>WBNH01009606.1:502033-787073 GCA_013401255.1 Urocolius indicus
CTGCAGTTCTGCAACTGTGCAACAACTTCTTCTTCTCAAATCTGTTATTCACAGAGGCATTACCTCCATCACTAATTGGCCAGGCCTGGGTCAGGTGCAGGGTCCAGCTTAAAACTGACTGGCCCTAACCCTGTCAGCTACAGGGGAAGCTTCTGGCAACTCTCTTTGATTAAAGAAGCCACTCCTTTAGCCTCCCTGCTACTGAAAAACCTGGCCCAGGCCAAACCCACTACAACTGTAAAGACTTAAGCTAAAAATGCATATATCTACTCTTTTAGAAACTCAATGTAGAGGGATCCTACTATGATGGACCTATTCAAAGGCCTATCCCTGGAATACAACTTTTCCTTTTTCTTCTTTTCTTTGACTTCTAAAAGCGTTTTCCATTTTTACATTTATTTCATAGTATTTGGTGTATTCTTCCATTTTTTTGTGTTTTTATGTAGAATCTCAGTGTAAGTGGACAGTGACGAGCAGAATTACAAATGTTTTCCTCTGTGACCCACATTTTTTCCTTAAGCACTGCTAACTGTCAGTCCAGGTGTTGTTCAGTTATTACATTCATTATTCTTGCTCAGGAAGAGCTTAATTCATTACTTGCTTATAAATAAGCACACAACCTTGCTGACTCACAACTTATCATGGACTGGGGCTTAGGTTCTTCCTTTCTTTTGAGCTATATGAGTTTATCCTAGTCCAGTCATCAAGAGTTTGTATATAAATCATGTGAATGGTGGCACTGTAAGACTTTTTCTAAGTAAGTTCTTGAAGTTTTCAACAGACAAGTCTTGAAAATACATAAAAATAAGCTTTTACATAATCTTCCAAAGAAAAATATCTTTTGAATTGCAGAGGTAATAATTCTTTCATGGAGGTAAATTTCAGAAGTACATATTTATTTAAATCTTAACCTTTAAACTGTGTGAGGAAGTGTAATTATCCACTGGACATTGCAACTCAGCAACAGCTTGTTGTTCAGACAGAAATATTAAAAAATAAGTCATGTGCCCATATGCATGCAGAAAAATGTGTAAATCCTGAATGGTGAACCTTAAAGTCAGATTTCTTTTTGTAAAGCAATAGAAGAAAATATATATTTTTTTTAACTTGTAATATTATAAGTCTTAATTAGCATTCACTTTTAATTATAAGCTTTCATGTTAAGTGTTGCCGTTTCTGATGTTTCTTGGACAATTTCATACAGACTTCCAGATCTGGATGTGCCATAAATATCAAAGTATAAATAATCTACCATCATATTGACATTTCATAAATAATGCATTGCTGTGATATGGATGAGCATGCAAGGTAACCTTTAGAAACATTGATAAACATATGTAACAAAATCTGTAAAAATTATTCCCATCATTCCAACACCTACACACTCATGTAGTAAGAAGGCAAAATGAAAGTTAAATACAGAGAAACAAAAGAGTATGTTAAGACATTGTTCGTTGTAAATGCAGACCGTAATTATAATTGTTCTTTCAATCTATTTGGATGCTAGGTGGGAATATACTTGTACTATTAGTAAATCAGCTTAAGGAATAAACATCCTACTTCTGAAGATGATTTTGTTTATTAGTAGTCCTTTATACAATATTTTATGCAACCTTTATATATCAAAATGCAATAACTATCATTAAAATAATTCTGCTCAAATATTGATTAAAAATCCAACTTGATGTTTCTCACCTTTATTCATTTATCATAGAAGATAATTTTCATTTTGTTTTAATATGAATACTGAGTACTTCTTTAACATTGACTATTTAGATTTCTTAAGTATATTTTTTTCTGGAAAACTTCTTAATGAAAAAAACCCACATTCCTTTACTTGTTAGCTCTTCCAGGATATTATGATCTATTTGCTTCTGAAATTCTGTAGACTGTACTGTGTTTTTCCTGAAAACATGCTGATAAATTCAACAGATTATTTTCATGTTTTGATCTTTCTTTTAAAAAATACATAATTTTAAACAATGCAAACTACAGGCAGGGACTAAAATGTGTGTGACAAATTATTATAAACAACACAGGCAAGGGGGAAATAAGGTAAGGTGTCTAGAATAGGTATTGTAGAATTTGGGGAAAAAAAGTTGATAGATGAAAAGGCGGGGATAATAAAGTATGTGAACTGCTGTGACCACAAACCTTTTTTAGTGTCTATTACTATTTGTGTCTAACATTTAATATGATTAAATCTACATGCATTGTCATATATTTATGAAGTCATTTTCCCCTTGTTGACAAGTCATTTCATGTCTTAATTTTTAAAATTTTTAACTAGGAATAATGAAGTTTGAAATGTGTATTATGCTGTAGTCAAAAAAAACCTCAGAAAATATAGGTGAAAATCTCACATGAGACTGTGATTAATTTTTCTAAATAGCGCGTATTTTTTTTAGTCTTTCAGCCCTGTTAAATGACAGGAAGAAAATGCATTTCAGGAGAGAACAAAAAAAAAAAGTTCAAATGTCTTGCAGCGTGCATGTTATTAAGATGGCATGGCATGTTCTATGCTTTTATTCAATCAATTGCAGTGACCACTAAACGATGCCATGTCTTCACTTTAGAGTCACGCAGAGCTCCGAATGCTCCAATTATTTATCACTACTCAATCATTCCTGTTTATCGCCAGATATATCTTTATATATGGTAGGTAAGAGATGCTTCTGGAAATTACTTTGTAATTACCATGTACTTTTTACTTTTCAGTACAGTCAAGTTATCCATGTAGCTTAATTATGGTGTAGGAAAAAAAAATTGCAAATGTATTTATTAAGAGTTTCTCAATGCTTTATTGATGGTTCTTGTTACATTTTCAGCAAACTTATGCTTCTAAGTGTTTCCAAACATTGTAGTAAAAAAAATAGAGAGGTAGAAATCTAAATATAGCAATATTTCTCTACCAGGCAATGCTATACATGGTACGTGACAGGGGAGGGTAGAGTGGGGGTGGGAAGTGGTGCAGGCATAATTTAGGATTGATTGCATTGAAAAGCATAGTAAAATCCTGCATTTTTAGGGAAAAAGTATGGTCTGATTATGTTGCCAGAGTACAAATCCTTGCTTGTGTTCTGTGTCCCAACTGCTGGTTTTCAAATTCTATTCACTGATTTGCTTGCTTTGATAAGGGACTTCACTATCAGCACTGGCTTCTCACAAAATTGTTTTTGTTATTCTCTATCATCACATCTAGCATCTTCCTACTCATCTGTCTGTAGGGAGACTGAGAATGGGTTTTTCTACGTATTCCTGGTCTCAAGGGGAAGAGGACATCTTAGGGGTGATAAATCACATTTCTTGAGCTTAACTTGCTTACCAAAGCCCTGATTTAGAAATGGGCTTAAGCACAAACTGAATGGGAAGCATATGTCAAAGTCTTGTGTTGGATTTTTTTGGGGAGTGTTTTTTTTGGTTTTTGGGGTTGTTTTTTTTTTGCTTTTATTTCTATCTGGGTGGAAGGAGGACATTGCATTAAGGGATGAGATTGTTTTTCTTTTTTTCTATCCTGATTGCAGACCAAGTTTACTAGATTATGTCTACTCAACTTATTGACATTTGGTTATTGAAATATGGAACTTTCTAATATAGATATTGCTTCCGACTATTTCAATGAAAAGAAATGTTAGATATTACTTTAGTGATGGTGAAGTCCCTATTTTTTACTCAAAAGAAGATAGTCCTCCTAATACAGTTGTCTGGTTGCTTATTTAACTCAGTCTTCACTATTCACGAGTTATTCAGGGTTTGTATTACTTTCATCAAGGTCAAAATTTGATCTTTATTTTGTATGTATATGCAATTCATAACTTTTTTTTAATAAAGGAATTTGTATGTAACATTTGAAATGAGATTGTGTAAATAATGGATATAAAATATTTTTTTAAAAAACTGGAGATCTAAAGCACATTGTTTTTATGATAAAGTTTTTCAAAGTGTGTCTATTTTTAAATCCTTTCACTTTCAAAATGAAAACTATTTTGAAGAATATTTCCCATTTACAATTGCAGTCTTTGGGATGAAAGAAATCACAAAATTCAACCACTATATGATATTACTTCAAATTTATGCAAAGGGGCTCAAGGGGCTCTCTTTTCTTACCATTCTTCTTTTATGTAATTTAGTTTTTACTAGGTTTAGCTTCAGTTACAGACTATCTCAAAAACATTTTCCTGGCATACAGTGTATCCAAGGGTTATCTTCTGCACTGTGCTAAGTCTCAGTAATGATGGAATATCATCCCCAAGGCAATTGCACTAAGTAGTTTTGCTGATGTATTTAATACTCTCTTATTTTAATAAAGTATAGCAGGTGGAAATTGAAGGCAATCTGCCATCAACAGAGCAGCCCTCAGTGGTGTGTTAGCATTTCTGAGAGCTTTATAGATGGTAGACAGATCATAATAAATTCCAGTAATTATAAGAAGTTCGGTGTCAAAATGAAGATAGATAACAGAATAAGGATTTTCTTCTTCAGATTTATCTAATAGATTTAGATTTAGAACTAGAGTCCTAAATGACAAAAGTTCTCAAACAAGAAAACATATTATGATGTTTTTCAGTCTGTGTTGCAGTTATCTTAATTTCATTTACATGTGGATACATTTCTTTAGAAATTGAATATGTGCTTATAAGTATATAACTGATTAGATTGTATTTTTATGATTATACTTTTAAAACCAAATGTAATCCAAAGTAATTTATCTCAATATTCTGTTAAAAGTATGTGAAAACAGACTTAAGGGAATGTAATTATTTATAGTGGTCATAGATTTGAGTGTGGTCTAAATGATAATGAAGCTTAACATTATTTTCTGCCTTTTCAAAGCAAAGTGTTTCGTGTCTTGTTTTGTTTGTTTTTAAAATAAAGCAGTTTATGGGAGTATTCTTTCAATTATTTATTTGGTTTTCGTTTTTTGTTTTCATTTCCTTTCCATATATTTGAGGTTTTGAGACACATACTAGCTACTTTAATAGTCAATTACTACAACATTTAAGATAGCTCTTACAAACTTCTTTGTGGAACCCTCCCTAGTAATCTGAAGAGACAAGAGCCATCTTAGCATGCTGCTGTTTGCCAGTTCAACTTCAGTTCAGTGAACAGACATTGTATCTCTCTGAATTACCAAGAAGAACAATATAGACAACTGTGTGAATGAACAATTCACAATAAAACCGATGTTCAGCAAGTGCAACTTTCTGTTTTCTAGTATTTTAACTGCACGTGAAACACTTGTGGTTAGATCACACCATAAATATTATTTGAGAAATTCCACTCTTGGGCCTATTATTTTGTTTCTCTTCCTGAGCTTGAATGTGGGAAGGCTCCTTACAGCTCCTTACAATTAGCAGGATTGGGCATAACTCATCTGAAATTTTGATGTATGTTACAATATAGAGCCCAAGTACCTGCTCAGCAGTGTGATTGAAGAATTCACAGTCTC
Source organism: Urocolius indicus (assembly GCA_013401255.1). Lineage (NCBI taxonomy): Eukaryota > Metazoa > Chordata > Aves > Coliiformes > Coliidae > Urocolius > Urocolius indicus. The sequence continues at coordinate 507,483 of WBNH01009606.1, forward strand.
TCAGTCATTACATTCACAGTTCCATCCGCATAGGGTGAGACAAGCTGCATTTTCTTGAAGCATGCATGATATTTCTGTAGAAAGTGACAAAACCCTTTTTTTTTTCAGGTCAAGAGAGTCTGTATTTCATGTGTAATTCCAGTAAGCTAATTCTGCTTGGAGAATGATTTTAAATGAATTTCAGTTTCACAAATAACAAGGCCAGAGTTTGCAACTGGTCCCTTAAGCCATGATTATGCTTAATGATTATTGCATAAACAGCCATGTTGATTTACAGTGTTTGTACTCTCTTGAGGGTGATTAGTATCTTCACGGTGCAGCCAGCATAATGGATCTCAGTGTTCTTGATATGTTTCTGTGCAAAATCAGCCAATATGGTTTAATCTACAAATTGTCTCAAACTTTGTAGTGAAGTGATGAGTAGTGCTCTTTCTGCTGCCTGAGATGAGGTTGTAGTTTCACCAGGTGAAGACAGGAAAATGGCTTTAGTACTGATCATCTCTATAATGACTGGTTACTACCTTATAGCATTAATAATTCCCTTCCTTTTCAGTGCAGCCATTTTCAGAGCTGACATATACTAAATCAGATATGATGAAGATGGACAGTGGTAGTAAATGATATATATGGAGCTCTGTTTCTATCTATTGTGGTAGAAATGTTGTTCTTCCATTACTCCCAGTAGAAACCCGGAGGAAGAAAAGCAGGTACTGCTGTTGTGCTACTTTTCTGTTGTAGAGGCAGGAAGGTAGCTGGAGAAAATTAGTAAGGAGTGACTGAAGCCTTGAAAGGTCCGTTTTCTCTCATATATCATGATCTGTGACTGAGGAAAGAAAGGAAAGAGACTGACACATCTTTCTTCTATTTTTTTTTTTCCTAAGTCCCAAAGACAAGAGATGATGGAAACCAGGTTTCATATCTTGGAGGGAAGAGATTTTAAGTGCTCTGACCTGCCTGGTATAGTTATTGCTGTCTGTTACCCAAGGGGAATTGAGAATTACAGGGCACAAATCCAACTGAGCATGAAGAAGGAATGCTGAATATGGCCCATTTATTTTTAAGTTTGAGGAAATAATTAAAGCAAATTTGTTGTGGTTTTCACCCTGCTCTAATTACAACACAGAACACTTCAAAAGTAGTTATTGCCAGATCTATTTGCATATTGAGTGTAAATTAAAATAATCATCCTGATTATCTGTCAAGATATACATATAGCAATCATAACGTAGATGGAAAACAGTGTTCATTTTCTTACTATAATATGTTGCCTAAAACTGAAGTGTTATGGTCCCAGGAGTGAGATGTGGATAAATATTAATCTATGAACTTGATATTACTCTTTCACATCATGTTTGTAAGCTATAGGAAGGTACATAAAATGTTTCATTCTGGCTTTGTCAGTTTTGAGCAGAAAGGCTATAAATATGCGACTGTCACTATGATCACTAGTAACTAAAGATTGTAGTTAAGAAATGTAGTTTATGAGGTAGAAGTATAGTCCCAGTGTACTGAGCTGAACCGATAAGAGTTTCTTTTATAGGAAGGTGAAATGAGGAAATGAAGGACAAAGTAAGGATTGTATTCGTTTTAGCAGGATAAGTGAGGAAATAACTAATTTTCCTTTCGAGTATTTAGGTCACAATGAAGAGTCTGGCTATAGAAAGCCATTAACAAACAATATATTCATCTGAATAAAGTCTACATGCTGTTGAAAAATGTTAAGGTTTTTTTTTTTACTCAAAGATATATTCAAATTAAAATAATATTGCTGAATATTATTTTGATGCACAAAACAAAGCTAGTTCTGTCCTTTTCAGCTAAGTAAACCTCGGTTTTAAAAGAAAAAAAAAATCAGTTGTTTGATGCAGAAAGCAACTATTTTTTTTTCTCCATTGCCTTCACTACCTCCTTTCATTGATTCTCCATTTCATTCCAAGTGAATTTTTTTCAAAGATGTATACAATATAAGTTTAAGGCCCAGATTCTTCTAGGCTGGATTGCTCTCAATTTGCTTAAAAATGAAAATAAGGATACTGACTCATATATTATGCTGAATAGCAAACTGTAAGCAATGATGTAGATGCAAAAGGTGAAATAGGAGCAATGGAAAAATACATTAGAAATTACTGGCTTTTGATAAATCTTTCATGCCAGTCTTACGTTGTTACAGCTTAATTATTATTCAGTGGAACTTATTTACAAAGGATTAGAATAAAATTTATTTTTTAAATTCTCTGTGACCACTGAATAACAAGTTTAAATTTACAAACTGACATATAAGATAGTCATGTATACTTATACAAGCAAGAAATCGTGTCTCTGAATTCCCAGTAAACATCTCCACACAATTCGTAGATTTACAGCATATGCAGTTATGATTACAAATACAATGCAAGCAAGTACTAGACAAAGCACAGATATTCATAGTTCCATTGAAGAAAATGGGAAATATGTCCGCTTTTAGGAGCAGAATGTAGCCTGTTTGGATTTCATTTAGTTTCTTGCTGGCATTGGAATCAGTCTCTGCTTCTCTTCAAATGTTAAGCTCTGTAGTCCTGTATCCTGGCATAAGTAGAGGAAATGAGCAGCAACTGGAATGGTCTTGCATGGGCTGGCATGGAGAGGAAACAACTACTGGAAACTGCCTTAGTGACAGCAGCATGGGGCACCTAAAATAATACTTGAAATTTTAAGATTAGGGCATAATCACTAGATTGGTTGTCTTCCTAAAAGATATTTAAAAGGTCTTATATTCTGAGGTCTGTAAAAATAAGTAGTTTTACATTTTATGTAGATTTGGGTTTGGTTTTTTGTTGTAGATGGCTGCATTAGTGTTTATGGGTTTTGTTAGACTTGGTTTAGTAGAAATTGCCAAATTCCTGTGATTCTGTCATCTTCTTTAAACATACAAGATTAAATAAAGAAGATAAATATAAATATGCAAACTTAATTTTTTTAACCAACAAAATAATTGATCAATTATTGTGGAGCTTCTTCTTCTGAGACAAAAAAAAAATATTACTTATACAATTTGATATGACAAAGGGGTTGTGTTCCTACAGGGAATACTCAATAGATAGATTCAAGTTTCTATGTTTTCTACCATGTCAATAGAACCAGGTAGAATGAAAGGAGAGAGGGGAAAAAGGAAAGGTGGAAGGAATTAACATTTACTCTGAAAAATGAGGAATTTAGGAAATGCTGAACCCCGAGGTAGAAGAGGCACTCTTCCATTTTAGTGGCTGAGATATGAGACAAGGAATAGACATGGTAAATGTTATTTTTGGTGAAGCTTGCATCATAGTATCACATCAGAAGTGTTTATGGTGGTGTCACTAGGAGATCTTGTGTTCCAAACAGAGCAACAGGCAAAGATTTTCTGGTTTTGTTTATATGAGTCCTTTCAGAAATTCAGTAGGCTTGGGTGCATTGCCTTTCCAACTCTGCAAGTGTTGATAATCTCTTCATTATGGCTCTTATGCAATGCCTTTTTGGTATGAAGTTTCTATTTTTTGGCAGTGACTAGTTTATTTAATATTACTAAGGCTATACTAACAGGAGACAAATAACTATTTCCCTATAACTTTTACAAACCATACAAATAGACTTGCAGAGGTAAGGTTTGGTACTACTCTTTAAAGGGAATATTTGTGACCTGCTATCCTTAATATTCCGTCTTCGTATGTCTATTTTTTAAAAATATATTTTTAGTTGAAGGATAATGAACACTTTGAGAAATTCTACAATTACCATATTTATTACTAACTGATGGCTTGAAGGATTTACTATATTGAAAGAGAAGAAAACTCTCTCTAAAATTCTTCAAATTATATAAAAAATTTCCTTGGTTTGAATATGTTTTTCTTTGAAAAATATCAGGAGTGGCTTTAAAGTATTATGTCATGCAGGGGAAAAAAAATACTACATGGATAACAAATGATAGAAGATCTGGCTAATTATCAGAAGAAGAAATGCTTAGAAAACATTTCTAAATCTGCCTCTTACCTGTAAAACAGCAGACTAACTGTTTAATGAAATGTTTAGGTAGAGGCCTTGGTCCAAAAATATTATTCAAGAAATTTTAAATACTGACAGCCCTATCAGTTTTGTCTGTTGGAGCAGAGACACTCAGAGCCCTGCAGTAATTATCTAGACCAGATTGTAACTGTCAGTGTCTTTCAGTTAGGGTAACAGACCTTGTTAGAAAAGAGGTGCTGACCTTCCAAAACAAAAAGGACTGGCTTGAGTTGTCCAAGACCAGACCATTTCTAGAAACTCCTGTAGCTGCTGAAACAGATTGATTCAGCCTGTGGGAAATAGACTAATCCAGGAAGCGATGAAAGGATGTGAACCAAAGGCACATCCAGCCCAGACAACTGATTATGCAACTGGATACGAGGATTTTAGTTTTATTTCTTTGTGTCTTTAAGGAAATATGTGGGAGATAAATGTATGAGTAGAGTCTTGATGTATTTTTTTAACGAACATGGAGAAAGGATTTGATCTCGGTCTAACTGAATGTTGCAGTTCATCCCAGTTGGAAAAAACATCACAGCTCAGGAGTGAAGAACACCGTAGGAAACTGCTGCATAATTAGATCTGTAATTAATTTATTAATTGAAGGCAAATTCTTCACTGTTTTTCAGCTACCAGTAATGGATTTTTCCATGCCATATATGTTAGAATTTGATCTGGGCTTATGCGTAAGCTTTGCAGCAGAAATTTAAAGTCATGAGTTTGAGTTTCCTACAAAAATATAAAAAGTTTCTTCTGAATTCACATCTCATATGTAAAATTCAATAAAATGTGACCCTTTAATGAAAATATTCACTTAATCTACTGGATATTATTCTGGTATCTATCAAACTCCCACATTTCTTCCTCTGTACATGTTACTAGCAGCTTCTTTATAGAAGCATAGTTCCTTAAATTTAAGGTATCTTTTGTGGTTATTCTAAGGACAATAACTTGCAAATGAAATAAACCTATGGATAAACTGCACATTAGAGGAGAGGAATTTTTTTTTTCCTCCACTTCTGATTGATTTTCCCTGCTTCATTTCATACCACAAACCTTTCTAAGCCAGTCCTTTCATATCACTTAATCTCTTTGACTACTGATAGCAAAGATCAGGTAGCAAAGTGGAAGGTGCTGAATAACTGTGTGCTGTGTAACTGCTGAATATATACTTATGACAGTTAATCTACTGTCAAATAAGATGACGAGCTTCTGTGTCATGTTGAATAATAGCAATTTGGGAGCCAAAGACAAACGAAGATAACCATTCCACTTGCTAAAAAAGAGTAATGTTTTTGCAAGTGTAATATGTGAATATGTCATTATTATCAAGAGTGCAAAAATTAAACTGTAATCATGAAGATCAATTTCAGATTTCAAGAATACAAGTAAAATTTTATGTTTAAAGTAGATCACAAAATCAGTTCTCTCAGTAAATATGTTACTAATGTGCTCTTCTGTAAGCCAAAGTGTAGTTTTGAAATAGTATCAAGGTGGCATCCCTAAGTTACAATACTACCTGTCAACCTTGCTATATTATCAGTTGTGACTTCTACATTTGTTACATTACTTTTTGTAGTGTTCCTAAATTTGTCCATTTCTTTTATTTTTAAAAAACTTATTTCATCATGAAACTTACAACTTGAGCTTGAAATTTTTGTCCTTCATCCCTAATTCAAACTTTTCTATGTTTAATTTTTCCAAGTATCGTAAGCACTACATTTTCATGCATGTCTCCTTGTAGCAAGTTAGAAAGTCATACGTGAAGAACATTACGCATGTTCTTCATATGTATGTCAGCTATGCAGTCACAGGAAGTAATTTGTGAACACTGCATGAATTTAACATTACGTTATATTTCAATGAATTATTTCATTTATGTGTGGTTTTAAATAACCATGCTTATTAGTAGATAAGCTGTAACTAGAGAGACGTTTCCAAAGGGATAATTACTATGAGTGTTTTTCCCAGTTCTCAAGGGAAATAAGACTACATTTGTGTGCTGAAATGAGAGACACAGGAAGCTATGACATTGCTATGTCTTCAAATGAGTCTCCAGTACACAGGAGCTCATGACAGGTATGATTTGTTAATGAATCGGTACATAGCATCAAGATGCTGGTGTGCTTGTTCTGTTTCCTTCTATTGCTGCTGTGGTCTGCTTCAGCTTCTGTTGAGTGGTGACCAAATCTGAGTGCCTTTTTTTTTTTTATCATAGAATGTAAAATACTTTTTTTATTGAAATTCTCAAACTATTTCCTAGACTGTACGTATGATGTGCTTGTAGGAAAAAGATTGCAACAAGCCATAAGGATCTAGTTGTTTTGGTTTTTTTTTTCTTAAAAGTAATACATTGATTTTTCATGTGAGCAGATATAATAGAAAATTACTACATCAGTGGAAGTACATATTCAAAGTCAACATACACCAGAAATATAGCCAGAAGTATCAGACATTCAGGTACAAAACCTTTTGCAGTGAATTAAGGAAGATAAATTATTACATTTTTATCTGTTTCAAAGGGAGTCGTTCAGAGATCACAGTTAAAGCCATATGCAGCCTCCTAATTCTTAGTGCTGTTGTGGCCTTGATGTAAATCAGAGGAGTTTAAAGGATGTTTATGTTAGCTGTTCAACACCTGCTGAAAATTAACATCTAATAGCTGTCGTCTTGCACTTCCTTATGCTAACTTCAAGTACTCTTTCTTTCTGGGATGGACATCTGTCATTACTGACTCAGGTAATTTGACCTGGGCAGCAACAGCCAAAATCCAGCATCTAGGTACAAAATGTACGTTAAATTCAAAGGGAATTTCTTTCAAATAGAGAAGTAATAATCTTCTGTAAACGTTTGTACTGATAATTTAGATTTGAAAGCTGCTTGCAATTATATGCAGTCATAAACCAAAGAATATCTTTTTGATGATTTTTCAGTTTAACATTGAAGTCTTTCCCATTGCACTGATGTTAACTCTCATAGTAAACAACATGCAGACTATATCAAGAATATGAATATACATGTGTGCAGCCCTCAATCAGATGGGTGAGGTAGAAGGTTCCTCTTCAGCTTGTGTATGTATATTCCTTAAGATTATGGTAAATCTGTGCTTTCAGATGTGTAACCAGAAGAAGAGGAGTGGATTATATATGTGGATTCACCAGTGAATCCTTATAATAAGTTTTATATTGATTTTATTTCTTTTAATTTCCTTTGCATTTTTAGCAGTAATATACCTTCCACTGGAATCTCATTTCATTATAGAGGATTCTTTATAGGCTTCCCCTGACATTATTATTGCTATTGTCATTTTATATTGCAACAAGAATTGTCAGTGAGTATGGACTTGCAGTGAATTAATTTCCTCCCTATAAATCTGTACTCATGGTGACATTTAAACAAGACTTGACAAGATTTGAGATTTTTGTTTTCATGGCAATCTCTCGCTATAGTAACATAACCTACTGAAACCACACTGAAATTTTCCAATGTGGACAGATTGGCAATATAATCTCCAAGAAACTCTGTATTAATTAGGAATTCCTCAGTTTTTCATTTGAAATGACTTTCTTTTTTGTTTGGTGTGTGTTCCAGATTAAAAAACCCCACCCATATTTTAATCAAACTGCAAGCTTTATCGTCTTAAGAATTTCAGGATGTAATTTATTTCACCCAGCTATGTAAAAGGTATAAAGCTCAGTCATTAGTGAAGAGTGAGAGGTACTTTCAGAGGATGGTACATACTGTCCAGAGTTAGATCTTTCCAGAGCATGATTCATCTTCCACTTCTACTTTTTGATCTTATTTTACTTATTTTATTTACTTATTTTGTCTTGTAGATGTAGACTGTTTGAGAGAAGGTATGTCTCACATTTATGAAGCTTTTTTAATTGCACAAGATTTCTGAACGTGACTTGTAAGTTTTGTTTGGGGTTTTGTTTTTTGGTGACAGGGAGGAGTTAGTAAGTATTTGTAAGGACATGAAAAATGAAAGAACCTGAAAGGCAAACCTCATTTAGTAGAGGTTTGTGAATAGATATAAAAATGATACCTATATTGTTATTAATGTACCAAATATGCACATAGATGTTTGAGTTCTGTCGTAATTGTACAGTTCCAAGGTTATAAGGTCTTTACATGTTCAGCTGCTACTAGGATACATTAAAGGACTAGAAAAATAAAAGGTATATTTCTTGCACTCATGACATTTGGGATTATGTTTTTTCCACTTATATGGACCCAAATAGCTTTTAAGTTATTCCATTTGTATCAACTGCTATTAAATTGTTCTCATGTGCTTAGGAAAGTGAGATAGGCCTGACAGAAGGGAGTTGCCAAGAGTTTTGCATTTTTCTAAAGTGCTCTCTTGAACCTGTAAGAGAGAGTGTTTATCTTTTACGTCTAAGTCATATTTTAGAGAACTGGGAGTGCCTCTAATGGCTGCCTAGGCGTATTAGCTACATCTCTACAAAGCTGTAGTGATATGAAGTTTCTTCAGTGCATGACAAAATTGTGGCTATAAATTTTGTTACTGTAAATGAGAAAATAGACAGCTCAGTAGCCACTGAAAAATATTGCTCTGACTATATCAAGGAGAATTGCAAATACATATCAAAGTGGTCATGTTTTAGTCTCTAGAGACTTTTAGTATATCAGAGACTGCAATGTGAGATACAGGGTTAGGTAGCAGAACTTAGAATGTAAGATTGTAATTTAAAGAAGTCTATAAAATCTTTCAAGCTATATGAAACTTTGATTATTTCATAAGAAATATTGAAAACATAAACTTGATAGTGATAATATTAAAGTTATACCTTTCATGTACAAGTTTTAAATTATGTAACTGGCATTTTTACTGTCCTCATTAGTGAATTTTAGAAATTCAGGCTGCTCATGTAGCTTATGAATAGCCTTTGGTGTTAAAACTGCTGCCAGTGATTTCTCAATACACAATCTACTTCCTAGACTGTTGGGAAAGCCAAGATAATGTCAGTGCAGCACAACTGGAAGTTTACTGTATCCTATAGGACACAGTGGGAAGCTAAGGCAGAAATTTCATCTTGTGTTACTGGTAGAACATGTGATGCTAACCAAATAAAAAGTTCTTTTTTTCTTCTGTCTTCTCTTTGCCATGTCCACCCTATCAATCTAACTTACTATACTTGTCCTTCTTATATGTATGTTTTTCACATGAGATAAATTCCTTTTCTTTATACATCAAAAGTTCAAGCTTTTAAATTTTTAAACTAACTTCTTTTCAGAAAACTTTGTGAAGATAAATCACAGTACATAGCAAACAAGGCGATATATAGCTAGAGTTGTGTCGTTTACCTTGTAAGGTCTGATACTGTCTGTAAGAAAGCATTTTATTCAGAGTCTGTTCTGCAAATAGTCTTATGAAAGAGCACATTCAGGATTTCTGCCCCTGTATATAAACAATATGAATCATACACATTCAGGATTTCTGCCCCTGTATATAAACACTATGAATCATGCAAGGTGACTCATGAGAATAGCTGTACGTAGAAGTGTGGGATTGTACTGGGTAACGTTAAACTGCTGGTTCTTGCTCAAGAATAAGACCTAATTTGTAGATTGAGTGCTTCCTTCCCATTGCAATGTTGTGTGCTATTATTGTGAGGAATTGAGTGTCCAGGTTAGACAGGTGTCTTCCTGTCCTCCTCTGCAGTCAACCACATGGGACAATTACTATGAACCAAAAGGCATGACCACACATGTTAGCTGGTGCTCTGCAATAGAGTCCGGCTCCTGCCTGTTGAATGCTTGTTCCAGGACAAAGTCATGACTGACCTCAAGTCAGGGGATATTTGAACTACCTTTCATGTTTATAGTGGAATAAAAGAATACTGAAATGTTTATGCAGTTAAGCTCTGTAATCAAACATTTGTTACAGGCACAAAATGGAGCTTAACTTTTCAAAAATATTAATTTAAACTAGTTTTCAGTGACTAAAAAAAAAAAGTAAAATATTTCTGGATAATGGATTTATATGCCTGGGTGTTGGCATTGATACCGTGTTTTAGTATTTGACTTTAAAAATATGATATGGTAACATTTTACCTGACATAGTCATTGTGAAATGCTATGGAAAAGAAATAATATAGTGGAAGAAAAAAATACCAAAACAAACAAAAATCCTTTCTTCCACATCAGCCCTAATTTAATTCATTGTCCAGATTTTCTTGGGATTTAAATTATCTTATCAAACAGTAGAGTGTATTAATAAATGGTAGCTAATCTCTGGTTTTCCATGACTTTTTGGAGTATATGAAATATTCTGCCTCTCTACCCTAACTACCCACCTGCATTTGAGCCATTTTCTCTCTTTATTTATTTAGTGTATGGAAATAGACAACTTCAGGGCATGATTCATCTGACTTGTTTTTGACATCTACATGAAAAGAGAGAAATTGTGAACAGAAAACACCTATTGCCTTTCCAACTATAAAGAGAGACTAGATGTCTAGTTCAGATGAGAACTAAGGTTTGAAGAATTAACTTTTTTTTACAGTACAGTAAATACAGATAGTCTGAATTATGTTTCAGGCTTAGTGTCTGTTGTCTCAGGAATACTTTGGGGAAAAAATAGCTTAAAAGATTCGGCTACATGAATATGTCGGAAGATACTCTAAAGTGTGTATAAAGGATGTGGGATCTTGGCCTCTGTTTCTAATATTTATTTAATAAGACAAGAATGGGGAATAATTAATATAAAAACTTTGAAATGTTTGCTGTCATGGTTTTTGTAGTAGATTTCATGATGCTTCTTGCCCTTGCTTTCAATGTACAATAGATAACATTTTTCAAGGACTCCTTAAAAAGACGAAAGAGCCACATATGTTAATAATAGGAGACATTATCAAAAAAATTCTAGAAATCTAAGTCTCTGTCTTTGTGTACCCACTTTGCTTTTGAATGCTTTAAATAAAACTCCACAAGTATTTTTACAGACTAACTTGAAATTTCCTGTTATCCATAACTAAAATGAATAGTTAATGGATTGTCAAATTCTTGCCTCCATATTCTCTCTGATTTCAAATTAGTCCTAATGATTTGAACATACCTAAATCACTAGCAAGTTCTCAGAATTATTTATTTCATTCTAAAGAAGCTAGGCCATTTTTTACAAGTGTTCTTTGCAATTTCTCTCTTATTCTTACATAATAACTTACTAAACCTGAAGATAATCAAACATATTAAAAAATACACCTTTTGAATACTAAGTTGGTACAATTATTTTTACATCTTGAAGAAAGCAAATGATAACTATTATTATTTCTTAGCATGTGACTAAAGTAGCTTGGAACTATTTTACTCCCTATAGACAGTTTCCAAATGACATTGTAAATGAAAATGTACACTTGAAGCAGCTTTACATGTGTGGTATTCTGCAGTTAATGAAAATGGAACAGTGACCATGACGGCAATCAAATATTCATTGTCGTATGAGTTAAGGCTGCTGATAACTCAGTAGTGAAGCAGATAAAAATTGTTACTGTATGTATTTTTACAGACTATATCTGTCCACACATTCTGATACATAATATATTCTTTTTTTACTCCATTCCTAAAATTAGCGATGTTAGAGCAGTTGATAATGGAACAGATATTAGCAGATACTAATTTAAAATTCTACTAAGAAAATATTTGTGAAGTTTCATTGTTATGATGGCAACTGGGGACAAGAAAGAAATGTCTGTCTGCCATTATAAGAAATCCGAAATGGAAAAATACTACCCACGTGTTTAAAAATGTGATACTTATCTAATAACATTGGAAATAGTTGAAAATGTTCTAACAAATTTCCGTGACTTATTGGTAGCTCAGTCCCAAACCTTTGCTCAAAATGTTTTTGTACATTATTCAAAATAAGGTACTAGAAGAGCACTGCCTTCTTGATCCCTGCCATGTTCTCTCTGGTAAGTTAGAAATATCCCAAATTTCCCATCCTAGAGCCAATGTTTCATCATCTCTGTCTTGTAACACATTTACTTAAGTAGGAGCAGAATTTTAGCTGATAGCTTTTTGTACTTAACAGTTTCAAAAAAGAATAGTAATTTAGAATTAGAAGGGATTTCCTGAGTCACTGAACAAAGTATTCACTAAACACATCATGTAATTTCTTCACAGCTTAATCATCACTGTGAGAGAGGTGGTGTTCTGTTTCAGAGAGGGTATTGTCCCTATACACATGCTGAGATTCCTCCAGAGCCAAATTTTTGATGGACATTAGGATGAAATTTCAAATGCATAACTACATAAACCAAAATGTTTTTGTAGCTTCTATCTTTCCTTACTCGTCTTACTTATGCACTTTCTCACACAGAAACTATATGACTTCTCAATCTTTATTTTGGAAAAAAAAAAAAAAAATTACTCTTTCTGTTACTACAGTTTCACCAATGTTCCAAGTTTTGTACCTTTATAAATCTTAAAGCCATGTAAAATTTCCAGTGAAGATGTGTGGCTTTGACATTATTCAGGACTTTCTAGAGCTCTGTGATAGAACAAGACAAGGTCAAGACACCATTGTAAAAGATTCACATTACTCCTTAAGTATTTATAGAATAAATAGTGTCTGTATAGAGCTAATCTTTGTATCAAGCAGAGACGTCTAGCTAGCTGCAATTAATGGTTGTTAACACAAGCAGTTGATAGGGTTAGTGATGATTTTGTGACTACTGTTGTCCACTTAGTACTTGGCATTGGTATATTTAATTGTTCTGTTTTATTTATCAGTATAGACTTAGTCAAACTTCCTGAAAAATAACTAAGGTCCAAGCTTTTAGTTTCTACTCTATGATAATTAATATGCTTTATGATATGGTTTTGACCAAAACAAGCTTCTGTTTTCCCATGTTGCGCCAAAGAAAGGTACAGGGAAATGGCTTGTTCCTAATAGACAGTAAGAATGAGGCTACCCTGTCGTTTGATGGCTAGGTTTTTCATATGTTCACTTCTTTTCTTTGTGGGTTTGGGTTTTTGGGTGGGTGGAAGCTAAATGAATACGTGGTAGCTATATGAAAAAAATTGTGTTGTGCCATTGACCTCAGGGCCAGAGAATGGTCCATGATTAGTATTTTTAAAAAAATATAGATTCAACCTTTGAGATCTACTTCATTATTAAGCCAAGTGAGAGAGCTTGGTCTGTGATTACCTGATACCTTCATTTTTTCTAAAATCCTGTGTTTATTAAGTCTGAGGATATGCTCATCTGTGACTCTGTCTAGAATAATAGGTTTCTAGGAGATGTTAACAATACAGTACCATCCAAATCTGGTTTTGGGAACATTTTCTATTCAAACTACAAAAAGCTTGAGCTTTGTAGAAGTAGTTATGTTGCATGCCAGGCATCTGGGAATACACATTAGATCTTAGCAAAGATGGAGTTTGTTCATAATTACTTCTTACATCAATATGTGTGTAATGCTTTTCTCTTTCAAAATACTATATAAATATAGGGTAATTAATTCTGGAATCTACTAATAAATCTTTCATTGTGATCCAGAAGTCTGGAGAGTCGGACTTGTGCAGGAGAAAAAAGAGTCTGTAGTGGCAACCATGCCCATAGAAGGACATAATTTAAAAAGCAGATGGCCAATATTGTGCTTTCATCCAGTTATTAGAACATATGAAACTATGGTGGTGTCATTATTAAAAATATTATTCTATGCACAAGACAATTTTCCTATGTAGTCTTCGGGAAAAAAAAAAACCAAAGAAATAATAAGTGATGCCAATTTCATTTCAATTCAAGTATTTAGCCAAAAACAATGCAGAAAAGTTGAATCATGTTCGACTACAGATGTATAGATATTTGTGGGAGGGAGGGAGGGAGGTGGTATTTTTCTTTTAAATGTAGCAAGCTTGAATGTCAGGTAGAGTTTTAAGTTGGAAGGAATAGTTTCTCATTTGAGACCTCAGCAAAGAAAAATGCCCATGTACCATCCTGAATTACTTTGTTGAAAGTTGAAAGAAGGGAGTTTGTATAGAACAACTTAAAGAATACTAGGTTTTGAAAATTCCCAGAGACAATTCAGCTGGTCCATTAGATTCTGCATAAAATTCCAGGAGTTAGAGATGACTTACACTCAAAATGCACAACTGCCTGGGATACTTATGACTGTGATTGGCTCAGTTGTTGACTCAGTGAATGTTATCTTTCATATGGGGCAGACAGGACTGAGACAGAAATTGAATATGTACTCTCACTCAGGTATTTATGGATACAACACATCCTGGATACCAGATGAGTACCCTGTCTTCTCAGCTTCTGGTTATCAAGAAGAGCAGGAAAGGAATCAGGTCAAAGACATATGCAAGTGTCTCATTCTGCTTTGTGGGGCAGAGGAGTGGAAGGAGGCTTCTCATGGGGAAAAAAAAAAATTGTATTTGCAGACTTTAGTACTTCTTACAAAATTGACTATTCTTGAGTGCTCCCTCTCACGACATTATAGGGTTGTTTCCTTGAGTTTCCAGTCTCAACTGTGTTTGAGGCTTGCTATTGGAGTTATAACTGACAACCACTGCTGTGACTTTTACATGTGTCTCTTGTTGCCACTATTATGCTTCTATTGTGTAATAATCTTGAAGTACACTCTGTATCTAGAAAACCCGTTCAAACCAAGCATAATAAATACAGCCTCCCGTAAACATTGCTTCTAAATTGTAACTGACAAGGTAGAACAAGTAATAAATACATATTTAATGTATTGAAAAACTCTAATTATCATTCATTCATGGAATTGAGTACAGAAAAAACAGATGTCAGTTGTAGAGTAGGGATGTTCTGCCTGTCTTCTACATCTCTTAATACAAAATAAGCAGTCTGGTCTTTCAGAAATGGACAACTGAGTCAGAATTAGCTGGTTTCTTGATACCTCTGCTTATATCACTCATTTTAATGCAAATAGTTTTTGCATTACTATGTGTTCTTATTAGCTGACTTGGCAAATATTTTTAAATAATTGCTAAGTAGTTGTTGCAAGTGATTACTGAATGATTAGCACTTATTTCTGAACTATGTGCTTGAAGAAATATAAGAACACTTTTTCTGTTTGACCCAACTTCAGTTAAAGGTATTCTTCTTATTCTTTTTAATGTTGATTAAAACAATGTCTCATTTCCTGTAGCTTAAAGCCAGCCATTAACTTTTTTCAGTTTCCCTAGTCTTGAAGAATCTCTTCAAGATCATAGACAATCTACTTGCAAGACAGAACAGTGTGTAAAGACTGGTAAGGAAAGTTGACTCATGCCCTGAGTTAGCAGTATGGAGTTGGAGAAAGTTATCAGGAGAAAAAAACCCAAAATATGAGGAAAGGAAGATTTTAGAAATCAGAAAAGTAAAATAAACATGAGAGGGAAACAAGTATCTGACTATCCCACCTGAATAAAAAAAAATAATTCCAACCACCAAAAAAACCAACCAAATAAGCAAAAATCTATATGACGTGTCCCCCCACCCCCAATATAACAATCCAGAGGAAAACTGAACCTCATTTTGGTGCAACTCAGTCTAAACACTGATTCTGAAGCACAAACCTATTAAATTGCTTCTGAGTTTTGATTAGTTTTGAATGTTCTGTTTACTTTGGTTCTATTTTATTTAACTTAGGATGGAAGAACAGCTGCTAAAATTGCAAAATCCTCTTTAATAATCAGGCCTACAGACTGCATATGAAACAACCAGACTCATGCAGCAGGAGAACAGTCAGCTCAGCACAGTTTCATCCAGACACAGGTTACTTAACAAAGCTCATAAAAAATCCTGTCACTCCTTTTCTTGTAAAATGATTAAACTAGTAGCAATGACCTTGCTCTCTAAAGTCTATTTTATGTGCTCTTAGTGATGTGCAGATTGATGCAATATTGCAGAGGTTTGATATTTGTAAGACTGAAGAAGTTACATTTACTTATGGTCTAGTGTCAGGGGACATGTTGATTTTAGTATTGTTGGAGAGTTAAAAAATGTTATTAAATTGAACCATGAGAGTTATTATTCAGCATGGAATTGCAGCGGAGATCTCAAAAGACATAAAACCTCCTGTCTAAAGTTTATGCATGTTTGACTTCTAAGTGATTCGAAAAGGCTTTTTATAAATGAATTTGAAAAAAATTGTAAAAATCTTTTATCTATTTGAAATATCTTTTCAATGAAAAAATGTTTTAAACAGTCTACTAAGGCACATTTAGAAATTCCACTGGTGTTGCTTTTCTTTTAGAATTTATAAATGTTCAAAGTGTATTAATTTACAGAGCATCTTATCAAATTGATACTGTTAATCCTTTTCCCCTAAACAAATACTTATGACAAACTTATCAACACATGTTTAAAGTTTGTCATGTATTTTCAGATTGGCAGCTGAATGTCATTTGACACCATTGGTTTACAGCAAGAAGGAATTTGAGAAATGAAATAACAATCCTAAAATAGTAAGACAATAACTGATGTAATGCCTGTTCTAAAGGGGAATAAAACAGTTTCTAAAAGAATGCAGAAGTTCAGGAACAAATCCTATTTATTGACAACAAATTAACAAAAACCCTAAAATGATTATTGCCTTAGTTATTGTTTCATTGTTTCTCTTTGATAACAATATTATTGATTAATTGCTAGATCGAGATCCTAAAACTATTGTTTGTCCTTGAGTCAGCACAGAAAATATTTTCTATGAGATGCAAAGGAAAATTATTGAATCAGAATCTAATTTGATTGCCACAGGGAATTCATCTGAATACTTTTTTGGAGTACTGAAGCTTACTCTAAATTTTCAGATTTCCATCTCTTCAAGAGTAAGATAAATTTATTACTGTCAAATGAGTTGCTCTGGAGATGTACCAGAGTAGCTGTGAGAACACAGAAGAAATTTTGAATACATGTATCTAAGGATGAAGATGATAAACCCATTTTTGAAAAGGGTAAAAACTATTGATTAAAATGTCATTCATTCATTCTCATTATGGACTTCTTTCTTTAGGGAATCAAGGAGAAGAAATGGTGATGCATATCAGGAAAGGGTTTTGGTTTGGTTTTGGCCTCCTGCCTTGCTTTTTACCTTTACATTAAGTAATAACGTATGTTTGAGTAGTAGTAATTGCAGAGTATAATTTTGGTGTATATTGCAACTCCAAAGAAACATCATGGAAGGCCAAACCAGTTGCACTTGAATGAGATTTTCTTAGAATCCATTCTATTGAAGATATTCAGACAGGCTTAGCATCTGTTACATGGGAAATATTTGTAGGAAGTGGAAGTGTAAAGTTTAAACCTAAGTTGTTAATATCATACTCGTAAGAGTAACCTTTCTTCATGTATATTGTGGCAGGCGATACAAGATGATAGATCTAAAGACAACTTTTGCAAAAAAAAGTTAAAAACAGTAAGGAGAGAGAAGGAAATCGTAATAATGGGAACAAAGAGGCATTTAATTTTGGGCAGATTAGCATTCTAGAAGAAGAATTAGCTTCACAAAATGTCACCCTAAAAGGCCCAGTGACTGAAACAGTTTACATATACCATATCAAAAGTAAGAATCTGCTTGTGAAAAAATACTCTAACATCTTATCTGGGTTCTTCTGATCAATAAAATTATAAAAGCGTATACGCTGGACACTTAACACTGTGCAAAAATACAGTGCCGTGGCAAAGTAAAACAATAACCTTCACATTAGCAAAAACTGAGCATAATTTAACAATTTCAGCCAAAGTTATACATGCATACTCTGGATCAGAATTCTACTTTTACTCATTCCATACTGATCTAAATCTATTCCAAGAAAACTAAGTTCATTTGGAGATTTTCACTTCCACCATTTTCATAGTGTAAGACCATTGCATCATCCTAAAATTCTAAAAGAATTATTAAAACTATTGTAATCATGGCAAGCACTTCTTTTTGTTCTGGTTCCAAGAAAACAAGATGTGTACTGTATTATACTCTGTCAGTTCCCTTACACTTTCCTCAGAAAATAGTCAGGAAGTTGCTAGATGATTTCCAAAAAAGTAAATTTCTGAAATATTCCCACAAAAGAAACAATTAGAAGCCATATAAACTATTGCAAGCTATTTCTTTAGCTCTCGGTGTCTGAGAAGTTCCACTTGACTTTACCTATGACTCTTGGATAGAAGGTGTCCAGCTCCTTTTGGCCTAGCAAATCAACCAGCATATGCACCTTGACAGATCAGGAAAACCTTATCTCCCTCTTCATGTGAACACTGAAAACAAACTGAAATATCTAAGGACCTGAAAAAGAATGAAAGGCACTGTAGGAATTGAGGGGTATATGTAAGGAGTGCTGCAGCAGGAAAAAAAAAAAAAAAAAAAAGTGCTGTGACACAAGGAAAGGAGTTATGGAAAGGATCTTGTCATAGTGGAATGTAGTTAAGAACTCAGTGACTAAGGAGCTACAATTCCTATTAAAAACCCACACATTTTAGTTCTCTCTCAGCTAACACTGAAGGACCTTCTATAGCAGACTTGCTGTAACTCCTCTATGCAAAGCCTATTTAGACATTTTTTTCTTTGCGAATATTCCTAAAGTTTGAAATCAAATAAAGAAAATGCAAATCCAAAGCAGTGAGCATGCATGCACCTCATCTTGTTTCAAAACAAAGCTGGCACAAAGGGACACTATTTGGGTGAAAGCAGCAGGCTGTACATTGCTAATCATGTCAGTTAACCACCAGTAACTGTGTTCTGAGAAACGGGGTGCAGAATGCAGCAGGACATCAACAGGACAGGTCTCTCTTGTGACTTGTGAATGATAATATTCTTTTAAATGTTTTATAGATTGCATATTAATCTTGTTATGAATGTAGTCTCTGTTTACTTGTCATTTTGCAGAGAGAAAATCCTTTAGGAAATGAAACATCTCAGTTACAGAAATATCTTGTTATGATCAATACAAATCTCATGTACATGCCCATGTAACAACAGAAGCGTTTGGCTAGATATTGATTTTTTTTTCTTTTAATATTTTTTTTAGGAACAAATCACACTGTATTTGGAATTCTTTTGAAAAGAAAAGTTTTATTTATCTTTTCTAATTTTACTTCATTTACAGAAAGTGAAGTAAGACTTAGTCATTAGTTTTATCAACAGAATAGGACAATCAGCATCAGCTCCCACTTCAACTGTGAAACAGCATACATAAGAGCACTGCCTGAAAATGTCTGGCATGTTACTAAGAAACAGACAAAAACCCAATTAAGAGAAGCTAAACATTCAAATTATTTCATACAAAATGTGTTGAAAAATGTAAATGTTACCGAATTTTAGTTGAAAACATGGTGACACCATAAAGCAATATATTTTTAAAATGAAATCCATATGGTTGCTTCTCTTTATAAAGGAAGACATTAAACATATACTGTATAGTTTTCTTCACTTTTTTTGGAAGCTGAAATTTTTACAGCTGATTGCTAGGTTATTAAGTTTTCTCCTGGGGGCACATAGCTGATAGCAGATTATGTTTTTGTCATATATCTTGAAGACTGAGATAAGATCAAGGAGCCCAAATTCTGAACAAGGCTACTCATTCTTTTCTAGGAAGAGAAAATTGTTCAGGAAGAAGATTAGTTGTTAAATGCTACAGAGGCAGAGGTCAGTGTGACTAACCTTTTAGTACAAACTATTGAAGTTCAAGAATGTATGAATCTCACATCTTTGCCTAATTCAAGTTTGAGGCAAATGCTATTTCTATTCTACTCTAATTAGTTCCTGTTTCCTAAATCCAGCCAGAGACAGCTATCCTAAAAATCAACCTAAAACATTTTTCCTAGGAGTTCATACTGTACAAAGAAACAGTGATAGTTCTAGGGACTGCAATGACATTGGGGACCACAACAGGTGGGTAAATGGCTGAGAAATACGTTTCTCAGTTGTTTAAAGCAGAAGATCTGAATTATGTCTGTAACTGAAAGAGTTTGCTGAGAGTGCGTCCAAAGAAGAAAACATAGAGCCTATGGCATGGATTTTGATCCTGTAAATGCCACTCACACTTTACCGATTTGATTTTTGAAGTGCTGGGGGGAAAATAAAGCCAAACTGAAAATCTTTTACGTGTTGGTCAATCCATTATTGAGGCTATATCCTGAGAAAAACAAAAGCTTTGAGAAACTGTTTTCATAGAATCATATAGAATGGTAGGGTTGGAAGGGACCTTTAGAGATCATGTAGTCCAACCCTCATGCTAAAGCAGGTCCACCTAGATCAGGTGCATAGGAAAACGTCCAGACAGATTTTGAAGATCTCCAAGGAAGGAGACTCTACAGCCTCCCTGGGCAGCTTGTGCCAGGGCTCTGTCACCCTCACAGTAAAATAGGTTTTTTTGTTATATTCAAGTAGAACTTTTTGTGTTCCAGCTTCATCCCATTACCCCTTGTCCTGTTGCTAGATACAAGAGAAAAAGGGATGTCCCAACCTCCTGACATCCCCTGTTTAGGTATTTCTAATATTACTGAGATTCCCCCCCTCAGTCTTCTCTTTTCTAGACTAAATAGCCCTAGTTCCTGCAGCCTTTCCTCGTATGACAGATCTTCCAGTTCCCTGATCATCTTGATGGCGCTGTGCTGGACTCTCTCCAGAAGTTCTCTGTCCCTCTTGAGCTGAAGAGCCCAGAACTGGACACAGGACTCTAGATGAAACCTCCCCAGGTCAGAGTAGAGGGGGAGAAGAAATTTCCTTGACCTGCTGGCCACACTCTTCTTGATGCATTGTCTTTCTTTCTTTTCTTAATTGATTTTTTCCTGTATGCTGTTTTACTTTTTCATTACTATGTCACATGAAATGGTAAAAAGAAATAGCTTATCATTATTACTGTTGGTCACTTTTTTATAAAGCTACAAAAACACAGAATAGAAATCTTTTTATTTGAAATTTTATATATGTTTAAAATGCTGCATTTCATGCAAGTTTTATATTTTGACTATTTTTTTTTAAGATATACTGTTATGATGCAGAGATTATATGACATGATAGTTCTTGCAGAGAAATAATTTTTCCTGCTTCTCAAGAAAACTTTGAAATATATTGGATTAGTTGGTTTCGCTGCTTTTGTCCTAGTTTGCAAAACCCCAAATTTAGTCCTATGACAGTATTCCTATTAATTTTGAAGCCTTATAATCAATTCAAAATTTCTGTATATGGAAAAACAAGCTTCAAGTTATTATTGAAAAAATATTGCCTCTTACAATAGAATTGATACTAAAAATGACTTCATAGCTACAAATGAGTGTTTATGTAATTTTCCATTTGGAATTTTTTATTGAAGTAGAGTGAGGAAGCAAAGTAACAAGGTTAATGATCTGACCTGTGCAGACAGCTGTATCCCACAGCATGCTTCAGAAAACTCAAGCTAATTGTGTTTATAGTAACTGTCTTTCCTGAATTCCTATTTTTTCTTCCTCTCTCCAACTCTTTATTGTCTCTTAAGTTACATTTTAGTTCATGATTTAGGTAGTTTAAAACTTTATTTATATATGTGTATATATATATGTTCATAAAATGTCCTACAACATAGAGTCTAACAAAGTGAGTTATTGCTGATAGGGTATGCCAGCACCAACTTGTGAAGAAAGAAATAACTAGCAATTAAAAAAGGGAACAGAACTAAGTTTCAAAGTTCTGTCTCTCCGTTTTTTCTGTTTCCTGGAGTAAAAAGAAGTGAGTGTTGCTTATTTTAATATTCAGGGCTTTGTTAAGAGAATGAGAAATTAAGGCAAGGGATTATCTGTCTTTCCTGAGAGAAAGAAGGCTGATCAACTTTCCCTGAAGCAAAGGAGCCTCATGGACAGCCTGCTGGAAGGGTCTTTCCATCTAAGCTGAGGCTAAAAACTATTTGAAAGTCTTATGAAAGAGAAAAAAAAAAAAAAAAGTTAAGTCTAGAAGTGTTCTAAAAGGTTTGGGAGACTTTTATTCCTCTTCTGAATGAAGCTCAATTTATTACTGCTTCCAATGCTGGCTTGTTATTTAGTGCTTGGATGATTGCCTTGATGAGAGATTTCATTTTCCCTGAAACATATTTTCTTTTTGGCTCCTGCTGTGGCTGCTCAGTTTCCCATTGACGTGACTCCCACACAGGAGTCCACATTAATATAGAAAACAGTACAGCAGTATTCAGGTTCTGACATGTTTGTTAATATTCCAGGAAAAGAGTTTCTTTTGTTTCCTTGAGTTTTCCCCAGATTGCTCCCTACCACAAGTTGCTTTGATCAACACTGGGTTGCATTTGTTACCGTACAAAGAATTAGTCAAACTGACCTACCACCTGCTGACCTCTAAAGACAGAGACACCCATGAGCCGCCGCCTCCTCCTTCCATTCTGCTCTCCCCTTGTACCTTGCAGTGAAGTTCTGCTTTCATCTGACTGCAGAATTCAGCCTGCTAATCCAGCAGGACTTTAACCCAAGTTCAAAAATAAGAGAGAAGACTTCTTTGCTGGGTTAGCTGATGAGATGTTTCATAGTGAGCATACACTAACTCTGAAAACCTGACTTAGGCAAAAAGTAAAACTAGAAAGCAGAAGACTAAAAAGGAAAAAAATCTTCCCAGTGGCCAGCTGGGAAAAGCAGTGACAGGACCCCTGGAAGAGCTCTGAGCATTTCTCCAGTGCAGTTGGTGGCAGTGAGTGATACAATTGCTTACCTTATTTTATCCTGATGCTATACACTTTTAACAGGATGTCCTCTAACCGTCCCCTTTCCAACCCTGGTTGTTAATTGGGATACAGGAATTAGTTGGCAGTGATGTGTATTTATTTCTTGCTAAGCTTGTATGTACACCTATTACAGGTTAATATTTTTTGAATGCTTAAATTATTGTTATTTACTTGCTTGAGCACAGTGATTTTGTTCTCTTAACAAACTAAAATCTACAAAGTGAGATAAGGAGAAAAGGGGAATGAGGTATTCTTAGACCAGTGATAAGTGAGAAGGAACCTCTATTTGGGCTTACAGATGCAAGACTTCGAGAATAACAATATATATATATACAATATATAACAATAACAAGAGTATGAGAGAGTAAGGCAAAATAATACTGCAGAGGCTCTGAAAACACTGCCTTAATGGTGTAGGTAAACATTATGGTGCTGCAAGTAGTAGTCCCATAGAGTCGCTGTTGACTAAGGCACTGTCACACCTGAGGCATCACACATTTGCTACTGTTTCCAAAGTAAATCCACTATACCACATGTTTTTTTGCTTGTCTGTGAGTTATTTGCTTTAACAGACTAGAATTCACACTTTTTGTGTGTTATTTTTAACCAGCAATCATAGATTTTGTGAAGTTTTTACCAAAGGCTTCCAGAGTTATCATTGAAATAGTAGTTTAGGAAGGTTAATTTATGCAGTTGTGAACAATACATGTAATGACTCTATTTTCTCATATTTACACATATTGGAAGGTCTGAAATGGAGTGATTTTCCTACATTGCAATATAATCCACAAGGTCACACTTCTTACACCGTATTTTGTCAAAATAAAAGAAAACCACTAAAAATAGCAATATAAACAGCTGCACCTGTAGATGCAAATAAAAAGGGAAACAGAAAAGCAACGGTGGTATATTGAGATTTCTAATGGAGAAGCAAATGATTGGTTTTAGTTGATTTGTTTTGTTTTCCTCTTGCTAAGATCCCAGGAGCCCATTTCACTAAATGAGGGTTATTTTTTTGTTCCATTTATTTATTTATTTTAGTGCCCATTTTATACTTCCTGGCTTTTTGGTCTGCTTTGTTCTAGGCATAGGTACTTTGATTGTGAAAAAAAGCTGCAGTCATTATTCTGGTATTGACCTGATGCACTAATGACACTGAAGGCTGGGTTTGAGATCGTTAAACACTGAGTCTCTTAAATAGCTTATAATATCTGTTTATCAGCAAGACCAGGAGATGATTTAGCATTCAGATGCCAAATTTTTCTTGGATGTCTCTACGCTGAACTGCATTACTGATTAATCCATTTGTTAGTTATAAATGTTCTATATAGTAAAGCATTTTCACTGTCAGACTAAATGTTATTGTAAATCCAACTGAAATGATGATGTCTTAGCTGCTGAACTCAGAACTTTTCTACATAAGGGGAATTCATTTTGGCAATGTAGGTTAAACAGAAACTATGGCAGCTCACCCCTGAGCTGAGTCCATAGAGCTAGGTACTTCAAATATTGTTTTGTTCCCTGAATTTGTAACTGTTACCCAATTTTATAAATAAATGTCCTTGAAATGTCAGTCTTTATTTGGAATTACTTGGCCAAGTAAATCAATTACACAGCTTACAGTGATGAGTCTTTTTCTCATCAGCCCAGACTTGCAGTTTATTATGCAATTGATCTCCTTTTACTGTACTACTGTAAATTCACTGAAATATACAGTATATTTTTAGTGAAGTATAGGAAGAAATACCAGTATAATCAACTTTCTTTTTGACTCACCTAGATCTGTGTAAATCTTAACCTCACAGTAGTGACTCAGTTAACTGCTCTGAGATTTTCAAGAGGAACTTTATTTGGAAGCATATACATTATATGTTTTCCTCATTCAGATTCAAAGTACAATAAAAAAAGTAGTTGGTAAATGAAGTCATTCAATTAGATATTCCTAACTGTTTATGTGGTCATGTTCTGTGAGCAGTGATTTGCATGAACCTGGGATGAGACTGCTTTTGTTAAGTTGTCCATGTAGGAGCTGTGGAATCCAACCCAAATATATTTTGTTCTTTCATCCAGAAGTATTACGAATTGTTCTCTCTTCAATAGGGTAACTATGCGGGTCACTTATTTAACTAATGAAGCTTCTTTGATTGCCAGGAGGATTTTTTTGGTGGGTTTTAATTAATTTCTTTTTCTTCCCTTTAATTCATAAATAATTTAACATTTAAAATTAGAACGGTGGTTGGTTGTGCTCAGTTGCACAAGAAGTCAGATAGATGTTCTCTTCACTGATAAATACGAAGACTTACAGAAACCATCTGGACTTTGATTGAATGAACTGTTACAAGAACTGAGGAAGCACAACGATGAGATTTATAGCAGACATAGCTACAGTGCTAAAGCAAAAAACATTTTGCCATTTTTTGCTAAATAAGATGACAGTAAGATTTATCAAAGGAGTGCTGACTTTAACTGTAACATGGTCTCATTAAAAACAGCCAGATAAATAGTGTGCATTAATTATGAAGCAGAGAATTGCATAACAGCATTTTCCTTTAATTATCTCAATTTTAAAACTTTGTCATGGGATATTTATTGAACCTGTCTGTATCTGATGGCATGAGATATAAACTTGTTCTTTTTCTTAGTTAGAATTTTTGGGTGTGAGGTCATTGAAAAAGGTGTGCAAACCTGATTGAATGTGTAGTTAGCATTGTTCTGGCTCAGCTTATTTAATTGCCTTTGAGTTTATGCTATGTGTCTGGCAAAGGTTTCTGGAAACTGTATGAATCTTCCGTTGATCAATGTCCTGTCCACTCCAATATGTGTTACTTCCAAAGCCAATGCAGACATGCAAGATCCTAATACTCTTCCTTCAAACTGTAACTTGAAAAAGTCATTTAATCTCCATAGAAAATAAGTTTAAAGGAAATTAAGCACAGCTAAAACAAATCTGCTTTTAAATCGTGTGGAATACCTCTGTCGTGTTCATTCATCTCTGCTGACTTGTTGCTAAACACCATGAATGTTGTTGGATTATTTTTTCTGTCTAGGCTTATAGTCACGTGTTTAACAGAAGCATGTTTAAATCATCCTTTCAGAATCACACACAGGCTTGAACAGTTGAATACAAGCAACTATTTTTATCCAAAGCTAATATACAAAGATAGAGTTTGAATATTTTTCAAAAATTTTGCACAGACTTACCGCACTTAATTTCTGAGCTTAAGAGCGGTACTTGTGATTTTACCAAAATCTGTTCTTATAGGTTGTATGCAGATTTGGAGCAGTTCTACTCTGTTTTTTGCAAATGTCCTGTACTCTTAAATAGTCCCAAAGTCTCAAGGTTACATGTTTCTCACTAGATAATGAATTTGGCATGTATATGTTCTCTTTTCTAAAATAAATAAATTTTTAAAACATTGTATCTATCAGTAAACTAGTACTGTCTCTTGGTCAACCATGATGAATAAAATAACTTCATATTCAGGCTGATATTAATTCAATAGTCTTTATTATGGAAATATTGCAATCTACACATAAATGTATACCAAATTTACACAGACCAGTAGGTTTGTGTCACTCATTGCAAGTTTCCTACTGTCAGTTCAGAGAGAAGCAAAAGTACTCTCTTCTAGTCCATGGATTTCTAGTAAAATCTTATTCTTCCTACTATGGATTTCAAAATCTAACTAGGTAGATATGACTAAAAGTCATAGAATTAATGGCTGAGTTTGTTGTTTGTGCCAGACTGAAGTCTGAATTATATAAATTTCACTCTCAGTTGTTCTTTGTTGAAATATTCTATGATGCTTTATGTGCACTAGGTATAGCAAGTGCTCTTAAAGATTCAATGTTGTGAAAATTAATTACAAAGTCAGTAAAATTTTAACTTTATTATTATTATTACATACGTTTCATAAAAAAATACTTTATGTAACAGGTAAATGTTAATTATTAACTAATAAATATTACCAGAGGATTTGATGAAACAAATAAATATTGGACAAAATCTCATTGCTTGGTCCTTAAACATTGCAAAAAAAATGTTTTCAATAAATTAATTAAACATGTCCTTTAGTCTCCTAGTTGGGGATTATAGACACATCTTTCATCATTTGATTTGAACTTCAAGATCAAGAAAAACAGAAAATACAAATCTGATTGTATTTTTCTAAAGCTCGTAGTTTACTGTTGCACTCAAGAAATTCAGTAAAATTAGGCTTATAAGACTTATCAGACATCTGCTGATGTTAAGAGAAAAATTGCCTCGAACTGTCACTTGACTGGCTTTTAGAAGTAAATAGATTTTCTCTATGAATGTTAGAGTAACCAAAACTATTCTGGGTTTATTTCACTGTAAACCACAGCAGGGCCTGTCTATCTTAAATTCATCATAAAATCATGATATGCTTGGTAAGCTCCAGTATATTTGTATTCATAATAATATTTAAACATTGTTATACTCAGAGAGCATCCTCCTTATCCTTTCTGCCCCTTCAGTACTCAATATTGTGTTTCATGCAATTCACAAAAATTAGAATTTTTTTTAAAAAAAAGGTGTTTGTGTCACATAATAATATCTTAAACAATAAGAAACTCAGGAGTAAATTAATTTGATAGCTACAGCTGAATTTAGAATGTATGATCTGCAAGTTTAACACTGCATCATTAAACTGCACTGCAAGCATATGCTTTCAATTCTTTTGGCAGTGTGGAGATTGAGTTTTGTGTTGACAGGGGGAGCAGCATGTCAGTGCACAAATGGTAATGATACTTATTCCCTAGTTAGACAAATAAAAATGACAGGCTAAGTGAAGCACTGCACTGAACCAGAATGCATTTTTAAATCACATTATTTGGTAAATGAGAAAAGTCTGTTTTAATATAACAATCATTTATTGAAAGACTTTAATTAGATTTAAGCAAAAACTGGAGAAAAGTCTTAATAGTAAATTGATCATTTAATAAACCTCAGTATTGTGTTCAAAGTACTGAAATCTTTAGCAGTATCAACCATAGTATTTCATTCTTTGAATAAATGAAGAGCAATGTAACTGAAGTTGTTGGAATGTCATGGTTGTAGAACTCTTGTGACAGTTAAGGGTGAAACAGACTTATTTTCCCTCTATTTTAATTTATGAATTCTTTCCTTTCTCCCTTCATGAATAATATATCCTGTATAGGGATTAGGCATATCATCCTGAGTTTTCCATTAAAATAGTTCATTTTTTCTCTTTAAATGTATGAATATTTATTGAGAGATTCTGGGTTAGTTAATAGTATTTTCCCTTACTACATATACATGAGTCCACATGCACATCATTCTGAAAAATGAGAGGTATCTGTCTTGGGACTAGACCAATTCTAACCTCCCATTAGCAAGCTGTAAGGTAAACATTATTTAATAAGCAATAAGCAAAAAATAGTCTTTCCTTCCTCTGTGAAATGAGGTTCGTCTCATAAAACTTTTTCTTCTTCCTACTTCAAGATAAGGAAACACAGGCAACAAAAAACCTATATGAAAACTTCACGTGTTGTCTCGAAAGTGCTAGAGCTGTTGACATTAGCTGAAGATGAGAGTCTGAGGCACAAAACAAAGACACTTAGTGAGGGGTAGAAATAAGCTATGAGGCTTATTTGCCAAAGATTTGAATTCAAATTAGAACATTGCTTTTTGTTGATTGATATCATGTCAGATACTATTTTTTAACTTATCATGCCTGTTTTGCCTGTTTCATAAGTATGACGGAGCTCTGGAAGGCAGATGACAGTGCTTAGATGAGCTCTTTTTCCCCTTAAAAAAAAAAAAAAAAGGAAAAACAGACCTTCAATTTTATTCTTCAGGATTCCCTTGCAAAATTATATAATAAGCAAGCTTGAGTCTTGATAAACTTTAACTGAATTTAGCAGATAGAGTGATATGCAGAGTAGTCTGAGGGGCAACAAAACACCTTCAATGTTTCTCAAAATCTTCCACATTTGTCACCAGGTTTTGGTCAATTGGTTGTTTTTAATGTAGTAACATCCATCTCAGAGGCATTTATCATGATTTGTTATTTGAGGATACTATAAACCAAGCTATACATAGCCAACCGTTGTATAAGAAGGCTCTGTGGACTGTTAGAGGTAGTTTCATCTCGGTCTAATGGTCTAAAACCAGAAATTGCATTCTTGTTTGCAGGCAGTTGAGATTTTACTTTTGAAAGTATGTCCAGTTGTGCCTTCCTTTGAAACTAAAGCATTATGTCAAATGATCTAGAATTCAGATTGTAATTCACTCTTTACTTTTCTGTTTTTCTATAGATAGTAACTTCATCCTTGCAAATGCTCAGGTGGCTAAGGGATTCCCTATTGTTTACTGCTCAGATGGCTTCTGTGAGCTTGCTGGATTTGCACGAACTGAAGTCATGCAGAAGAGCTGCAGCTGTAAATTTTTACTTGGTGCTGAAACAAATGAGCAGATGATTCTTCAAATTGAGAAATCGTTGGAGGAAAAGGTAGAATTCAAAGGAGAAATAATGTTCTATAAGAAGAATGGTAAGTTTTTCTTTCCTATTTTATTATTCCCATACTTAGCTTTAATGCATAAAATATATAGTGTGTATTACTATGTAAGAATTTTGTATGTCTATAATCAGGCCTATAAGAATAGATTTGAAAAAAGACAGTTGATACACATTATGATTATGTGTAGAATAATGTTACTGATTTTATGTCAATATACAAGTCACAAAGCGGCACAAAAGAGATTCATGGTCCTAAACTGTATTGTGAGACACTGTTATCTGCACTCAGTATGGTACTGCATTTTCTACCTTTTTTGATATTGAAGTTCTTACTCATTGCTGAAAGTGTAATTAAATAACTAATACACATTATAAGGCAGAAAGTAGCTTGGCAAAATTTTCAGTCCCATGAATGAAATGCTCAGAACTTTGAATGATCCATGTGACTTGTTCTCCACAGCCACCACATATAAATACAATAATGCTTTTCAAAAGTACTTTCAGTAAAATTTATATTTAAGCATGGTTTTTCATGTAAAAAAAAAACCAAAACTCCAGGCATCAAGCAGCTCCGTAGACTTCAGTAAACTTCAAGTTACGCTACTAAAGCTTTCACTTCTATGGTAGGGCATTTATAAAGACAATTTTATAGTCAAAATGAGTGAGATAGGAAAGAAAGCGCCCCATGATATACACTTATCAACTTATGACATTTATATCAGGCTCCTAGAGTGTACCTATTCTGTAAAGCATTGACACTGCCATCATTCATGGGATACTGAAATAGGTGACATGAGTTGTGAGCCATTGACAGGATTGTAAACACTGCATTGCTATAGGACCTTTCGCACATGCTTAACGATCCACAGGCTCAATGGAGCCTGTTGAGTATCACCTTCTGTTTTATTATATGGCTAGAATTCCTGGGCATATGTTTAGACCATGTATTTTCCTCATTGAGTCTGCTTACGTCTTTACTAATGAAGCAATTTCCCTTCAAATATTATTTTTTATATATGAAATACTTCAAAAAGTTAATGTTTTAAAGTAATGACTGCATTGACAAGAAAATAGTGAGTGATTTAGATCGGTAGGACAAGGCAACTTCACTTTCCCTGATGTACAAAAATGCAAAATGTTGGTTAGTTGGCTTGTGCCCATGACTGTTATGAATTTTTGAAGTTTTTCTGAAGAGGTTGCTAAATGCTTCCTTCTTTTATCTTTTTGTCAAGGCTTATGGTGGATGTTTGTTGTTTCCGGTTGGTTTTTAGCATTTAGCA
Source organism: Urocolius indicus (assembly GCA_013401255.1). Classification (NCBI taxonomy): domain Eukaryota; kingdom Metazoa; phylum Chordata; class Aves; order Coliiformes; family Coliidae; genus Urocolius; species Urocolius indicus. The sequence goes on from WBNH01009606.1 coordinate 537,958, forward strand.
GAGAATCCCACAGTTATTTTAACTCATATTTCAGAAAGGTTATTGAAAATAGTGTCAAGTTTGTAAACCGTGTTTCAGTATAGTAGAAAAAATGATCTTAACCCAGAAGGTAAAGAGATGCTTTTCTCCAGTATAGTGAGGAGTGGGTGTGATGCAATGAAATTTCAATGTATGCGACTGTCTGTATGTATTTCATTGTCTTGCTCGTGAATAAAAAGTTGTGATTTCTCTGAAGGAGTACTTCAAAATTGTAATAGATGTGATTAATGCATGCAGAAAGAGATTTCAGGTCAGTTTGCTTATCAGTGAAGGAACTGAACCACAGATAAAGAGAAATTGTTTAGGTTAAAAGAATTCCCTCAATTCATCCTACTTGCATCCCTGTGTATAATTTGATTGGAAGCCATTCCAAGACAGTTTCTAAGTATGAATACATTTCCCAGACTCCCTATTATATTTTTAATGTTTTTCTGTGGCACTGGAAAACAGAAATTAATAGATATTAAAATAACATGAGACTATTCTTGAATAAAAGCCAAAATGATCTTTAAAAATCATCTTTTAACAGAGCTGCAAAATGCAGACATTGAATTTAGTATATTATCCATTTTAGCTAAATGTTTTGGGCTATGGCTTGTTTTTTTTTTAGAAGAAAATTGAACTTCTGAAGCTGTTAGGCTTATTCAGCATTGGCAGGAAAAAGAAAAAACATAAAAGATGTAATTGTTGCCGAAAAATCTTTTCAACATATTTTATGAAATAGCAGTTTTCAGAATAAAGGCTCCAAAATGACTGTATGGTTATGTTCAGTGCTCACCTGATATTGAAAATAATTGTCAGTTGGGCTGAAGCCCATAGTAATTTCAGGAACAGAGGTCAGTGAAAGACAAGTAGCTCATTGTCATAGGGTTACACTTCAGTGTCCCGTTAGGGCTTTAGGGAACCAGAGAGAAGCTAGGCATCTGGCTTTAGCCCGCTATTCAGAGGTACAGCTTCACTCAGTAGGCCTAGCTATAAGACTAAATGAACACTTTCAGGGATAAATTCAGAGATAGAAGTTCAGCTTCAATGATAATCCTGAGCTCACATAATAGCCTGATGTCCCTTAACATACATTCTAAAAGCTTAATAAGTAGTACAACATTATAATAAGAAATTACTATAAGGAAGATGGATGTATAAACACAGTAACTTATTCTTGATAGGTCCCATCCAAGCCTGCCATTCTATGATTCTATGATTCTGGATGTAATCTAAAGTTTAGAAGCTTAAAATTTGTAATTAGCCTTCCCCCTCCCCCTCATTTTCGGCAGAAAGGAATTCTAGCTTCTAAAACTGAATGTGGGTTGATTTCTTAATTGCCATTTTTAAAAATATATATTGAATTTGATTTAAACTCAGTTTAAAACTGATATGGATTTTATTAGATTAGATTATGCATTCTAAACAAGTATCAATTCAATCTCTTATGAGTTTTAGTCTGAATTTAGTGAACTTGAATATGAGACCTTCCACAGTTACTTAATCATCATTTAAAAATTCACATAATACTTCTGCTCAGTAGTTACTAGTTAGAGGAATGACTGTTATAACTAAAGCAACTACAGTAACCCATATGAAATTTCATGGAAGTTCCAGACTGTTTTGAGCCAACGCTGCAAAAAGAGTGACGTGGAAGGAGCTGGGTTGAGGACTGAGTAAGATGGGGCCACTCATCTGTGGGATGAAATGCAGGATTTCATTGTCTTTGTCATTTGGTTTTGGATCTTAACAGAGGGATTGTTTTCAGCAATTGTATTCTGACCAAACTAGAAAACAATCTTCCACTAGAAGTGGATACAAAGTTTTCTCTATGTGTATTCTCCTTTTAGCATTTTAACAAATCTCTAGAATAGGATGAACTAGTTACACCTTCTAATCCAGGATATTTTCTGTTGTGTTAGCACAGAGAAGTATCAGAACTGTGGCAGCAGTAACAGCAGCTTCAGAGAGATGTATCTTTTGAAAATCCTACTGAAAATACTCTTTTCACCATAGTTTCAGTATTTATTGGGTTAATCAGTCAGTTTCTAACATATTATCCATCAGAGATATATTGATTACTTGAAGACAAACAGAAAAAGCAACTGTTAGAAGACAAGGAATTTTATGACTGTTGCATTTTTCAGAATAATTTTTAATTTTGTTTTCATACTACTTTTACACTTTCTTCAAAACATCTGCAGCAAGTTATGAAGTATGACAATGGAAATGAAAATGCACCTTTTTAAATTCACTCCCTGGATATCTTTTTTGGAGTAATCTAAAAGGAGATGGACACAAAGGTGATGAACTGAATTTAGACAAATCTACTTTTCCTCCCTGTCAGACCATTACAGAAATTTATCAATAGCAAGTACAAGTATTTAAATGAGGTCTTAATAATCCTCCAAGCTAAAGTACAAAGCAGCAACAGTTTGGATTTTTTTCCTCTTCTGTTATAGCCTAAGATGATGCCACAATAAGCACTATAATCGTTAACTTAGTCCAGTCTAAGCTCAGACCTTAGTTGCCTTGTGACTCCATTAGGCTCATTTATTCTTTCTCAAAAATCAGTTTATAGTGTTTAAAAAGAGATCTGTTCTTACACATACCCTCTTAAGACTTGCAGCAGTCTTTCAACCTTCACTGAAAGGAAATTATCCTCTTTCTGTATGTGCAATTTGCGTGAAACACTACGCAGTCAGCAATGGCCACTTCTGACTTAGGAATATTTGAGAGGCTTCAGTGTTGTCCATTGTGCAGTACAGTAACAGGGCTCTTTGTTCAGGATTTTGTAGTAGGACTGGAGTGAGTAAATATTGCTGGGACCACCATTACAGGGTGCCTTTTGACTTGACTGTAAGCTGAGCTTGCTTCATCTGTGATTGACCATTGCAACTCAAGGGACACTTTGTCATCTTCTACATGTAAGCCGATTTAAACACTTTCTGAGGTACACCTTAGGCATATATCTTGTGGTGCTTGGCCCCTAAAGAACCCCTAGAATTTTAATTAGTAATTTGTAAGGTCAGCATTGTATAGTTCTTTTTGCTTTGTTTGGTTTTTTGGGTTTTTTTAAGGGTTAGTATGAACAAATCAAGACATTTTGATTCTTCTCACCAGTGTAGGACAGTAGGTGTCTTACTAACTCTGTATCCTTGTCTGGAAGGTCAGAACCAAGGTATTACTTCAAATGAGCAGAATACAGGTGGAGAAAGCATGAAGTCTCTTACTGAGTTACTAGATACCACCAGGCAAAAGGCCAGTTAAAGTCTAGGTGTAACTCTCGTGAACAGCAATGACAGCTATAGGCAAATGAAATAAGCCTCAAGACATGAAACATCATCTATAGCCTCTGCCATGGTTGCAGTTGAACAATGCAGCTACAGGATAAGAAAGGCTCCATTTGCAGTTAATGTGTGACTTGGTTCCCACAAACCAAGTTTGTTTGTTGATCAAACAAAGAAAACTTTTTTTCAGATGATGAGTTTAATAATATTTAAAATTGTAGAAGACTTAATTAATTATATATATAAAAAAGGAAAATCGTTTTTTCTTTAAAATGGAAGAAAATGGGGTTTTCTGAAAGCTTTTCTTCTGTACAAAAGCTATTTTTGTGGTTGAAGAAATAGTATCCTTTTTTCCCAACAAGTTTAAATAAAATACTTTTAATGGTTGCGTGACAATCTCATTCTCTCATAACATTTAAAATATGAGAGTTGTATGGTACCTTTTTAACATGAACTGTCCCCCGATCTGAAATCCACCATATCTTTGGGAAATGTTAAGTTAGAGAAGAGGCATTTATTAGCATTTTCTAATTAGGGGAAAAATAATTCCATATAGAGACATAAATTTTCTAGTGACATCTCATTACTAATATAGTGGAAGTCTCTTGAAAAGTTACTTGGCAGAATAGTTCATAGCAATATGACCTCACTGCTGCTGCACCTTAAAAATGTGGCCTAAAAATAAGAAAGCGAAAAAGCTTTTGTGGTTGGTTTGCTCACATAATCTAAATTATGTTACAAAGTATAGGACATGTGGAATATAAAGAAAAAGCAACACTGAAGAAATAATCTGACAATATCTTATTGCAATTTACATTAACTATAAGCAATGATTCTTATCTTTATTAAAGCATCCTTCTTTCTTCTACTCTTCCTTCCTCTTTCATATAACTCAGTAGACATTAGAAAGTTTCACTGATCTTGAGAAAGTCTTTCTCTTAAAGAGCAGTGTAGTTGTGGATATAGACAGAAAGCGTGTCCTTTTATTCCTCTGTTTCACAGAAGGGAGAATATCTTTTGCTCCTTTTCTCTCTGAGTAGTTCATTTGATTGATTTACTCTGAGATGTAATGTATAGCCTTGAAGTGTGTAGGTGTTTATCTCAGCTTCTACGGCAGAAGAGGAAGGCAGGGCAAACGTCTAGTACTCCAGAGAGTCATGTGTGAAGCAGCCAGCAAAAGCCTGCAAGAAGACAATACAGGGAGATAAGCTCCAGTTAGAAGAAAAAGAGGAAGAAAAAAAAAAAAAAAAAAAGCAGTAAAATCCCCTGTGTGCAATGTGATCTAAATCACTGAGATTTTTTACTGTGGTTTAATGAGACTGATCATTGTTAACTGACAGCACTGATACTTTCTTCTGATGGGACTCATAGTGACATTGGCTAATAGCTTCTTTAATAGCAACATGATTGATTAAAAGCATAATTCACTGAGAAAAGATTTGTTCTAGAAGTATGTCGATGAGTAAATAAATCCATATAAGAATTTCCTGTTGCTTACTGCATTGTTAAAAAATGATGGGCTGTTCATTGCTTAAAGATGCTTACAGATTAGCATTTCCATGCACAGGCTCGCTGGGCTCTCAGCTGCATTTACTATGAATGGCTGTTAGTAATGCTCTATGCATTTTTTTAATTTTTTCAGATATATTTCATTATGCTACTTCTTACATATCCCTTTTAAGGAAGACATATAGGTATTTATATTGCAATCGAATGTTTTTACTACATTAGACCGGTCAGTCTTCAAACTTTCTCGCAATTTTATGGCCACATTGAGGCTAATGACAGACTACATTTTCTTTTGGAGTTTTAAATCAAGCTTTAGATAAAAGCTGACTTGTGTCCCCATGCTTCACCATGACTTAGGTCAGAGAGAGATCAAAGTATCATTTCTCCTGATGAATAACTGCCTCCTTTCTGCTGACATTTCCTTATTTTGTTCTTGATCCCTAAATACACATGCTGGATAATGATGCAGACTAATTACAGCCTTCTGTGCTGATAATTGCAATGAGTTCTTGCATTAGTCCCATAGTTTTTTTGGAAGAGTGGTAGGAGGCTTGTGTAAGCCCTGTGTCTTGAACTCTCTTATTGGTTTGGCTAGGGAAATACAAAAGCGGTCTGATTTTGTAGAACAGTTAAATAATTAAAAGGTTAAAACCTACTACTTCCGAGCTGGCGGGGTTATTATAATTCTTTTCAGTGGACAGGCTGAGTCTGTTTACAGCATGTGCTCACATGGATTCAGCTGCTGAACTTGAGAAGATTAATCCTCTCTACAGTGTTATGTAATTCTTCAGTATGTGTTTCGAAATCCTTCTGTACAAAAACCATAAACCTGATGGACAGAATTATCAATTCAGATCCACAATACCTTCCAGATCCCTTCCAGGAAGGTACCAGTGGACGGTATATCAAGTGCAGGTTGAAATTCTTGAATCCTGAGGTCAACAGAAAATGCTCAAACTTGCCAAAAACTGCTGCTAAATATTAAGAGATAAAATTGAAAGAATAGACAGGAACTATAAAAGTACTGACTTGCTCATTAAGCAAAGAACTTCTCTGACCTAACCATAAAAACAGCAGAAATTAAATAGTTTCTAAAACAGAGATTTGCAATGTAGGTGGACAAACTAACCAGCAGAATTCCCACTTTCTACATGTAATGTCTGTTAAAAGTTATATGGATAAGCATGAGTGTGCTACTAGCACCCCTCTCTGTCTTTGAAAACCTCCATTCTGCATGACTCCAGACTTTCTGGTTTCTAGGGACTGCCACTGCCAGAGACAACAGAATCAGGCTCATGAAAATATCTTGCTTGAAGATATTTTTGTTATCTCTTGTTAACTGAAACTGTAAAAGTAAAAGAAAAATATAGAACTGTAGTGGTCTGGTTTGGTATTGCTTTGTTTTTGCTTACAGGATATTTTGTGTCACCTTTGAAGCTTCTTTTAAAGAGAATAAAATAATGAGCTTAAAAGCCTAATAACATAATTTGAAAATATGGTTGTGTCTAGATGGATGTGAGCAACACTTAATCCTGATGTTAAAACAACAGGCATACTATCATAGAGATTAGATAGTTTATAGAGAGATTTTTTTTTAAGTGTATATATATACCTATTTTTCACATCTATGAAAATATATATGTGCATATGCATACATACTTGTATATGAGAGATCATCCTGACCTAAGAAAATTTCTTGCTCTTTTTCCAAACTGCATCCCTCAGTACACTGAGAAATCATATTTACTGCTGTGATTACATTTATGTGCTGGCTTAGAAGCTCTGAAAATCCAAAAGGAATAAGGATTTGTTATCAAAAAGTAAACTTCACTCATTTCAAGATTGCTTAACTCAAAGAATGAAAAAAGCAGAATTCAACTGAAGAAAACAAAGACTGAGTTGCTCAAGGAGGGATGGAGCCTATTTCTGGATACATGATATGATCATACAAAGATATTGAAGAAACAGTATTTTGGTTTGGGTCTTGTTGGTTTTGTTTTGTTGGGCTTTTTCCACTTTACCTATAGATACTGGATATTTATTTATAGAAATAGACTGTCTCAATTACTGCTTTCCTAGGAGCTGGCTGACAAATGTTGAATGCCTTGTACTATTACAGCTGTGACAGAGGAATGATTATTAGACATGAAGTAAGTTGCAGACTGACAGTATTTATTAATCTGCCCTGAAGCTTTTCACATTTAAACAAAATGTTTTTCATTGGCTTAACTGAGTTTTTAGAAAAACCTGCATATTTTACTAATTATTATAAATATAACCTGGTAAAGGATTGATACATCAAGGAAGTATTTATCTACTGAAATACAGTTTTCAAATCTGCATGGAAGTAGAAAAAGGAAATTAGAGCAGACAAAAAGTAAGTAGTACACATAAGGATAATGTGTCACATGGCATTAACAGGCATTGCTTAGCTTCTCTGCTTTTCTTCAATGAAAACTCAAATGTAACTAGGGGATTTTGAAACAGCGTTTATTAAGGAGGAATCATAGTGGAGTTATAAAAAGAGATACGGGAAAGCTGAATAAATAAAGCTGAAATGTAGATGTGCTGAAGCTCATAAACTTGTATAAACATGCACTGCAGACTATACTAGCTGCTGCATATGAAAAATGTAAAGAAATGTTGAAAAAGTCACACACTCAAACTAGGAGTGTAACAGCAACATCTTGTATCCACATAGTATTGAATGGAAACAGCTGGTGAGTTAAGCCTGTCTCCGCTTAACATTGGCACTTTGCAGAAAAGTCAAGGATAGGGGACTGCTGTGCTGAAAAGTGTCCCTTAAAACATTTTCTGTCTCTCTCCTTCTCCCCTCCTCCATCATGGCAATGATGGCAGAAAAAGTTAGACATGCTGGGCAAAGTGACACATAAGTCACCATTACCTGGCAGTAGAAGGAACAGAACATAGGTTGAAACAGGGCACAGAAAAGGAGGGTGGAAAAACATGGAGGGGGAATTTGCACATTCTCTGATCAGAGGTGATAGATTTGAATATTTTCACATGATACTCCATAGCCTATACAGCAGGATGCAGAGACATTTTTAATGCAAGTTTCTAAATCAGAGCCACAGGATTAACACTCACCTACTTATACTGAAATGGGGTTTTAACGTTGTTGTTCAGCTATCTTATCACCTTTACACTATCAAGTTGGAATACCACTTTATTCTGGTTTAAGATATTTTGGAATAGATTTAATTAGACAGTTTAAGCTTGTAGAGAGAGATTTAGTTGCAAGATAGAAGCGCGATCTGTTGGCCAAATAGAACTTGGGTAAACAAGTTTGTGAGCCACCTATACTACTCTATGAAAGTGTTAGCAAAACCATCAGTGACTATATAAGTCTGATAACCCGTATGTGTGCTTGTTAGTTTTCTTGCAATATTGTCGGAACAAAGACTATCACTAGGGTATAGCACAAAGGCTGTTATCTACAGTAACAGAAATAAATGAAAAAAAAAAAATTTATTAATACATACATGTGATTTCTGCAGAAATGATGGAGAAGAATGAGGTGTTTATTTGCTTAAAAGGGCAAAACCTTACATTAGCTGTGTTAAATGATCAATATCATTGTGATATTTACAAGAGAAAAAATACCCTAATTGGAGCTATAATTTTCTGGTGAGTTCAGTTGCATTTTTTTAAAGCATTTTTTTCTTCTTTGGACTCTGCTTTCCTCAACAAAATGTTGACATCTTGTCAAAGCCACAAACATTCAAAACAAAATATTATCAGTGACAGTGGGAATCTTTGGATAAGCTAATGAAAGAAAGAGTTTGCTTTCCTCAGGCAGCCTTTGGCATGCTATTCTGACAGCCTTGGAGTACCACTTCCTGTAGTGAAAAAGTGGAAAATATCCAGCTAAAACCTCACTGACAATATTGTGTATCCGGCAGTAAGTTTATTTTGTGAACAATTAATAACTGTGTCAATGAGACTGTAGTGCTGAGGATTTGTCATCACTTTGTTGACAATTTATTATAAGTATCTTTTTTACATAACAAGCCCCTGGTGAATTACATGTGTGTTTTAATTATTCTTGTTTTTAAGGCTTGATTTCCGTCTGTTTAAAAGAACATTTAGTCCTGTCAAATATTGAAACATAAATGTGCCAGATTTACGATATCTTGTGCAACCTATTTCTTCCCTCTTACATATATATCTATGGATAATTATTCCTTGAAGAAGGATCATTTTGTGCAACAAGACTCATATATCTAATATGCAATGCATTTAAACTTTTTCTTCAAGTATTTGATTTCTTATACTATGAGACATCACATTTGGTTAGTCTGGTATGTTATGTGTATATGCAGAGAGCTTCATGAGAGAGCTCTGCATCTTAATCCCTCTTCATTTCAACACACAGAGGTGGGGATAAATCACAGGAATTTGTTCATTTTTTATTTCCTACCTTTGACTGATGGAAGGGCCAATAAAAGCTTTCTGGAGAATATATGGCCAGCAAAGTCCTGAGGAAGCGAAGATCTGGAAGTGGATATAAAATCTGACAGTCAACACATGACAAAAAAGGAAGCCTTAAGCTTGTCTGCCTCAACAAAACTATTCCCATGCTGTCAAGAGCAAAAGGAGAACATAGTTTTGCATCAGTATCACTGGTTCTAAGTAATTCATGAGAACATGTGTATCTCAGAAGATACAATTAACATTTGTATCAATTAACAGTTTGGCAACACAAGGTGCAGAATTTAGTTCTTTCGCTAAAGAATTAAACAAATTTGTAGTCAATAGTGTCATTCCATATCTATATTATGCTATCTCTGCAATACCCAATGAAATACTCTATTTTGAGTATTTCATTGGGCTTTGTCTATGGTAGGTATGACTGAAGATTGAGTATTCTTGTAAGATGAAAGTTGTACTTGGCTCTGATGGTTATTGGCATTCTTATGGCAAAGTTTTGTATAAAATCTCCCTTTAAAATTCCTTTATCTTTTGACTGTTGGTTTTGTTTCTAGTCTGAGGACAGATTTCTAGCTATTGAAATGAGCAAAGGTAGAAAGGATGGTTAAGAGAGTGACCATAAAGCACTCTCTTTTTGACGTATATATAAAAGGTGGACTATAGCCAAATTGCTTTAAAATGAGATTGTGCTTCATTTGGTTTCTTTTCTCCTTCTATATGATGTGCTTATACAAGCCTTGAGGATATTAAAATATATTTTGAACCTTCAGTTCATAATGCAAGAGAAAGATTAAGCCCTTTCACCAGGAGTCATGGCTTGGAGCAATAAAGAGAGCCTGTATATAAATAAATCTCCAAAAGAAATTTCTTTCTTTGGTAGACAACTCTTGACAGTACAGAAGACCTTTATGTGCACCGTTTAAACCAGGCAAGGAATTTCTGTCTCACAGATAAGTGCACTCAAAAGAACTGTAACAAATAGGACACTACTTTTTGATGAGTAGAAAGTTCTTCTTTTGGCTTATAGAATTATATGTTAGTGGCTTTCAGTAAAAGCTATGCAACATGTTGCATTAGATCAGTATATTTTTCTGAGAATGTTCCTCAATAGTAAAAGACAGCACACGCCTGTTCTTGACAGAATGCAAGCACATATTGACTCAGTCCTGACTTTAACTAGATTATCTCCTCTGGTTCTGAAGAGTACTTCATATTTATTAGCTTCTTTCAGAGTAAAGGCAGAAAAATTAAAAGATCAAACCAGTAAGCTCAGCTTAGTGCTTCTGAAGGTTGAATATATAAGTAATGCCAAGACTGACAGCTCCATCATGCAGGGTACTAGCCTGGAACTCTTCAGGTGAGCAGCAATCTGTGAATATGTTGGATATGTGTGTGGTCCATATAATTTTCTAGGCATATTTACTTTATTTACTCAAAATACTTTCAGAAATATTTGCAGAGAAGAAGGAGGACAATGAGGACAGATAAGAAGAGAAAATATTATTGAAGAGAAATAGAAAATATGTTCACCTGCAAAGAACTCAGATGCACTTTATTTATACAAAAGAATAAAGGCATTAAAACATGAAACATTGAATGGATTTGTCTCTATTTCTATTGATGAACCATGTTATAATAACTTCCTTACATCTAAAAATCTATTGTTTAAGATAATATTATCAGATGTGCTTCTTAGGATAACTGAGTTAGGTTTGCTTGAACATGGCTGATGTCTACAACTGTCTTCCAGGAGCAGACTTAACGATTATTTGTGTGTGTGTGTGTAGAAAAGACATGAAACAATTGAAAGGAGTAAGATATACATCTACTTCTGGAGGAGATTAAAACAGCTGTTTAAAAGACCATCGCAGTTATTACTATTTAGAAGCAATTGAAAATGATTTCTTGTCCAAATGAAACTGCTAGTAGAATGCAGACAGGCAGAATGTGATTTTACTAGTAATAATTTGGCCAATTTAGGAGTTATGATGATATTCCATAGAGATCCATGATTCTACTTTTAAGCAGGTAAATAAAATTGCTTAATGCTTCTCTTTGAATGCATCACTTCAGACTGATACAGGTGATGGCTCTCTGTAATATTTCTGACAATAATACCACTGAGCTGTTTTTCCCACACTTTTTGCTGAGAGTAAAATCTTAAAAAAAAAAAATGGAAGAAAGAACATCTTCTGACATCAGTTCTGCTTTCTTTTAAAAAGTCTTGCTCTGTATTCAAACCCAAAATGAGAATATTGAAACCCAACATAAAACTATTCTTTTTCCTATGATATTTTCTCTCCTTCTCCAGTTTTTTCTCTCATTCTCTGCTCTCTCTGTCTACTTTTTAAATGCCTGAAGTGGAAGCATTACCTAATGGATGAGCCATTAGTAATGTTACTCTCAAAGCCGATTACCTAGCTCTTTGAAAGTTTGACCAGGACAGAAAGGACCGGAAGCATAATTTTGTACCTCCAGTTGTGGTGGTCCTCCAAAAGGGAACTTGCTGTTTCATCTCTCATCCTTGCCTATAGCCATTCAGTTGAAAAATTGAATTAGGAAGCTGAATTTTGATCTTAGTGTGTACAGTTTGTTTTCAAAATGGCAGAGTTCAGAAGAACACCTCTAAAACTCACCTGAACATTTGGCAATAGTCTCTTTTGGCAGCAATGATCCAGAGAATTATTCATGTTTCTATTTTTGAATGAAAGTAGATCTGTGCTTGTAAAAGAATGAATGCCAAAAATAGTATGTTGGGATGGAATATTATAAAGACATGTTTAAAAAGAGAAATTTTGTAGCAATATTTTTATATCTTATAAATAATATTAGACAACTGATGGTGGGTGGAGGTCGTTAGTGTTGATGTCCCGAAACTGAAAAAAAAGCCTGGCACTGGGATGCATTATCCCAGATAGATGAGACTGGAATCTGAGGTGTTTGCTTAGACCTTTATTACACTTCCAGCTCACTACTAGCATTTAGACATTCCTTTTCTTCTGTTTTGAGTTGTCTGTGTTAACAGCAAGCTTACATCATTGGAATTAAACAACATACTTTGCAAACAGGACACAATCACTGACAACAGTAACAATTTCTTTTACACTGTATAATTATATAGCAGGTGTAGGCAGGGAAAGGTTGACATGAATTGAAAATATTGCCAAACTCAGCATTTTTTCAAGTCTTAGCAAGGTGAATCTTACAGACAGTAAGGAAGATAGCTGATATTAATTTTACAGATTATATATGGTATTAAAAGTCTCACTCTCTGTAAGATTCAAGGAGTTAAACCTGTTTCTAAGTCTCATGTCAATTACTTTAAATATTTTTTAATTAGTGGAATGATGCTCTGACTTTCAGTCCTTTTGCCAAGAGGTTTTAATGAGTTCTAAGTCAGATGATTAAGGTAGAATGATTCTGTAGTAAACATGGAAGCTTCAGATGTCAAGTTAACAGAGTGAAAGCTATTCCAGTAAAATAAGCAACATCAGTTGAGAGTTCAACGGAAAGCATGGTTTCAGAGGAGTAAGCAGCTTCATTAAACTCTATTAATGATCCCTGTAGATAAATTTTGCATTTAAATTAATGTCTTGCTTCTCCAGAAAGCAGTATTACCACATTTCAACCAATGATGCAAAGAGATTTACATGAGCTGAACATCTGTGACACCCTGACTACTGACCTCCTAAATAAGATTTTTTTTTTTTGAATTACATTACTTGTAGATTTAGTCGCTTAGCCCCCCCCCCCTTCCTTTCTCTGCTAAAATCAGCTGTTTTAATTAAATTCATTCTTTATCCTTGCAGGGTCTTCATTCTGGTGCCTACTGGATATTGTTCCTATAAAGAATGAAAAAGGAGATGTAGTACTCTTTCTGGCTTCTTTCAAAGATATAACTGACACAAAAGTGAAGATTGCTGCAGAAGACAAAAAAGAAGGTTCGTGTGAATTGCAACCAATATTGATAAGCTTTTGAGAGTCACACCTATGTGAACTCTCTTGTATATATCTCAACATAGAGACCTCTTAGCTTTCCAAAGAAAAAATTAATGTATGATACAGAAGGATCTGAAGTTCTGACTTACATTATTTTAAATTTACATATTGATCCACATTCTGTAAACATGAAACAAAAGGGACAGAGTACTTTGTCTTCAATTTTTTTTTTAACATAATGTGATTTAATTTATTTCCTTTCTGGACTTTCAGAGGTACATTTTGGAAAAGCTAGACCTTTTCAAACATTCCTTCTGTGAATCTGATTTAATGCTGCCTGAAGGATGAATGAATGCTTTTTCTTTTTTCCATGAGAAGAACATAAAACTTTGTAAATTATTTTGCCTACTGAGAAGCTTGACCATTCTTATCTCATCTGCTTTTCATTACATTATATGAAACATTAAGATTTATTAAATCTTTAGGGAAATCCAATAGTATTAGAAATACACTCTCATATTTATTTTCTTCTGGAAATAAGCAATGTAAGGAGTTCCTCTTGAATTTGTGAAAACATTTTGTTATGCTAATGATTCAGAGCTGCCACAAAATATTTTAGATTGTATAGCGTGATCAGGCTTTGTTAAATTCAGTTGACACAAAGCAAAGATAGTGTAGGGGGATGGAAGTTACACAGTCAGCATTGGCATGTGTTGTGTGTCAAAGGTAGTGAACTTATTCCAGACTTTTCTAAACTTGTAGTGAAGTGAAACTTTGGGTTCACACTTTTTCAGCATCAAAGGAACTGTTTAGAATATGTTTATCTGTAGATAGAAAAAAATAAATTTCAGAATTCTGTAAAATTTCATTACTGTTGAATTTTCAAATATGGTACTTTTGGGATTTATTTTAAGCTTTTCACCCAGCGATTTGATCTCTGCATATCTCAGAAGTAATGTAGATATGGCCTCAGGACACCTTTTCTCCTTATGTGTTTCTGAATTACGGGAACAATTAATATTCGACTTTTTATCATTTCAAATATTAGCTTTTCAAAAATATATTTCTATTTCAGTTACAGAGAAGTTGAATTCAGCATTTTAAACAAAATTTCAGTGCTTTAAAACAGAAAATATTATGCTTCTCTGTGCTGCTGAATACTGCTAAATGAACATTTGTGCTAATAATATCTGTCTCTTCTGTACTTTTGGACAATTAATTTCAGCTTCGTATTACTTTCCAAGCCCTGAATAATGGTGAGGATTTTTTGGGATTCTTCACCTGTTACACTGAACATATTTGATAAATTCTTAGCTATAAGACTGAAGAAAGGCTTTGAGGTAGCACACAAATACATTTTGCAAATTTTCCTTACATCCAGTTTTAATCAATTACTTCACCTTGACATAAAATAGTTAAAATATAAAACATATTTTCCTCTAGTTTCTTCTTAAGCCTCAAGAACCTTACTTTTTTTTTTCCTTTAACATATGTTAAAATGTTATGTGGAGCCTTGTAGAGAGAGATTGTCAGAACATCTGTGTTCTAAAGGCTAATGATTTACCTTATGAGATGCAAATTTTCAGGATATACTCAGTAAGAAATCAAGTTTAGTATGCCAGTGATGACTTGAAATAGGTATATCACTGATTATTTGTAAAATGACATTGTGTATCTGATAAACATTTTATAGCTATGTGGTTATTTTAGGATGGTTTACATCATCTTCCACTTCTGATTGTGGGTTCATGTCAAATTGTAAATCTCAACAGATTTTAGCATGTTTGCTGCTGCACATTTAAAAAATAATGTTCTCCTACTGTGTAGTTACAGAGGAACATACTTATGCAGGGCTGTGTTACACCAGGAAATACCTATTCAGTTGCTATATACTTATGAATATTGACATTTGGCTGTCTTTCATAATCTACTCTTTAGAGCACAATCCTGAAACTTGGTTGTTCCTTCTCTTCATAATCATTTAAAAACACAGACAGTCATTTGATGCTGTGGTGATGCTTGTTTGCGTCATGGCAACAGATAGTAACACTTAGTGTAGGGCTTTGCCAAATACACTAGTTTATATAATATAGTGAGATACAAAACAGGATTTAACTGTTTATTCAAAATCATTACCAAAAACCCCAACAAAACAGCATTTTTATTTTATGTAAATGTACCTAGTTATAGGAAAGTAAATTTAATGTTATGTTAGCTAACTGAGTAGCATTTAAATTCTTCTTATGCAGAGTAATTCATTAGTCCTCCAGCGGCAAGCATCATCTTTTCATTGTCAGAAAGAAATTCCCAGTATAAACTGTGCGACTGATTAATTATCTGAAATTTCAGACTGTTCTTTTCTTAGACCACAACTGTCATCAGGCATGTAGGATGCATCTCATATTAACAAAAAACTGACTTTGCATTTTGTTTAAAAGTATTAAAGATATTTCTTAATGTTCAGTGATTAATATCGATTGCAAAGTGGTTTAGATGCACTGATAGATATTATTTTTACATTTAATATTGATAAAAATATAATTTTAGTTTTTTAAAGATTACTGAATTTTTCCTTTCAAAAATCACAAAACTTGTAAACTTGGAAGGCAGGTCTTGCTCTAAAATAATTGCCATTATGCACAGTTTTCTATTGCCTTTTTGGCATATCTCTTGCAGCTGGATTATGTAGAGGAAGGAGAATTTACATACAAACGTGCTCAGTGTGAAACTTTTCTGGCCATGCAAGGCTGTCATATTAATGCTTTTGTTTCAGTCAGCCTCTTTTCTGTTCTGAGAACAGATCTTATAACTTGTATGGAACGATAATAGTGACATTCTGTCTCTCTAATTCCTAAACTCCTCAGGGAGTTTATCTGACAAAATTCCTTCATGTTCCTTTTCTCCTATGTCTGCGTTGAACCTCTTGGCTTTCCACCAGCACTCTGGAAATACATTCTCACTGATTGAGTTTCCAAAAGTCTTCTCCAGGCTCATTCTTCCTCATATCTTTTCTACCTTTACTACCATCTGTTTCTTCTGCAAAATTTTATTCTCCTTATACTTTCACAACGACACCTTCCTAAGCTGTATCCCTTGATTTCATGGCCTCTCTTTTCTCATGGATTGTCTTCTTACTTTTGCATACCCCAGGAAGTGATACTCTCTTTGATTTTTCTGCAGGCATTTTCTCATCTGTTTTACCTCATCTGTTCACACAACTTCAGTTGCTCCCTTGTGTCAATGCACCTTTCAAAAGTCCACTTTTTTTACTTATTTACCTTTACCCAGCCCAAATGTCAGATGTCTTCTGTGACCTTTTCCTTTCAATGTCTCATTTTAAATACAAATTTGACTGGTTTTTTTTCTGCTTTTCTTCTGTATAAAAGTTTCCAGTGAAATCAGCCTTATCAACTAATGGGAAGAGTAGACTTTGTCCTAAGACTTTAATCTAAGCAAAGGACAAAAACACATGCCTGAGAAGTTTGGCGGTATTTAAGAAGTGCTGTGACAGACAGAAACTTTCATATTTTCTTTGATTTGGTTTAGATTTTTAAAGTCAATTTACCATCTTCCTCCCCCTCCACCACACACATTGATTTTAATTTCAATATTCTTGCAATTGCCTCAAATTTTCAATCAGTATTTTGTTTTCCACACTACCTATTTCCCCTACCTTAAAGTTTATTGTAGAAATACACTCTGCTTTCCATCCGCTTAAGGATATCTGTGTGTTGTTTACTGTGGTGAAATTCAACAGAGTAAAGAAGTTAAACAGTGTTTGCCATAGCACCAATGCCCCAGTCATAATACTATTGCATAGTATTGAGCTGGACTTCATACTGAATTACCCTCAGAGCCCAGCAGTTCAGTCATTGTCAGTCCACCTCCTCACTTCCTCTCTTGTTTGTTTGTCATCATCTTGTCCCTGTATTGTTCCTAGTTTGAAGGCTTTGTTGACAGGTTGGCCTTCTCATTGGCAAAGAGGCTTATATTTTAGTGATAATGTGAATTAAAAGCCGGACTACACCATTTACCACCATGGATTAAACTAAGCTGCAGCATTATCATTTAACTGGCTAACTTTTTCGGGCTTCATATTAGTCTTTAAGTCTATACAAATTTCTAAAAAAACAGATTTGTTTTGATTATGCATCATTTGTCAGAGGAAAGGGTTGTTCTTTTCAGTGTGCCAGAACTGAAATACCATGTGCCAAACATTTTGTGTTCCAGATTCTTATGTAAAATAACTTGTCTTTTGGGGGCAGGAATGGTCTTTTCTAAGAAATTCTGCAACATAAGCTTTGATTTACTCTGCTTAATTACTATCTCAGCTAATTTGTGATTTTTCAAGCTACAGCAGTGAATGTTCAGGGCACAACTTTTTTTTTTTTTTTAAAAAAAACCTCCTCATGCCTGTCAGGAGGCTGTATATTGAGAGAGGAATGTACGGTCCAGGTACAGTAAGGAAGATAAAATTGTTTCATGAGGCACCATGCAGTTCTGTCAACTGAGGACATGTGATAGAAGCACAGATTTATCCCAGTTTTCTCACTGCCCAAAATGTTGTGGTTTTGTTTTGGTTTTAATGTTGATGTTTTTCTATTTGTTAGACTAGATAGCAGACTTAGTGGAAAATATCTTCAGATTTTCATTTTAGAGTTTACTAGCCCAACCATGTAAGACTGATAACAGAAAGCATGGAAGAAACAGGAAATATGTTTAGTATATAAGCTGCTAATTAGAAGAGCTCTTCAGAACTGTGTGTACAGTCAGTATTTTTTGAGTATTTTGCAAGGTAGAAGAAGAACTTTTTGAAAAAAATATATTATTTGCAGTATTACAGTTTTGCTTTTGTTCAGAACAAGAAATGAGCATATCACTTTGCCATAAGCTAACCTTCACTGTGGGAGACATAACCTGCTCCAGGAAAGAAAAATCACACCGAAAAACCAGGTGAAAGAATAAATGATGACCAAGCTGCATATTCAACACTGCATTTTTTTTTATCAGATCTATGTATGACCACTCACTTCAGCTGAATCATAGAGTCATAGAATTGTTTTGGTTGGAAAAGACCTTCAAGATGATCCAGTCCAACCACTACTCTCACACTACCAAGCCCATCATAAACCACGTCCCTCAGCACCTCACCTACACAACTTTCCAATATCTCCAGGTATGGGGACTCCACCATCTCCTTGGGCAGCCCATTCCAGTGTTTAATAACCTTTTAAATGCAAAAGTTCTTCCTAATGTCCAATCTAAACATCTCCTAGCTCAAGACCATTTCCTATTGTTCTATCATTCATGACTTGGGAGAAAAGACTGACTTCCACCTCACTACAACCTCCTTTCAGCTAAATGTAGAGGGTGATCGTGTCTCCCCTCAGAATCATCTTCTCTAGGCTGAATAACCGTAACTCCCTCAGCTGCTTTTCCAGATCCTTCATCAACTCCATTGCCCATCTCTAGACATGCTCCAGCATTTCAATATCTTCCTGGTAGTGAGGGGTCCAGAACTGAACACAGTGCTCAATAGTCATATTTCAGTTCACCTTCAGAGTTCTGATGAATCTCAGACTATTAAAAATAGTTGAAAAAAAATGTATCTACTTGGATTTTTTTTTCATTCTGAATTTTTTGAAATAGGTCCAAATACTGTCATCTGATAATGAAGATTTATTTATTTAGGAATATACAACTATCAACCACCAAAATGGAGGTGGAGAAAGACCATTTCTTCTGGTCTTTGTGTATCTTTTCCTCTTTATTCTTTCTTTTCTTAATTATGGAAGAATCATCAGCTAAAATTGTAAAAAATTTCTTATTTCATAAGCACACTACTGTTTAAAGGACTTTCTGATTCATGAAACGTTAGTTTTAATGCATATTATTGCTTCTTTTCTTTGCCTGTCTGAAGCTGAATTTTCTCTGAAGGCACAATATTAAAATGACGAAAATCATAAAATTGGTTCTGTGTAAAACTAGTCCTTTTCAAAATGATTCTGTAATAACGTTTACAGTTTTCCAGTCAATATGTCTGTTAACTACACCTTTTTATTGAATCAGTTAATCAGTTAAAATAATAAAAAAGCAGCTAGAGGCTACTCTGAATCCATCATACCACTAACAGTTCTGTGAATATTTCATTGTTGACAGAAGGAGTGTGTCATGCAACCAACAGACCTCCTGCAGCCTTTTACCCGTGGTAGTGTTTTTATTCTGTCATTAATACCAAAGTAAGCTTTTATCAGTTTTCTCTTTATTGACAGCTACTGGTGTGCTGTATCTTAGAGAATAATATCTGAAAGTTAGCTAAAGGTTTTTAAAAGCGTGGAAAAAGTCATAGCAGCCTTCTCTACATTCTATTTCTGAAGGTTTTTTTGTGTTCATTCATAATCCTTTTGTATTGTTTTGCCCCACTTATCTCCTTCAAAATTTCCTTGGATTTGTTTTTTTTTTTTAAGACTGCCTATGAAATATATTTTTTCTTAATGGTACTGGATATGATTAAATACTGTTGTGTTTCCTGTATATCATATTTATTTCAAGGGATGTGAGCTGTTCATGGATGTCTATGTAAAGATCATGCTTCCTGCTGTGGTTTTCCTTATGATGCAAGTGATGAGGGTTTCTTAAGACTTTTTTTAAAAGGATAGAAAGTTTTGATTGCGTTTCTTACAAGAAGCCTTTCATAGGAGAGGTGTGTGAGATTAATAAATTATGGATAAATTTTAATAAATGATTTTTTGAACCCAGCATAAAAAAAATAATTGTTCAGTACTTACAAGACATCATGAGTAACAACATCTCACTGTGCATCTGGGCCGAGTGGCTGGATTATGGCACCCTAGAGAAATACACAGCAAAGGTAATAGGGAGATATATTTATCTGCCTGATTTCAGAATGCAGTAGTCAGAGAGGTCATGCAGGTACATAAATATGATTCTTCCTCTGGATTTTGAGGAGAGAAAGATCCAACCAGCAGTCATTTCAAGTCACAGTGTTAGCTCATTTGCTATGCATTTTCAGTGCTCCAGTGTGTGCATGTAGCACCATCATGAATCACTTCAGTTCTGCCTATATCTAGATACTTAGCAATGTATTGTAGCTCTTTTAACCACCTGCAGGCACCCAGATTGGAGATGGTGAAGTATGGGGCCTCTATCTGCCATCTCCAGTTTTCGAGTAGATATTTGGTTTTTCAGTGCAATGTTTTTCTCTTTTTTCCCCCCTCCCTTTTCCTCCTTACTTAAGATGTAAAAACTGCTCAACTGGAAAGAGATCTTGCATAAATTGCATGACAAATTCTCCACTGAGAATTGTGGAAGGTTTAGCTTCCTACACTTTTTATTATGTATAGTTTTGTGTTGTAAAGCAAAAAATACATCAGTCTTTTTTAATTCAAATCTTTCTAGCTTTTCTAGGCAGGTTTCATGATGTAGTTGTTTTCTTTGTTAATTTCTGGTTCTGCTAATTAGTTTGGGAGGGGAAGGTTCCCTTAATTTGCATGCATTGAATTGACTTTAATTAAACCTATTTGAAAGACAGCTTCTTCCTTCCCATAATTCTTTTTTCCTTCATCCTGACACATCACAAAATGTCTACTTTCATTTACTCTGACATCAATTGACTGTAATTCCATCAGTTGCCGAAGTTATTTGGAATTTCCTATTATATAAGCAAGAACAAAATTTGACCCCATGATTCACAATTACAGACATCTGAATGGAGGAAAAAAAACACATACCTTTCCAATACAGAATTCGGTCTTTACTCTTCATGGATTTCCTGTCACCATCTCTTGCCACTGGATAGTACTGATTAGTAAGCTTGCAAAATGACATATTCTAACATAATGGAAGCCTAGTACAAGGTATGTTCTTTGGTTTTCAAAAGTACACAACAGAAATCATTCTCTTCCCTTTTCCTCAAATAAAAGAGAGTAGGAATACCTTAAGGATGTTTTAAGTGGTTACTCCTACCCATGCTTGACTGTCTTCAGTAATCACTATTTCATTTACTGAAACAGTAAAGAGTACATGTTTCTTCTGTAATAAAAATTATGTTGTAATTAATTGCTTTAGGTTGCGTGAAGGTGTTTGACAAAAGTTTACAGGGATTTTTTTATTTGCCCTTCAGGAGAGGGATTTTGTTTTCTCAAAAAATTAAGCAAACTCAAGAAAAGTTAGGTATCATCTTTGCACCTAGCCCTATTTCTGTAAAATGTCAGTATTTCAGCTACCAAAGGTTAAAGTAGCACTTCTTGACGTTTAATAGACTCTCACTTCTGTTCTGCAGAAAAATGGAAAGGAAGAGGAAGAGCTGGATCACATTTTGAATCAGCACGAAGACGGAGTAGAGCTGTCCTTTATCATATCTCTGGACATCTACAAAGAAGAGAGAAGAACAAATTAAAAATTAATAACGTAGGTGTAATTATTTTCCTTTAAAAAAACAAATGTACTCTTAATATTACCTTTTTTTTTTCAAACAAAAAAAAAAGGTCTGTAAAAGGTCAGTGAGTATCTGGGAAATGTCCTAGACATAATTTTATGGTAACAAAAGAAGTGCAGTTCACTTAAGTTCAGTTCTGCCTACTGTGGTATTTGGTACATTTCATACAGTAAGACAATGCATTTAGCCATACTGTAAATAGACATTTATTTAACCCCATGAAGGCAACATTATGGAATTTCTCAGACTTGAAATTTAGGTTCTGGTTTCCCTTACCACTCCAATTATTTCATTGCAATAATTACCGTTTGCCAAAAAAATAATGATGAAACTCAAAGTATTGCTCTAGTTGAAAATTTCTATACTGTGTAAGGTCCAGAAGGTCACATTTCATTTAGACAGCTTCTCATGTATATGTCTCCAGCTTTGTACATAGTAAATTCATCTTTTAATTTCCTAATTTAAGTTTCTTTGTTTAAATTAATTCTGTGTTCCCCTAGTAACTATAATTAAGTTCATTCAACCTATGAGTGTTACAAAAAGAAATCAAACAATTGACAAAGCCAAAAATATAGCTGCAGAAAGAATTTTCTAAATATATGATTTCAGGAGAAAAGTCAATGCAGAGGAAAACTAGAGATGAACATGTACATATAAAAATTTGCTAAAATATAATGAGAGCCTGTTCTAACAGTGAGAGCCTATAGTTATTCGAAGCAGAAGTGACAAAAAGAAACCTTTCTTAGCAGTACTTTCTTGTTTGTATGTCACACAAAAGGCACTAAAGTCTTTGACAGTGACACAAGAAGACAATGGTCCTTTCTTTCGTAGATCATGAACACTGTGAAAAGCTAACCTGCCACTGGGCATATTCCTTTTATTGGTTACAAAAACTAATTAGCAGATGCATCCTCCTAGGTATTATTGCATTAGAAATGAAAAGCTGAAAAACTTGGTATAGATTAAGGACATGAAAATACACTGCTGGTATCTACCTCAAGGGGCATAAAGTCACTTCCATTGAACGTAAATGTCAAATGTTAAAAAAATGTTAAATGTTTAAAAAAGGTTTAAAAGTTAAATTTTTTAAAAAATGTTAAATGTTGTAAAAGTGGGGAAAAAAATCTGCAAAATATGACCAGATCTTCCAGTGATATTTTCAGAGCACATTAATATTTTTTGTGAATTTTTACTATCAAAATCCACATGGACATAATATTTTACTGATTTGAGATATTTGTTGTCAAACTAATTTGCTACCTGTAGTGCATAGATTTTTAGAGCTCTGAGTTTGAAGTCATAAGAGGAACATTTTCTTCTCTGTGGTTAAAACTGGATGGGCAACAGTGAGAATTCAGCTCCTAAGAATAAGAAGACAAGGACATCAGTATTTCAAAAGAAACACACACAGAGAAATGCTGTGAAAGACAAGGAAAATGAAATTAAGCCTGTGGTTACACAGTTATTGTCTTTTTATAGTTATAGCAGATAACTTCAAAATTAGAAGTAATTTTAGCTTGCTGAATACAAAGTATTTCCTGAGGCTTTTCTTTACAGGAATAATGTCAACCTGGAGCACAATAACAGTGACTAAGAATTGTGTTAGTAAATAATACAAGACAGTTCACGTGCCACATGTTGGTTTTCAGGAGGATAGGTGTTTTTGTTAAAACTCTAAAAGATGAAAGCTAAGAACTGCTTAAGCCTGGAGTCCTTGTTGCAAAGACCCTTACTGATTAGATGACAAAGATTCAAGACACAACACAAAGTTAGGCATAGCCTATCAGAGAAAGTAATTCTAGAGCTGTGATATGGTGGATCTACTTTGGTTTGGTATTTTGGTCTGGATCAGGAATGCAATTTTAAAGAATATAATTTTTTTTGCCTTCTAATTGTACTGTGCTTCATAGCAGTCTCAGGCACATGACCTGGATTCCCTCAAGTGAAACAAAACCAGAAGTGCCGTACATGAATTTGTACAGGAGGGACGTTTCGTTTTCAGTATCTATTCCTTTCATTCCAATTTGCAGTACTATGTCCTCATGTATACAAAGCTTTGCCCTATCTGTCCAGCAGAAAAACAATGCTCTTCAGTCAGAATTCACCTACAGAGGACAAAATAGTTGGCCAGATTCAGTCTCCTCTTCATTTTATTTAATCTATTCCTTATTAATCTTTTTCCTGCCCAACATTCATAAAATTTATTCCATCAATATGAATGTGTCATATTTCATTATGCCTTTAAAAGAAAATCTCTAATGGCTGCATTTGAAGAAAAACATCTGTATGATCAAATTATTGTTGTGTCTTATTTCTTTCTTTTTCCTCTCCTTTTCAGAATGTTTTTGTAGACAAACCAGCATTTCCAGAGTACAAAGTTTCAGATGCAAAAAAATCCAAATTCATATTGTTGCATTTTAGCACTTTTAAAGCTGGCTGGGACTGGCTTATTTTATTGGCAACGTTTTATGTTGCTGTGACTGTACCTTACAATGTTTGCTTTATCGGCCATGATGAGCTGTCTACTACTCGAAGCACAACTGTCAGTGACATTGCCGTGGAAATTCTTTTTATCATCGGTAAGATATGTTCTGGCTTTGTTTGAGATCTCTTTTTTTGACATTTAAGGTTTTTTCATGGCATGTATAATATGGAAAAAGAAATAATTGCTTTCATGATTTTAGAGAAAATCAATTTTAGCTGTGTAGTTTTAGGTTTTACATTAATTCAGGTAGCTCTGCTATTACTCAAAAGAGACTTTTGAACTGAAGGAAGGTTGAAAAGCATTGTTTCACCTGTCTACAACCTTTCCAATATAGGGATGTGCCCTGGAATTACTATAGTGTTGTTCATAATGTTCATAATGTACTTTTTTCTAACAACTTTCACAAACAGTTAAAAGACCCATAGACCACAAGTTGAAAAATCACTAGATTTTTAAAGTAATGACATGAGATTAAAATTCATACTGAAGTAATGCAAATGTACTATATCAATATGCTATACTGACAACTGGGATAGAATTTAGGACGTTGCCATGTGTAATCTGGTCCAGTTTCTAAACTTTTTATTTCAGTGAGCCATTTAATTCTTATCCTTTAAAGAATTTAAAAGAAGGCAAAGTAATATTTCATAGTAGTCTTGTAGCAAAGCAGTTTAATTTTTGCATTATCCTTATTCAGTTTCTTTGTGAATCTAGAAAATTATTTCTGACTATTCGCAGAGATATTACCCCAAGTTTTCATTGTTATAATACCATTCAGTGCTGTCACACTGACCATGTATTGATAATATGTAGGTGGAGAAACTATTAATTTAAACAGCTGAGTATGTCCTGAATATGGAATGGCTTAGGATGGGTTCTAAGAGAGAAACAAAACAAAATCCTCAGATTTAACACTTCTACCTAACTTTATTCCAGATTTTTTTCTTGAAAAAATGTAGCTTGTCTCATACATTTAAAACCCTGTTATCTTCCCCAGAAGAACTAAAGAAAAATGAAATTTTAAACACTAAACAACAACTCAGAATGCTTTTACTTTAACAGAAGTTTTTCTTAAGAAAACTTTGAAAAGTTTATTCTGTTTCTCTGAAAGCCTTACTTTAGGAAGAATCAGATGTTACAATGGGTAAATATTTGTGTTTCCACCTTTGAACATTGATTTTCATTAGGTTTAAGGTCTAATTTTCCCCTTTCATGCTCACTATTAGATCTTGGTGGAATCTTTCATGCTAATCTGAAATGCAAATTATTGAGGATTCATCTGATTTTTTTGTGTAAAAGGGTAAGGATATGACTGCAGTCAGTCACAACTGACTCCATGTTCCATTTTGAAGAATACAAAATGAAATAATTCCATTTGTTCTACCTGGACATCTTTGTAAACAATAGATTGAAGATTGTGATAATTGTTATAGATTGTTAATAGTTGCATCCTTCACTCCACACCAGTGTAGATAACCTTTTTTGTTGTTGTTGTTATAAATGGTTATTAGAATCTAAACACAGTGTTTGTTAGAATCTAAACACAAATCTAACTGATTTATGTGCTGTAGTATTTATTTAAAGCAAGACAGATGGTGTACTTGCTTAGTGCTTTTCTGTTTTCTGGATTCCTTATGTTAATAAGTCAAAAGCAATGTTATCTCTATGATCAATAGTAGCTGGATAAGAAAAATAAAAGATTTTCTGGAGATTTTCATTCATTGTTTTTTGTTAGACTTTTAGGCCTATTACTCAAGAAATCAAAATGTGATTTTACTTAAATGCATTCCAAGAAAAGTTTTTAAAATACTAGAAAAGACTTCTTTGCACAGTTATGTTGCTGGTAATCACAATATATTTTTGTGTACCAATATGCTTCCCCCACAGTTTCAATAATAGTTTCATCTTCCCCAAAACCAATTATTTTGGAAGTTATCATTTGGAAGTTATCACCTGTTTTTAAATTTGTGAATCTGGAGAAAGTTTTATGGAATATTTTCAAGACATTTTCATACTGCATTTAAAGAAAATAAAGAAAATAGTGTGTTTATAGTCACCTCTCAGTGACCCCTTATCTATTAAAATGTTGAATGAATATGTCTCAGAACACGTGTAACTATATTGAAAGTAATAAGATTATCAACATACATAATTTAAGCATAAGTTTCAGGGTATTGTTGCACTGCTCCTTTAACAAGCACATCTTTGATGGGTGATATATGTGCTTTGAGAAAGGTCAATGAAAAGCATCAACTAAAATTCCTTTTGTGGTGCTGCTTCAAAAAGTCAGTGAGGAGATCCGAGATGAGGCCTTCAACTATATTACAGCTCTGTAATCACAGATTGAGGTATCTCAACCATCTAATTGTGGATTGGAGAAATGATGTATATCTGCTTTGATTTTATTCAGATTTCTCAGAATACAGAATAATACTTTTCTGCACAAAACTTGCAGAAAGCCTCATTTAGACTTGTCAAGGTCCTAATTTTTAACAGTGCTATCGAAGGGAGTGAAGATAGGACAGTAAAAAGGGGAGATATCGATACCTCTATTCAAGGAATATAATAAAGTAGAGGCTAAGAGTTTCCTTTAAGCAGAAGAGTTTGAAAAGTCTAGTGGGTAAAAAAAAGGTTTTAGACTTATCCATTTTGTGAGTCAGCAAATGCTTAAACATGATAAAAATACACGTTTTCTTCACTTGGGGGATGCTTATAACTAAGAGTGTGGACCTGAATTAAATTTTTTCTGAGGAAAGAGCACACCTAGCTAGAGGTATAACTGCTGTAAACAGAGATAAACAATAACCCAGTTTGTGATGTCTTTGGGGAAGAGATTGGAGAAGGGACATAATTAAGCTTCTCCAATTAAGTTAAAATTAATTTTTATTTGATGTTTCCTATATATGCTAGTACTTTAGCAACTTGTGTGATATGATGTTTGAGTGTATTTTCATATCTCTTTTCCTCAGAAATCTGTGCAAGCCTTCTCTAACATTTGCTTATAAATAAATATTTTTCTTTCTCCTATAAACGATAGTGTAAAACTGCTTTATTGCAGTGTTTATTTCAAAGGTTATATTCCTAAATTTCCATGGGAAGTAGCTAGGTCCTTCATTTGTAGATAGCTATGTCTGGTCAACTAAAGTCTCAGTATTTCTGATAAGCAAAATGGATCTTGGATACTTTTCAATAATATTTTTAAAGTTTTGTCTCTTTTGGAGGAAAAGCTGGGAGAATCTATCTGTAAATTCATTTCATTTTATTAGCAATAACCTCCCAATTGCAGAACTTTTAATCTTCCATCACTATTCATAGCTATTCTTTCTGCAGCTGTTTCATTTTAGTTTTCAGATAGTCTTTCTGTTATTCTTTTTTTTTTTTTTTTTTCATTTTTAAAACATTATTGAACATCTCAATTGGTGAAAGTAACATTACCAGAAGAATTATCAATTCTTCGTTGCTAAATGCCCAGAGTCACTCACAGGACCACTTGAGTAAGATGTCTTCAACAAGAATTGAGATCAATGTGATGGTTCGGAGAAAATATGTGTAGGCTTTCAAGGCAATTATTTCAGGACATTATTTGCTGGATAAGATAAAAGATGTCAGTATTTCATCTCCTAAGTAGGTTATGAACAACTATAGAGACAAGGCGTATGAAAAAAGGTGACCTTTAACTTGTAATTTTTGTTTTCTATTTGTTGATCATCCATTCGCTAGTGAGAGACTCCTGGTTTCTAATTATAGCTATAAAATTATACTCTTTATAAACACACAGGAAACAGTGATTTTTAAGGGATTTTCTGCAATATATTACTTTGCCTATCTGTATAAAAAAACCATATCCTTCCCTCACTCTTCCCACATACTCACTCAAGACTTTATCTATGGCTTGCATTTCTAGAGAAAAAATTAATAATGTTTACTAAGATCGTTTCTCTTTGTATGCATAGCTCTCTCTCATGAAATATAATTGAAAAAAGTGTTTTATCAGCATCTTCAGTTTTTAAAAGCAGGATGTTTAGAAGCCCTGAAACTGTGATTTGTGTTGCATGATACTGAGATTAAAGAGACTTGTTGGACCATTAGTGTCTATCACACATGTAAATGATTCAAAATTATTAAAAATCTTTCCAAAATGGTCTTAAATCATATAACACCCTTGAGTCTCAGACATTTAATATGTAGAGATTTAAAAATATGGTACAAACCCAGTAGAAATTCATATCATCAATCATGTCTGAAACAGTCATTCAAGTGTGCATTGAAAATAATATATGTTAAGCAGGATTATTTGGAATCGGATGAGATTGGTATTAAATGCTATAGATTTTATTAAGTTGATTTAAATTAGACGGTTTGGGATTTTTCTCACATACTTTATCGTTATTATCATGGCTATTATTTCATATCTTTGCAAGTGAAGAGAAGGTCATCTAAAAGTACTGTGTTTAGTTTACATCACATCAAAAAAGACTTGTGAATTTTGAAAGAAAATGGCAGTGTTTTGAAACATGTTTTAGAAAGTGTGCTTTTAGACCTTAATATGCTGAAATTCAGGCAGATACCAAGGCAATTTATCTTATGGAATTTATCTCTGAGCATCAAATGATCTTGTCTGTGCATAATTGTGAACAAAACTTGAAAGTGGATAGAGTGACACTGTTGATACAGCTAACATTAGAAAGGAAAGGTGATAGTAAAATGTTCCTGGACTATGTATTGTCATGTGAATAAACAATAGAAAGTGTTTGTGTTGAAAAGCAGTAATAAATTTTAAAGATTCTCACTTAAATTATGAAATTGAAGTTCCTTATTTGCATGTGAGCTTCTGGCAAATATTATAGCCACCATTCCACTTCTCAGCTCTCCTAAATTAATCTTTTCAGAAAGATTATTTTTCTTTCCTACTTCCTATTTCACAGTGAGACTTAGAACTTGGGAGTGATAGGCCTCTGAGCACTTAAGAATTTTTGTTGTTGTTATTTAAGCTCTGGTGATATTGTAAAAAAACCCAACAAAACAACCACCAAAAGTACTAACACAAAGCAGTGTGGTAAATGTTTTGTTACACCTATAGTCAATCCATATATTGAAAAATGCTGTAGTAATTGTTTTGTACATAATTTCCACTCTGCTCTGTTTCCTTTTAAAAGGTAAACAAAGATAAAACTACTGTTGTACAGGGTATGACTGACTTGAATTCCAGTAAAAATCAGAAGGTTTGTATTTAGGTTTACTATTCTGACACAGTGGTAAACCCACATTGTATTTTTCAAGAAGATTAAAGTCTATTGATTACCATCTAGGTAATTTCCAAGTAAATGCTTAAATGCTTAATAGTTTACCTTATTTTTGAGGGCTTGCATGTGGTCTTTTACATAGTTTTTTAATGATGTATGGATAATGTCCCACATGAACTGTTGTCAAGCTGCATGAGGTAATTTCTGAGAAAACTATTTCAGGTTTCCCCCTTGTAATTGCTCAAATACTTTTAAGTATGTGAATCAGTGTGCATTTGCCCACTGAATGTTTTACTTGTTTGATCTTTTAATTTGTGTCCAGCATTTGTGTAAGGTGAACTGCATTCATTAAATATGTTAACAACTGCATCTGCTTTACACACATTACATTTAGTGGAAAGTTAAAGTAGTCTGATTGATATTTCTTCACTCTTTGAAATTGCTGCTTTCTGCCGTATCTCTGCATGTTTTATTAAGAAAATCACCATATAGAAGCTTTCACATTTCTGCAGTCTTTCCTTGTAGACAAAGTCAATATACTATATTTTAGTTAATATGTTCTTGAATTGAGTCTGTTTTTGCAAGTTAGACAATAGTGTATGAACAAGAAAATATTTCCAGTGTTTTATATGTTCTTGTAGAGATCATGCTATGTGATGCTTTTCTGGCATGTCAGCTACTGTAGAACTATTAGTTAATCCCTGTTTAACACCCTTACTGTTAAGGGGGAGCAGCTCAAAAAGGTGAACCTAAAAGGCTGAAAATCAAGGAAACTGATAAAAGAATATGACTTTACCATGTCAGCGTCTAAAAGAAAATCATTAAGCTAAGTGTGATAATAGACATTTTGAGGTGATATGCTGAGTTCAGAAATCATGCTTGTATTTGAATAATTAGTTCCTAGACTTGGTAGGAACATCTAGGTTTATGGTAGCAGTAGAGTAGGAAAAAAAAAAAGAGTTTTATATAGGGAAGATAAATTGTTCTTCAAGCAACATAATACTAATATTTCCTGGAATGTTTCCTAAAAGCTCTCTGGCCAGATTCTGATGCTGTTATCCATATATAATTAAATAACATTGTCTCAAATAATCAGATAGATCAAAGAGCTTGGACTTGGGGGAAAGTATTCATATATAAAGACAATCAATGTAAGATCACATAAAGGAAGATGGGGGGAAAAAAAAAAAACACAGAAGAGCCAGTCGTCCCATCTAGAAAAGGGAGATGATGTAGGAAACTGTCTGCTCAGAAAATCAATGGGATTAATATAGCTAAATTATCTAGGTCTCAAGCACAGGATTGAATTACTGTAGTATAATAAAAAATCATGCATCACCCAGTCCCTTCATTACTGCTTATATGTATACTACGTGCACTAAAGCTGTCAGATTTTTCAACTTCATTTAGTTCACAGTAAAAGAGAGGTAAACTGAATTATATTATCTAGCATTTGCTGCAACCTAAAAGTGTGCCATGGGCGATTATTGAATTATCATTAATACTAAATTGTTATTGTGCTGTAGTTTGATTATATGTCTAATCCCAGCAGGATTTATTTTAAAAAAATGAAAAAAAAAATCAAGCCTTCAGAGGAAAAAAAAAATGTTGGCATAGGAAAATCAACTACTTCAGGTAAAATAATCCTAATTATGGTAAAGAGGTTCATCTGGCCACCAGATAAAATTTAACCTCTAGATTATAACTTTTTTTCGTGGTTTTTTTTTCCACAGGGATTAGAAATTGAGATTATGCAAAACATGTATTCTGCTTTCAAAATTAGAAATTGTATTATTCTGGAAAAAATCTTAGGAATTAATAGGATAGCTTGGTGAATAATAGTTTATGACTTGCACTCTTTTTATACTGCTTAGGATTGCAATTTGCATAATGCACTAAGTGGAACCTCTTTTATTGTAATATAATCTTTTTTTTCCCTTTGTTGAACACCAGTTTAAGTTGGTATTTTCATACCATTCACTCAGTGGGTGTGTCTTTGTGTGAAGATCATCATGATAGACATCTAGAAAAGGATGAGTTGGTAAGGATGTGGTGTGTCCTACAGAGTTTTAATTCAAGAGAAGTCACCAAACAGTTCCAAAATCCTACAGACCTGCTTGAGGTTCCCAGCTCATTTATTCCCAATTATGAAATAAATTGTCTTTTCATATGAATTTAGCATTGCTAGGGCATGGATTTTTCACACTGGAAGCATGTGAAAAAGAAAATTATCACAAACAGGTGAGTAAAAGCCATTAGAACAATCAAATAAAATAAGGAAAGGAGTAAGTATGAGCTTTTCAGTTACATCACAGTACTGGTTTCAGAATTTAGAATGAAAATATCACAGTAGCATGTAGTCATGATAATTGCAAAATTAGAAGACATGAGGCTAATGTCGGTCAAAGCTTTCTGATGTTTACTGGTGTAGATACTGTGTGAGAGTTTAATTGGACCAAAATATATAAATAAAATAGGAAATGCAACTGCATATAGATAATATTTTTTAATGTAGACACTTTCATAGCTAAAAGAAAATGAAATCTGATTTTATAAAATTCACTGTCTTTAATCTTTTAGTGCAACTTTGTATAAGTTTTAGAGATATCACATTTTTTAGAATTTATTTAAAAAAAAAAAAGATTTGTTCTGTGTGCCCATATCTTGTCAGTTGTGCAAATAACTGAGAGAAGTTATTTCTTCTAAAGTAACTGAGAGAAGTCATGCAGATTGAATGAATTAGCCATGGGATTCAACCAGAGGATAGGTCAGAGTCAAGGTTTAAGTTTGAGGTTGATTGTACCAATTGTTTTAATGAGGTTTGTCAATCACTATCTCTTTCTTTGCATGTATCTTAGGGATCCAGGGCTTCTAGTTTGCCTTGTGTGGGGTTGGTAGGAGAAGGTGATCAGACTGTGGGCTGGAGAGAAGAAACAGAACTGCAAAAGCAGAAAGGAATTGCATCAACAGGTACATGTGGTCAGAGGGTGAGCAGAGCAGAAGGCCCTGTTCACACACAATAACAGAACAGTGTTGGAGGATGTGGGGTGAAAGCAGTAGGCATGTAAAAGATAAGGTGAGGGAACAGAGAGATAAGAGACTTGCCTAAGACTAATCAGAGCAGTAATAGAGTGTGGAAATTCGAGATGAAATAACTAGGAAAAAAAAACCAAACCAAAACAAAAAGAGCTGTGTTTAAATCTAGGGGAATTCAAATCTGGGGGAGGGAGGCAGGTAGCACGCAGATGAATAAGTGATAAAATTGCTCGTTCCAAACCTGCTGAAAGTTGAGACCTTGGCTTCTCCCTATTGAGTACTATCAGATCAAGTTCACCTTTGTATTTGATGAAAGCTAAAGTACTTGATGCTTTGCAGACTGACACGGTTTGCTTCTCCTAAAATCAGAGGCTCATCTATGCAGCAGCTAGTGAGTGTAAACATGCAATGCAGCTCAGGAGTGGCTTAAAATACATAGGTGCTTGTTTACAAAATAAGTGGAGCTATGCTAAAACACAGTAAAAATCTGTTGGAGAAAAAGGCACCTTGTAGTTTACATGTGACTGTCATGGCTTTGCCCAACCAGCAATGAAGCATCACCACAGTCTCTTGCTCGGTGCCCTCCATGCACCCCCACCCTTATTAGGACGGCTGAGGCCCCAGCAAGATGGGAGGGAAAAAGATAACCAAGAGTGTTGTGGATCAGGACAAGGGCAGGGAGGACTCGCTGCCAATTACAGTTCCAGGCACAAAAGACTCCACTTAGAGAGGAAAGTAAGGACAGTTTATTCTGTTATCTACAAGAAACAGACCAGAACAAAAAGCAAAAAGAGAGCAAGATGATGAGAAAATTACAGCCAACACTTTAAGATCTCCCTTTCCCATCCCTCCTTTCTTCCCGGGCCCAGCTCACTGCTCCCAATATCTCTACCTCCTCCCCTCTCAACAGCTGAGGGGGCAGGAAATGGGGGATGTGATCAGTCTCTCAGAGATGGGCTCTGCCACTTCTCTCTTCTCAAAGGAAGTCAAGTCCTGGCACTCTTCCTCTACTCTAATAAGGGGTCCCTCCCCTGGGACACAGTCCTTAATGAACGTCTCTGGTGTGTGTCCTTCCCAACACCTATGGCTTCTGCAAATACGGGATCCCTCTGCTCCAGCATACCTCCTCCTCTCTTTCCTCACTGACCTTGGAGTCTGCATGGTTGTTTCTCTCACTCTTCCCACTCCTTGCAAGACCACCAACCTCGCAAGAACAAGAGGGAACAGGAAGAACCACCCTCTTCTGACTTCTTCTTCTTAAAAAGTGATCATGACATCTAATTGGCTCAGCC
Organism: Urocolius indicus; assembly: GCA_013401255.1. Taxonomy (NCBI): domain Eukaryota; kingdom Metazoa; phylum Chordata; class Aves; order Coliiformes; family Coliidae; genus Urocolius; species Urocolius indicus. The sequence goes on from WBNH01009606.1 coordinate 571,683, forward strand.
CCAGAAGTGGGTCTACAGCCCCTTCCCTATTACCAGAAACAGCTTCATGTCAAACCATGGCAATGATTTTAGGGTCCTTTTTAAAGTCAGTAGTTTAGTGTAGACTTTATCTTCAGCTTTAATTCACTTAACTCTGACTTTTGCTGACTAATTTTAACTGAAGTTGACTTATCTAACTTGAAATAAAACCAAGATATTTTCCTAATGAAGATAAGGATAGAAACTGGTTCACCCTTTCTTTACTCAATATAAAGTATAAAAAATGCTATCTTAGAGATACCTTTGTTGTGTTTCCACAGAGATTGTGGTTAGTCAACCAGTTTGATATCCTGCTGTTACTTCTACTCTAGGTTTAGGTAACTTTTTAATCATGTTGCTCATGTCAGAGACATTATTTACATTCCCTGTTTTGCTTTTCTGAGCATGTGGCATGATCTGTGTAGCTTGCAAGATCATTTTAAATAATGCGTTTCCAGCTTACACAGAAAAAAATTGCAGTGAGGTAACTTGGTGGGGGAGGGGGGTAGGTTCTGTAGTAATCACAATTATTATTAACTATTTTTTCACTGTGTTATGAGAGCTGCTGACACAGAAAAGAGATTGTTGTTCTTGCCCCAATCTGAAACAAACCTATCAAACTGAGCTTTAAATACAAGATTTGCACAGTCTTAAACTTGTTGTTAGAATATACTTAAAGATAACATATTCAGCTATATCTTTTCTTGAATACTGTGACCCACTAATTGTCCAAAGTTTTGAAGTCACTTCATACATGTTCTAACAGTCAACTCGGTAATTAAATTGGAATCGTAGAATGGTAGGGGTTAGAAGGGAACTTTAGAGAGCATCTAGTCCAACTCCCCTGCTAAAGCAGATCCACATAGATTAGGTCGCATAGGAAACACGTCCAGGTGGGTCTTGAAGACCTTCGAGGAAGGAGCCTACACACCCTCCCTGGGCAGCCTGTGCCAGGGCTCCCTTACCTGAACAGTAAAATAATTTTTTCTTATGTTTAAATTGAACTTTTTGTGTTCCATCTTCATCCCATTACCCCTTTTCCTGTTACTAGATATAATAGAAAAAAGTGATGCCCCAGCCTCCTGACACGCACCATTTAGATATTTGTACATATTAATAAGATACTCCCTCAGTCTTCTGTTTTCTAAACAGCCCCAGTTCCCACAGCATTTCCTCGTATGAAAGGTGTTCCAAGTCCCCTGATCATCTTGGTTGTCCTGCACTGGACTCTCTCCAAAAGTTCCCTGTCCCTCTTGAGCTGGGAAGCCCAGAACAGGACACAGTACTCCAGATGAGGCCTCACCAGTGCAGAGGAGAGGGGGAGAAGAACCTCCCTTGACCTGCTGGCTACACTCTTCTTAATGCACCCCATTGGCCTTCTTGGCCACGATAACACGTTGCTGGGTCATGGTTAGTTTATTATCAACCAGGACTCCCAGGTCTCTCTGCAGAGCTGCTCTCCAGCAGGTCAATCCCCACCCTCTACTGGTGCAAGGGGTTGTTCCTTCCCAGGTGTAGGACTCTGCACTTACCATTGTTTAACCTCATTAAGTTCATCTCTGCCCAACTCTCAAATCAGTCAAGATCCCACTGAATGGTAGCACAGCCTTCTGGGGAATCGGACAGTCCTCCCAGTAAAATGTCCCTCTTAACTGGTTTAAGGCTGTAATCTATAAATTTGTTCCCCTTCATGCAACAATTTTAGTAGGAAATTGTTAAAGCCTACCTCATCTCAAGGCATTTGAAACACAAATTCAGCACTGAACAGAAAACCATTACTTTTGGTCCTGTGGAGTTGTCTGCAATCTCCAAAGCTTTACAATATTAACGATTGTGTTGAATTTTAAATTGTTGTTGATAAGTTAGTTTCATTGATAGGTAGAAGCTGGTGCACAGTAAAATTCACAGACAATTTCTAACTTATTGAATAATCCATAAGTACTTTCAGAACAGATGTGCTTTAGCCAGGAGGATTAGAGTAGAGGATCTCTAGAGGTCTCTTTCCAACCCCTACCATCCTAATATTGTATTATTGTACAGGTTTTTGATCTTTAACCACTCTTTGTTGCCTCAATTTGCTTACTATTCTCATTATTCACTCTTAATGATAAGAAAAAAGAAGAGAAAACCCTTCCACTGGTTAAACAGCAATACCCAAAAGCTTGTGGAACATGTAATTCCTAAAACTAATGTAAATCCCTCAGGAGAAATGATAATTTTTAAATTTGCATTAATGATTTTGTTGTGCTTTTACAAGTTTTTGCCTCAAGAGTTTTGGTTTGGGTTGATTTATTTTCCTTTTCAGCTTTCTCCGTAAGCACAGAAGTTATGTTGTAAATAAGGTTGCTCAGATGAAGAAAATGTTTACATACCGGACTGTCTGAATTCAAATTGCAGAAGATAGCATAAGATGCTTCTGCCAGCAAAACCTGGAAAATAATTATTTTCCAAACTCAGATCTGGCATGAGAATTGGGATTTTGATCAAAAGGCATCCTAAAGCTTTTTTTTCTGATATCTCAAAGGAATGATCCAATATGATCCTTTCTCTATGCTGAGTCTCTGTCTGCCTCTTCCCTTAGCCCACAGTAGCATATCAGAGGGGGAAAAAAATTCCTTCCTGGTTTCTTTTGTTTAATGGCTAACAGGCTTGAAGATAAGATCTTACTTTACCCAGCGTTATTGTAGCCTGGCCAGAGATCATTTTTTCCCCCTGCAGCTGTGAAATGAATGAAAAAGCAATGCATCAGTAATGCAAAGGATGATCATAACAGGCAAATCTTCCTTTCTTCTTCCTAGCACATTGCCATATATGTAATCATATGTTTGCATTGTGTGTTTGAACGTAAGTTAGATATCTTTAGTATGACATTATGTTATACGGTATGAGTGTTTAATGTGAATCCAAATTATGCAATGTCATCACTTTATTTCCTAAGCCAAATTTAATTTCCAAAATGAATTTACCTAAAGTCAATATCTTCCCTGTGTAAGCGTATTTTGCCTAAGTAGCCTGCCAGCAGATGAAAAAAAACAAAAGGTAGTTTTCCTGTTACCATTCTGGACCTGAGTAAACCAAGAAAGTAGAATTTATAACATGTAAACTGAAGTCCATGTAGATTTTGTAATTCTTTGTTTCCATTGTCTTAAGGTGTGGTTGCTAGAGTTATATGGCTGTAATTGTTCCTCAAAGACATGAATGGTTTTTTTTATTCACAGGGGTTTTTTTATTCTTAGTTTTGCATAGCCTACACTAACAGTTAGTTAATGCAAATCTATTTTGATGTCATTGTTTTCCAAGATACTATCTCTCCTACAGATATCTTTTTACCTTCTTGGGTCTTAGATGTGTTTTGCCTATCATGTGGAGACATTTGTGCCATTTTATGTTGGATTTGGATTTGGATTGGCCACAGTCATCCATCTTGTTTGTAAAAAACTACTGTATCACTGTGAACTTAATCAGCAAAGATTAATCCTCTAGAAACAGTTTTGTTTATTAAAAAAAGCCTATAGTAACATTTACAAACTGAGCAGAAAGAAAGGTTAGCTTTTGTTTTATATGCCTCATATTCTGGTTGATGCAAACTTTCAAATTATTATGATGCTGGTTGAAATATCTTGAGCCCATCTAAGTATTCTGCAGTAGTCAACTAGTATCACCTGATCTATTTGTTGATCAAATGCATCAGCTAGTTTTAACCACTTCTAAACTATCAAAAAAGATATAATTTTCTTAGCCAAGGCTCTGTTGGTTTCATACCCTCCATGAACCTGTGGCATTAGTTATACTTTAACATGTATTGTTATTACTAAACATTTAACATATATGCCAGAATTATTAGCTCTTCTTGTGATTACCAAATCTGTTGTCTTCTGGATCATCACTTTAAGTGGTTCCTTCTTCCTCCAGTTATTGAAATTATCATGTCAAATTCACTTTCTGTGGTATTCTTCCATTTTTATGAAATTTTGTTAGAAGTTACTACTGGTGATTCTGCAAGTATCTCTCAGCAAGTTCCACTTAGAGTATTAGGTGGAACTTTGTCTTCAAAAATTTTCTTGAAGTGTTTATCTCCTTTCTTAGATGATAAATTTCTGCACCATCTGTGGATTCAATTAGGGTGATAAATCCTGCTTCATTCCAAAACCAGAGGTTTAGTTTTCTTCTTTGTAAAAAAAGATAAAAGTGGACTATAGTATTCTATACATGTCTTCAGTTTTGTTAGTCATTTAAACTTAATTACAATTTGTTCTTACTTTCACAATTGTAATTCTGATGTTTTCTACATTTCAGTTACATTTTCTGCTTTTATATCTCACAATTTTGTGAGGTTATGTTTGTGGTTTGGATTTTTTTAACTCGGAAGACTTACTGTTTTTCCTTTCCTATGTAATGTCCTGAATGTTAATTCCTGCTTCAAATTTGTTCCATACATAAATGTTGATAAAGCAGTTGGAGTCTTCAAACAATTTTCTGTTACACTTTCAAGTGCACATATTTTCTTAGTGCCAGTGTATATGATTAGATTTACCAGATCTAAACACTAACTGATTTTTAGTCACAGATGTGTTTTAGTCACTTCTTTCCCTCACCAATATATACTACCACACTAATTTATCCCAAATTACCACCAAAGGTCTAATCCCATGTTAGGCAGTTATTATTTTTTAGAATGTATTATTTATTTTTATTACTAAGCTTATAGAAAAACTAGTACACATCCAAAAGTGAAGCCACCTATGAAGCTGTATATAGCATCCTATATAATATGAATAGATTCTATTTTTCAGTAAGTGACTCTCTTTTTGTGGACATAAGTTGCATTTGCAAAAAAATACTTGTCCTTGTTTTAATGCCAAAGTAGAACAGTCATAAAAATTAAAGACAGGATGAAATACAGCTGGAAAGTGAATTTTGCTATCAACGTTGAAGAAGCTGACAACATTATACAAAATACAAAAATGTTTTAGAACTAGAGCTATTTATTTGTTATAAAATGGTAAAAATATGCAACATAATTATCCTTTATTTAAGGTGAGGAATATATATATGAAAAATATGTATTGACAATGAAAATAATTAAACGTTCATTTTTCTTACTACATTAGGTAAACGTTGAATTAATATTTTATAGAAGGTGATCTATCTTCTACTCTAACTAGTAATTCTCCTACTATCACCTTTTGAGTTCTAACTTGATTTGCATTAAAGCCAGGTTACCATTAGCCTTCACTGTTTTAATTATGAAGAGGCAAAAGTTGAAGTACACTTAATTTTAAAGACCTTGTTTCCAGAAAGTGTGCTGAGTTGTAACAGGTTTACATAATACACAACTGTGAGGAAAATAAACATCTTCATACAAAAAAGAAAATAAATCAATTGAACAGACTGAAACTAAGAATTATTCTGTGTTTGTTTCCATTTGCAAGACAGACGTTGTCTTCCTATACCTTTACCATGCTGGTGGGCAATAGGCTGAATTTCACTTGTAGGTGCTTCCATGTGGCATTTGTGCTGCTTCTTCCCCAGAGGCTGTAAGAAACATCTGTTTGGGCAGCAAACACTTCACAAAGATCTGCACATTCTGTGCTGTGTATGGTACAGAGCCAGCCCCCAGCAGCTGTTGCTGCTACCTCCCTTCAGGAGCAGTGTGCAGAAGAGGCAGATGAAGGTGCTTCTAGCAGACAGAAAGGAATCAATGCTGCTGTAGACAAAGGCAGAGGGAACAGATAACACAGTTCTTTCCTTGTAACACTTAATAATAGGATACCTAGATTGCAAATAACACAGTTGACAAGTCTATTACACACTGGGCTAGCATCTAGAAAGCTGCTTCTCATAACTTGGATATTAAAGAAAGTCCACTGGCTTTCAGGCTGCCAAGACCATCACGCTGCAGTTGTTATTTTTTAATGAGGAAAAAAAAAAAAAGTTAATCACACTCTAAATATCTTCCTGACACTTGGAATCACTTTTCTCTTTTATGAGATGGTGTTCAACATGAGGCATTACAACTTGCAAGACAGCAGGCTAATTATCTTGCTGTAAAATACTAACTTTAATGGTTGGCTGCACTCTTTTGACATTGTAAAAGCTATACAAGTAGTTCTTGCTAGTGTTAGTAGAAACAGGGTGCATAGCTTGAGGACAGATTATAGTCTTTGTCTTGTAGTACATGAAAATATTTGAGACTCTATTGTCAAGGCCTGAGCTCTTCTTTGAGTGTTAATGTGTTTTGGCAAGACATGTCTAAAGTGTAACTCATATAAGCACTCATCCTGGAATCTTAGATAGGAACATACAAAATGCACAAGCCACCAAGTAATACAAATCAGTTTTTTGATCTCCACCATAGACCAAAAAACCTTTCTGTTCAAGTGAGTTCAGCAATTTTCTGTTGATAAACAAATGGTTATCCTTGAGGATGACATTTGTTCACTGAGTTGGAGAGTTATCACTAAAAGGATATTTCAATTATATCTTTTGAATAAAGTGATTAATGATTTTTTTATCTCAAATGAAACATAAATACATTTTATGCACAGAAATAATGCTGTCATTTCTATTAAGAAAAATACCAGTATTTGATACTGTTTAAAGAGTAATGTGGATGGTTTTGGGTTTTTTGTTTTTAATTTAAGCTCTCTTTGAAATCAGTGAGCTTTGTTTTAAATGTTCTTTTTCAACTTTTTTTTTTTACAAAGAACAGCTTCATGTATCAATTGATTTAAGTCTATGTAGGTGTGTCTCTTACCTCTGTATTTTATTTGTGTTTGTATCAGATTCTTCATCTGTTTTTGCCATGAATAAGAAAAGCAATCAATATTGTGGTGGATTCCTGGTATTATCCCCAGGAATCAAGAAATCCATGTCTCTGATTCTGTTCATTCTTTGTCAAGCAGATATTATTTTAAATTTCCGAACTACATATGTCAGCAAGTCTGGCCAAGTTATATTTGAAGCAAGATCTATTTGTATCCACTACGTGACTACCTGGTTTATCATTGATTTAATTGCTGCACTTCCTTTTGATCTTCTTTATGCTTTCAACGTCACTGTGGTAAGTACTAACGTACTTTTTTAAGAGTTCTTTTTTCAAGAGGAATTTGTTAGCTTCGTTTTTACTACTGTACTGAAATAGAGTTTCCTATGGCTTGTTCTCTCTTATGTTGCATAAATTCAATTCTTATTTTTTCAAGGCTCTTAAATCATTACTGGGGTAATGTGAACTATTCTTATGGTCAGTATGATCAGCATTCTTTACTCAGTCAGGCATCTTCATTGTCTTTATCTCAGGTCATTCTCGTGCAAAGGTTACAGCAAGTGTTCTAACAACCATGAGTTACAATTGTCTTAAACTTCAGCTTTGATTTCAACACCTCTTTTTTAGGAATATAATGACAAAATGCATAAAATGCTTTGAAAGTATATGAGTCTAATGTCTGATGATGTCGCAATCATGATGAATTACATTTGTATTGGTTTACTTATACTAAGACAAAGGCTTTTCTTATGATAGCCCTAGCAGATTTAGTAGAATAGGAATCTGCTAAGCAAAATGACAAAAAACAAACCAACTCTGTAAAATCCCAAACGCACACCTCTTCTCCAGAATTGTCAGAAGTTTCTCAATTTTGTGGGTTTTTCACATAAGAGATTTAGATTTATAAGCTGTCCACTTTCCAGTTCTCAGAATTATGATCTTTTGTAAACAAATTCACTCGTATTCATTTTCATTAAATTTGAGTTAGGCAAGTGTATAGACGATAGGATAGACACATCAGAAAAACACAGAAAAACACAGTTCAGGAAGCCTCTCATGTAAGGTACCATGTTTGATTTTATCATTTAGTTCCATTTCCTGCAATGATGTTCCTTTTCACCCTATTTATTACATTAAGAACCCTCAATCTGATGCTAGTGAGGTAGCTTTTAAAATGAGACAGTTAATAGTTTCATGTTCTTTCATTTTTTTTAATAACTGGTAATCTATTTAAATACACTACTGTCTCAGTATATCCCTTACACATAACCAATGCAATTGTGTTGGTTTAATTTCCATTAAGAGTTTTCATCAAATGAACCAGGTCTGATCTTTTCCCTTCAAGAGAAAATGTTAGAACCCAAACATTTAGATTTTTTTCCTTTCCCATTAAAAAGACTGATTTGCTTTCCAAACTGAATTCTTGAAAAGAAAGTATTATCCAATAATTATTTCTACAGTTAAAACATCAGTTTTAAAAATGATGCTATAAAATTATGAACACATCTTGTGTCTGTTATACTTCTAAAATTTTCCTTAATATGATCATTAATATGGTGACTAGGAATATGCAGAGACACTGTCATGTCCCTCTGTTAGTAGTGAAACCTTAATGAGATAATTATTGATAGATTAAGTCCTAACACTAAGCCAAAAGTAATAAATTATATACAGTCATGTTGACCACAAATTGGACATCAATTGCCAAGTACAGTTTCCTGCATGCTTCAAGAGTTAATACCTTGTTAAAGGTTTTTGCATGTTCCATCCCACCCCTTTCATTTGCTTTTTCCCAACTTTGGTATCTAACTACTACAGGGTAAAGACCACTACACTGTACAGAGTCAAGGGCTGACCCTCTCTTCTCTCTGGTGATTGACAGCAGATACAGAAAGTGGGAGTTTGCATTCATTCTTGCATTCTATAGGAACATTTTCTGTATGATTCCTTGATGAGAACACAGTGCCTTTGTATATCATATTTACTATCGTGGCAAGGCTTGGCAATTGTTATAATCCTCAAGATAACCATGACTATCAACTGTTTGAAAAGCAGGGGGAGATGTTCATCACATTCCAATGTTTTTAGACTTTATGATTTAATAAGCCATTTCCTCATGTCTGTTCTCAGATTTTCACTTCATCGACTCTCAGATGTTGCCTCAACAGAACGGTGAGAAGGGGCATCAGGGAGCATCTCACTCGTTTGCTGCTCAGGCCACAGCACAAAGGCCAAAACTTTAGGGGTGCCCTAAATTCTGCAATATATAGGTATAGTGCCATACATACCCATGTATATATGGCACATAAATGTCATCCTCCAGTTGGAGATTTGTGGAGTTAGAATGCATGAAAAACCTGTGGAGTCTGTCACCATCCTTGGAGATATTTTGAAAGAGTACTAAAACTACGAGTTGTCTCTACAGCCTTCACATGGAGGTCCGACAGCTCAGGCAAATTCCTGCCTAACCTCAGTGCCTGCTGAGACCCCAGCTCCTTCTATATTTGTATTCATGACATGAAAGGTCCCTTAATCTATGGAAATCTGGTGTGAAATGTGAAATACAAAATGCTGCCAAAGTAAAAAAGAGACCATTAAATACTAGTTTTAATAATTGAATTCACTCATCTCTGAGTAATTGTTGGTGATCATAGAGCAAAAGAACAATTTCTTGAAGAAAACCAACTAACTAAGCAAACGAAATATTAAAGATTCTTGTCATTAGTAATTTCTTAACGTGTATCATATTTTATTATTAATTCCTTTTTGCCATTGGAGACAATCTTCGAGAGAATTTCATTGCTTGTTTGTAGCAACTTCATTTATCAGTATTTCTCAGCACAGTGCTATGACTGAGGTTGTGTTAGTTTTAGAATTCTGTCTCTGTCATTGTGACAGAAAAAGGTTAACCCAGTTAGTCTAAAATGATTAACTAAACAGAAAATTTAGATGGTTTTATGTCTGTAGACAAAGCAAAACCTACACAGGCACAAGTTTGAGTGCTGACTCCTCATATTGTCTTTCTAAATATGTGACATAGAAAAGAAAGCTGTCTAATGGTATTTCAGGTCTTCCAATGACAGATCGGACACAATAGAAGAGCGTTTGGTATGGCTAATGAGAAAATTCAGTTCAATTACTTGTGATTAATTACATCAATGTTCAAATTTCTGCAGAAGTTATTTTGAAATGAGATGGTCTTTAGGCCTTAAAATAAACCACGTCTCCACTTTAAAAATAATATCATGATATCCAATTCACTGTTTTTATATCTATCAGTGTTCTGTAACTTAAAAATGGTTAGAATTTAGTCACAGGTGATAATGGTCAGGTCATATATAATATTGTAACAGCCCTTTTGAAATTGCTTATTTGTAAAAATTTAATAAAAATAATTTCATCTAAGTCATCATTTTCTCATTGTATTGTGATAGAACAGAGACACCTATATAAAGATGAAGGCTCCAATGTGAAAGTCATAGCACATAAACAATCATTATATTTAATAGCTATTATACAGATATGTTTATGTATTAATACAATGCCTTGAATAGGCATAGTCATGAATAGGAACCACTTTATATTAAGAGTGCTATAGAACCAAAAAAGCTGATGAGAGAGAAGAAAAGGAGACTTTGGGATATGAATTTCCACAGAAAAACAGGCAATTGGTTTAGTTGCATGCCATTCAATAAGAATAATTATATTTAAGTGTTATATGATTCTATTAATGCAAACATGGAAATTCCTTTACATATTTTACAGCTTTCTTCCCTAGATTTGCACATATTCCTATGGTTAAGGCCAAAGTCATAGCTAATTTCACTGACATTGTAGATGCTGTAAGACGGAAAAAAGAAATGCAAGAAGAGAAAACTTGTAATTTATTTTAGTGCTCTAATGTCAAATCTTATTCCTGGCAGCAGTGAACTTCAAAGTATTTTAAATAAGTGTCATGGATTTGTTTATTTTCTTTTTTTTCCCCTGCTATGTACATGAAGCAAAATTTAACATTCTGGGAAAAAAAAAATGGAGATAATGGGCAGTAAAAACTTCATGAAGAAGCTCATGGAAGAATTATTTATGCACTATCAAAAGTGTAGTAACAACAAAAAAATATTTGTATGTTTTTTTCTCTCTTTTATATAGGCTATGCACCTATTTAATTCCTGACTGGAATAAAATCAATAAATTGCTAAGTCTTCATTAAAAATCTGAGATACCGCACATTACAGAATTGATCAGTTAACCTGGATCTAGCTGTTAGTGAATGCACACCTATGAAACTAAGATTTTGGATTATTAGGATTGTTAGCAGAAAGATTTAGCTTCAGGACTTTCTGGATTAGCAAAAGCAAAAGGATGTTGATCAAGCTATGCTTTTTAGACTTTCTTTTCAGAGAGCTCATTACTGTAGTCTGGGAAGGCTGTGGGAACATGTGTCAAGTTTTATGTTATTTTTCTGGCTGATGCATGTACCTCTATCAGCCAGGTACATGCTCAGTGACTCATTAATGAAGGGGGAACAAGCTTTCTGTAAATTTTAATTATGCCTATTTAATCCTCAAAAAATGAAATTAAATATATTTAGGATCCTAGTCTGCCCATTGTTTGCTAACTCTACCCAACAACAGAAACATAAGCCAAATATATTCTGTGTGAAACTGGGACCTGTGCACATCCTGGTGTGACTGTTGGTTGGAGGATGCTCTGGAGGACGTGGGATCATTCAGAGATCATTCTGCTTTGTACAGTGTTGCATCTTCTCTGAGCCCAGAGCCCATATACTTCTCATGCTGACATCCACTTAAAGTGCTGAGCAGATTAGGTGCTTCTTTTGTCACATATGTTTGAAAGACAATAATGTTTTAGGTAAGGAATTTAAGAAATAGAAGTTTAATACAAACTTTTTTGGACTCCAGCTTAGTTCAGATCTATGAAATATGTGCAGGCCCCTGAACACTGGTTTAAATCTGAAGAACAAATCTGAATCCTGTTTACTTTTCTGCTTCTTTTTTTTTCTGTAAGATTTCTGCTACATGCTATTGCCTTTTCCAGACTTTATAATTAATCATTTTTTATCTCATACAGATTTGAGTCAGGTCTATTGTTTCACTGATGGCAGAAACTGAAAACTTTGCTTGATGATGTCTTTCGTTTGTGATTTCATATTGCAATCAAATGAACACTGATCAGTTTGACAATTATGCTGCTCTTCCAGAGCAGGGAAGGATCCATTTTTTACATAACACAATTTTTAAAGTTCAATCTGAAAGAAGACTTTACAGAAAAATAATAGTAAATATTTATGTGCACAGAAAAAGTAAACAGTTGTATTTTTCTAATCATCCTTTTTGTTATTCTCTGCTGTCTTAAGATTTAACTTAAGCATAATATGCAGTTATGTAACTGAATGTCAAGTCAGCAAAAATTCTTGGAGCTTTAGAAGAGAGTTTCCTTACATTGAAACAAGATAACTATGATAGAAGTCAACTGCTGACAAGTTATTTTCTCTCCCTGTTCTCTTAGGTTTCCCTTGTCCACCTCCTAAAGACAGTGAGGCTGCTGCGCCTCTTGCGTCTTCTTCAGAAGCTGGATCGTTACTCCCAGCACAGCACAATTGTTCTCACGCTTCTCATGTCCATGTTTGCCTTGCTTGCTCACTGGATGGCGTGCATTTGGTATGTCATAGGGAAAAGGGAGATGGAACAGAATAATCCCCTCACCTGGGATATAGGTAAGTTCTTCTTTGCACCATATACATACACATATATATGTAAGCCTGTATGCATGTACATGAATATGTAAAAATGTATGTATAAGCCGCTCAATATTTCCTTCTTTGTTTAATCTTGTGCAAGAATTTAGTGCTATTTGCAGAAAAAAAGGAGGAGATTGGTGCTCTGAATTTTCTGCCAAATTGAAAAAGAAGGTTAAAATTAAAAGAAAATGGGAAAAATAGAAAGTAACAAGATAATTAAGTGTGATGTGATGATGTGGTGGTAATTCAGGATCTGAACAGGGGAGGGCTAGATGGATTGTGTAGAACAGTAGATGAGAAAGTTCATCGCCATTTTGCAAATTAGACAAATTCCTCAACAGAGGCATTCCTTTGAGTGTGCTGATTATTATTTACTATACTTTAAAACAGATAGGCCCTGAAATGCCTTCAAGTTAAAAACTCCCTTTGGAAAGATTGTCTAGCTCGTTTGCAGACTTTCCCCTTTTGTGCAACATACAAGGCGTTTATCAGTGGGGAGATGGTTTTGGAACACTCAGGTTTGATCCAATGTTTAGTTTCCACTCCAGCCTTCATTGTGATTTCATTGAGTGTTCCCCATTTACATTTAAATGTTAAGGTTTTCCCTTTTTTGCTTAAGGTTTACTATTATTTCTAAGGGTTATACTCAAGTGTGATAGTATAATGGAGAAAGAATACACCTTATATAGGAGCTTGGCATCACCAGATACTGGTACACTGCTAAAGGCATGTTACCTGCTAGTGCAGCTAGCACACTCCACATACTCCACATCTTCCCATATGGGTTACTCTGACACAGAGGTGATGTGGTGGCATATTTTCTGCTTTCTTTCTCAGATGCCATATAAATATCAAGTCCCATTTCTTTGGGGTTCTTTGGTGTTCTGTCTTTTCAGTTCTGCTTGTATTTACCTTTAGCCTAAATCTATTACGCATTCACGAGAGGAAACAAGATTAATGGTAACATTAACCGGGAAGGGGAAGCCTTGCTAATTTTCTTTATGCTGTTAGATACAAAAAAAAAATTATTAAAAAGCATAAGAATAATTTACTTGATGTAAGTTACTGTGAGAGGAAAAGAACACATATGTCTCTTTCATAAACAATATGTAATGGTGAGACAGAGTTTCCCAACAGAAAATAAATTTGGGGAGGGGAATGATGCAAATGCCTGTGACCAAAGGCTCAAGGATCTGCATTCAAACTGTAGTATGCCCTATTCTTATTCTTTCAATTTTTTCTTCTCAACCCTATTATCATCTATCTAAATATAATCTAATAACAATAAGTCTGAAGGAAAAATTATAAGTGTGTTAAAGGCACCTGACCTCAGATGAGATGAGGATGCTGGGTCAGAAAGAGGAAAATAAAGTAAGTCCATAGGTTACTGAATGCTTTTTGGAGTCTTTTTATTATTCTAGTTGGTTGTTTATTTTTCCTTTCCTTTGTAAACTGGGTCTGTGACCTGCTGCTGAACCCCTCATAGACTACAAACCTCTCAAAGAAAAGACTGCAGCTGTAGGGGAGAATATACAAAGCAAGCTCACTGTGCACAAATTGCTGAAATACTGCTAACAGAAAAACAAATCCAGACAACAACAACAATGTCAATAATAATAATTAAAAAAAATGAAGAGTCTGTCTGGCAGGAAGTAGCTATGAAGACACATTGTCAGCTTATGTAGGCCACAAATTATAGCTGATTACAAAGCATTCATTTCAGTCTCAATAATGAGGATGGACTGCATACTCACTCCCCAGGTGCAGCTGTGAGCCAGGCTCCCCCATGCAGTTTGTCCCTCTCCCTTTTCCTCAAGACAAAGCCATATTCAGGAAATTCTTCTCATATTCCCTGGGGCTCTTGGCATTTATTACTATGAAAACATTAACTTTCATCCCTCAGTTTTGTCCTCTCTTGGGAAATGGCAGTAATAAGCACATCTCCCAACAACCTCATTAGAACAAATCCCAGTTTATCTGGAACAGAGCCATTTCATGGAAGTTCTATTTGCATCTCAGTGAAGAGTTTTATCTGGGTTATCATGACTGTCTAACAGGCTTCCTAGGCAAGAACTGCTGCTTAACAGCATCTCACCAGGATGTGCTCATCTCAAAAGGAGACTCAGTGACCATCCCTGAACAGCTGCAGGCAACACACCTTCCTGTTGGATGGGCCAAGGCACTTCTCAGTGGTTTGTACTCATAGACTTCAGCCTCCTTACCTGAAAAAAGGGCTTTGCTGTTGAGTTTACAGGCTGATTTTATTTCAGTTTTTTTTTTTTGCAAAAGTGTAGTTTAGCATTTTTGCCTGGAAAGCTGTTCTACTACCTTTGTGGATAGTCTCTAAAATATTTAGATGCTATAAAAGTATAATAAAAACTATACTGCAATGACTCCTGCAAAGCTCCTACAGACATTAGTCTAGATCTGTCAAAATGGTCCTTTCTAAAGTTCTCTCTAGCAGTATGTTAAATATTTTATGGCTTTGTTGTTGTTAGGGTTTTTTTTAAAGAGAAACAGTTTAAAATGTTGAAATGTTATAGTGGTTTAACCCCAGCCAGTAACTAAGCCCCACAAAGCCATTCCTTCCCTCTCTCCCCAGCTGGACCAGAGAGAGAATCAAAGGAGTAAAAGTCAGAAAGCCTGTGAGTTGAAATAAATACAGTTTAATAAGTGAAGAAAAAGCTATGTACATAGACAAAACAAAAAAAGGGATAAATTCCCCACTTCCCATTGTCAGTCAAGTGTTCAGCCATCCCCAGGATAGCCAGACTCCATCACATGTAACAGTTACTTGGGAAGGCAAATAGCATTACTGTGAATGTTCCTTCCTTCCTCTTCCTTCCTCTTTCTTCCCCCAGCTTTGTATCTGAGCGTGACGTCATACAGTGTGGGATATCGCTTTGGTCAGTTGGGGCCAGCTGTCATGACTGTGTCTCCTCCCAGCATCTTGTGCTCCCTAGCTGGTGATGTGAGGTGAGAGGCAGAAAAGGCCTTGATGCTGTGTGAGCCCTGCTCAGCAATAATGGAAACATCTTTGTTTTTAGCTGAAAACCAAAATATAGACACATACTGGCTACTGTGAAGAATATTAACTCTATCCCAACCAAAACCAGCACAATTAAAAATTGGAAAACTCTTAAAAAAACTTAAAATGAACTGTCCACTACAACCCATAATGTCCATGTAGGCAATACATTGAGGGAATAACAGTAGCTGTGATTGAGTGTATGAGTGATTAAGCAAAGTAAAATGAGATCTGGAGATTATAATAAATCACAAATAATATATGCAAGAAAAATCTTGCTTAGGGTATATTAAAGATAGCAGAGTACAATAAAGATAGTGTTATTGTAAGACACTGAGGATATTTTGTTCTCCTGTATGAAGGCCTCAACTGGATATTTTTGTGCAGTTTTGGAGAGCATGTAAAAGAGATTCCTTACTGAAGGCAAACCAGTAGAATATAATCCTTAATCTTGTATTTACAGGTTGTAATTTAAAGACTTACAATTTTATTACATTAATACCAAAACCAAAGCTCAGGTTTTCACAATTAATTTTATTCAAAATTCATTTCAAGCATTAGGAGGCTTTCTAATCGGCAGCATTAAAAATACAATGTATGAAATACAATTCCTTTTCTTTTTTATTAAAAGGAAAGCATCTCCCCTTTGGAATGTATGCTTTTTATTCTTCACTGGAGTGTCTCAGATGGTATCTGCCTGAAAAATTGGTGTCCTGAGTGTGAGTGCTGCAATGTATACAATAGTTGAAATGTAGGGATGTGGTTTTTCAAAGAAAGGAAAGCCATGCCTGGAATGAAAAGGTTTCTTTGCTTTTTATGTTAGCTTCTATTTTTGAGGGGAGAGGCAGAGGGGGAAAAAAGCCTTTAGCGACCTTCTTACTCCATTTAATGCTTTCTCAGAAAGCCTATAGTGTAGATCTCAAGACAAGTTCTTGCTAACACTTAAAGCAAATGTTTAAAGCTGCAGTACTGTTAACATAGTATTTGGACCCTGCTGTGCTATCAGATATGCACCATAGCCCAGATCTCACAACATTGACTTTAGTGGGAGTAGCATTTGCTTCTGTGTATCTATTCCTCTGGATAATTTAAACAAATGAGGTGTTTAATTTGCATTTGTATTGGAGCAATGGGAGTGATAAAGTTCTCCCTATGAAAATACTCAGAAGAGAAAAGTTTATTTGCTTTGTTGTTGCTGGGCCTAATTGTAAGCTTTGATTTCATTTTTTGTCTTTATTCAGACTACATTGTTTTTGAAAATTATTTTATATGTTTATAAAACCCACTTGGATGAGTTCCTGTGTGACCTACTCTAGGTGGTCCTGCTTTAGCAGAGTGGTTGGACTAAATGATATTTCTGAAGTCCCTTCCAACTCTTAAGATTCTGTGATTCTGTGTGATTCCATGAGTTCTCCCATCTCAGGAAACAGTTGTTCCACATGCATCAGCTTAACTCTGATATAAACATCCCCTGGATTGGTCATTTCCACTCACCTGAGCTAATGGTACACTCCTTGTCCTGCTTTTCCCTTCCATTTTTTTCAGATCCCTGTCCTTTACTTTCCACCTCATTACCCATAGTTGTTCTTACTGGTGAAACAGATATTCCCCTGAGACACGTCACTATTTTCAGCAACCTGTAAAAATAAGATTAACTTTCTGTTAGCTGACATAGAATATAGACTAGACTGTGCTGAGGTTTCTGGCTGATCCTACCACTCTAAATAATTCCATTGACTCCATACATTGGCTGTCATTTCTGTGGGTTTAAGTGGTATCAGATTTAGGCATAGATTCTTTACTTGCTGCCTGCTGTTTTGAATTAGTATATCCAGAGTTATTTCCCTTCCAGTTCTTATCAACTATAAGATATGACTTTTCAATCTGTCTCTTTGTGAAACAGATAATATTGCAAATGTGTCCTGCTGCTAAAGGCATTCATTTTGTGAGAACCACAGGAGTTGTTGAAATTCATCTGTCTTAACTGTATGTAGGAAATTAGGAGAAGGCCAAAAGTCAGGATGCTGGTTCATTAGTCAAAGCTGTCAGGTATAATTTGTGTAATTGTCTAAAAAAATAATCCATCCTGCCAACCAGAAATTCAGCTGCAACTTTTTATTTGTCCACCCACAGCAACAGTTACAACATTCTGACTATGGAGGAGATGTTATCAAAGCAAAGTTAAAATAAAATACAATCTGTGCTTTTATAGAACATAGGGCATATGTGCTTACTTTGGAAGAAGATTTAAAATCAGGTCTGTAAAGGGTATTCTTCATTTTTTTAATCTTTAATAAAATACCTCCACTCTCATCGCAGGTTTTTAATTATTTACTATTTATTTTGTAACTTACAGCACTTCTGAAACTAAGAAGTCAATCGACTGAATCACTGTACTTTCACATACTCTGCAATATAAAACTTCCTCCTACACTTTCCTTATCATATGCTTGCAGTCAAAGCCTTTAAAGGGACTTGGATGCCTGACTCCTGGCAAATAGTTTAGACCCTGAATTAGTTCTCAATGTAATGAATGGAAGATTTAGGTGCAGAATGAGGTGCACAGCACTTGAGTGGTACCAGTAGGAAATGCTGAAAATTGTGCCTTCATGCCTTTTCATTCAGGTTTTATATTCCTCACATAGGTCTGCAGGTAAGTTATAAACTATTTTTGCAAGTGCTGAAGGACATGTATGTACCATGTCGTGGAATTTAATATAGAAAACTCTCAAGTAGTGTTAATCCAAATCGATATATCTAGCCATACTGAGCTTCCTGAAAGTTTACCTGTGTTTGCTCGGTGATGCACCTGTGCTAGTAAGGATCGCCTCTTTCTGCAGCAGTTCACGCATGGCTTTCATTCTGCACAAGCAGCTTGAGACCGTCTCCATCTAGAGACATGAAATAGGTTGTTCTGTTGAAAAACAAAACAAAAGCCATTGATTTTTTTTCTGGACACAGAAGGAGAGAGAGGCATTATTACTGAATTTCATTTGTCCTCAGCACTAGAACTAGGGAGGCAAATCTCTTTAATCTTCTTTAATCTGCGTTTTTCCTGGACAGCTATCTTCCTTGAGTTCTGGTTGGTTCTTTCCTTCCCAAACTGATGTGATTTCAACAGAGGAATGGCCAATGCCTGAGTCTCTACTCAGAGTCTCCAGTGTCTAGTGAAGCTAGAAATGAAAGCTTGCACTCTGCAAGGATGAAGGAAAGACAGATTTGAAGTCTTTCATGTTCCTTTTTACCAGTGAGGTACTAAGTGAAATGACAATCTATATATTGCTTCTTTTGCAATTGAATTAGCTCAGGCTATAAAGTGGTGGGTGAGACAGGAAGAAGCAGAGCTTACAATTGCCTTCCCCACTGAGTCCTTCAGGGAATTTATATGCAGGGACAAAGTAGCTGTATGATCCCCACTGGGTATAGATAAGAGAGGTTCTCTGAGTGTCTTAATTATGTGAAGATGGTGACATTTGTGGCTTGATGCTGACGTGGACTATCCAAAAGGTAGATGTCTATGTCTTAGGTGCAAACTTCAGGTTACAATCTTGAGCATCAAAGTGGAATATTCATTAACAGAGTCATTACCCTGTAACTCTCTTGAGTTCAATAGCTTGAGAGATTTTCAGTGCCAGGAAGCTTTTCCCATGCTAATGCTAAGAAACCCAGCGCAGTTAGTTTTCTTAAGGTCCTGAAGCAATTTTACCAGCAATTCTGAACACACAGATTTATAAATAACCTTGACAACAGATACTTGTGGCACTGGTCCATTTATTCAGATTAAAACTCAGGCTATTGTCTTTTCAGAATAAAGATTTATTTTAGGTATGTGTACCTGCTAGTTCTTCCTCAAATAATGTATGGTAGCAAAATAATACAAGTTTCTGGTGCTCTTGGACCCAGCATAACCATGGAATAAGTGACAGTAGAAATAATATTGGAAAAAAAATCAGTGTCATTACTTGCATTCTGCATCAATATAATGCATAATTTGTTAAAGAAACAAATAGTTAACTCTTAACTCTTAGTATTTTCATATTATACATGTACTGTAGAAGTAGGTAAATATTCATATATTATGAAGTTTTTGCAAAGCAGTCTAATGACTTAAATGGCTAGACATGGCAAAAGACTTGATAAGAAAGTTGCAATAAAAGTTTGATTTTGGTTTTTTTGATATATGAATTATCTTAACCATTAACGATCCCAAATAACTCCAGTTCTGTCTCTTTATAACTTTTCCTTCTGTTAGAGAATGAATAAATTTGGTTTTGAATATGACATTAGAAGCATTTATCAAATCCAAGCACTCAAAAAACAGGGCAAAAATGAGTATAAAATATAGTGAGATTTTAGAAATATGTAATAGTCTGATTTTGAACACTCTGAGGTTCCCATTTTCAATGTATTCTTAGCTGCATTGTCAACCAGGTACTTACTTAAAAAAAAAAAAAAATGAAAACTGAGGTTTTGTGTGATCACAGATCTCCAGGTACTGGAGCTGACAGATTCTGACAAAAGATGCAGGGTAAAACCATAGTGCTAAGGAATTTTTTGTGCGCAGGTTTGGTGCATGCAGATATCTGTACCTACTTGTGGATTATAGACGTAGGTTCTGGAGGTTTGAGTCTGGATCTATGACAAAACAGCTCCTAGTAATTTCAACAAGTGTTCAGCTTACTAAGAGCTCATCATAACAAACTACAACTGGAGCCTTGGGAAAGACTGCAGCTGGCACCTGCTCTCACACTGTGGGGCAGGTGGCAAGGTTCAGCCCAGGTCCATAGCACTCTCATCCACTTGAATCTCACCTGCCAAGCATGGGAACAGCAGTTCAGTTTGTTGTGTTGCATTGATAGAACAAAGTAGATCTTTTTCCCTGCCAGAAAGAGTACTTGTAAATTTTCAAGGCTCTTGGCCAAGAAAAATGTATTCTACTATAAAATATTGGTCTAGCTTTGCTGCTCCAAATCCACACATCCATCAGGTGAGAACTGGCATGAGTAGATCTATAAATCCTTGCCAGGGAGGAAAGAACTTCGTGTTGACTAAATTGCAAAGGACATCATTCACTAGCCATGATCAACTGTTCATTTCATTCTGTCATCTCTGTACTTGAATATTTGATTTTAATCTCTTTCAATCTGCTTTTATGGATTTGATTGGCGGTTTTCTTAATATTTTTTTTTTGCATTACTAATGCCAAGATCTATTACTTTGGAACTACAATCCTTCCTGTTTTTAAGAGGCAATTTTAAGGCACGGAATTTTTGAAATGTAATTGTGTCATGCATACGACATGCATGGTCTCTTGGTATTTGTATTGACTGTCCATTGTACAGAATATACATACCTGTACACTTACTAATCTGTTTTGTATGTCAGGAGTGTAGGACTGAAAATTCACTTGTAATTAATATATGAAGGTTGATGGTTACCACTCTTGTGAAGTATTTTTGGACATCAGTATCTAAGAAACTCAGCCAACTAATTTAGGTTGATTTCTTGAAGAACTTATATTAAATCATTAGGCCCTGGACTGTAATGCATGAATAATAAATAGTAATAAACTAGACAACCAAAACAAGATGATTACTTTGAAGCTATGAAACTTTTAAAGGCACTCATCTCACAAATAAATAGCATTTACTGCATCTTACATCCTTTGGAAAATTCAAGGACAAAGCACAGTACTGTACCATTTCACAGTGATGTACTATTCTAAGGCAGTTGAAACAGAAAATTTAAATCCTAGAACACCTTATACTAGAAAGCTTTTAAATATTTTCATTGGTTTTAGAATCTTTCTGAGTTTTATTCTTCATTAAAAATAACAGCTTTGTTGCACACATGATGTATTCTAGCCTTGTAAGAACTAAAATAGTCAAATTAATTGAAATAATGAAAGAATTAATTTGCTTATTTGTTTCAAAACAACTATGTAGTAGTTATTTAAAGTCTACTGGATAGATTACCTGAATGACCAAAAAAATTCCAGTGTAGAATAATATATATATAAGGCTCAACTTTGAGAAGTTTATAGTGTCAAACATTTATGAAAGAAAACTTTTCTGATTTTGTCTGATTGGATTACACTTTTGACTAAGTATAATTAGGGATTGAAAGTTCACCTACAGTTTAAAGAGGAAACATTATTTGTAGACAATCACAGGTCTGCACAAATTTTAGTAAAATAAAAAGGCACATATTTTTTCACTCATTTGTCAGTCTGTTAGAACAGACAGAGAAATTTAACAGCTGCAAGGAGGTTTATATGCACAGCTGTAATCATATGGATATGTGCTGGAAGCTTGTGTGGAAACCTGCCTGTACGTGGTAAAGACCTACACTTATAAATGAAGGTCTAATAAAGACTTACCTGAAAACCTGGCCTGTTTTTTAGTATGTAAAACATATTCTCAATGAAAAGTTTTCTTTATTAGCATCCCTAATTTCAGACCTGCATATACCAGACCTTACCAGGAATTAAAATATAAATTAAATTTTAAAATATCATATACATTAATTTTGTGGAAATCATACAGTTTTGCATTTGAAAACCCAAACCACTATTTTTATGATGCTGTTCCAAACCAAAGTGTCATTTGTTGAACTGAACTAAAGCATTTCCCCGTGCGTTTAGTTTAACATTAATTTGTATTTCAGCTGCTTCTAGCCTGAGTAGCTTCTATTCTGCCATTCTTCCCTGCTGTTCTTTTCTACAGACTCAGTTCCTTGATTAAACGATATTTTCCTTTATACACCATACTTAGCCTTCTGATTGAACCATTTTAGCAATCACAGGATACCCCATGACTGAGATTCTCCATTGGATTTGCAGCACAGAAAAAAATAGGAATGAAAGTACCTTATTTAAGGGAGCATGAGCTTTTTATGTAGTTATGAATATATTTGTAAGATTTTGTACCAGGTCTAAAAATTTTGGACAATTTTTAAGTGAAAAGTAAAAATCTGGTGTGTGGTTTAAGCCCCTGAGATCTGGCAATGTTTCCAGCAGTGCCCTGCTGCATCTGACCACAGGTTGCCTATATATCATTTATTACTTCCATAAGCCAGCTTAAGCCAGAGGAAAATTTGGACCAATTTTTGCAGCCATAATACTAACTCATAAGAGGAAAATCTGTCTAGTATACAATGTATAAGAAGGAACAGTCCAAGAGGTAACATAACACCATGATCTTTCCGCGTGGTTTCTGTAATTGGAATGTCATGAAAATGCCCTGAAAACTGGTAAAGCTGGAGAGATCGTCATCTCTCTGGGTAGCTTTTTCTGGGGTTACACTACCATCCTTGATGAGCTTTGTGCTAGTTTGCTAAAACATTAGTGCCCATCGCACCTGGGTGTAATAGGAGTTTTTTTTAGGACTTCTCAGAAAGTTCTACTTCTGGTTTCAAACCTCATGGCTTGTCTGTTCAAATTAAATGTCTCAATCCACTTTAAACCCACAGAGCCTACGCTATATATTTTGAAATCTTTTCAGTAGCTACTTCAGTACTTGATTGGACTGTCTTTTTCAGCCCCATCTCATAGCTAGAAATCCTAGGGCGTTAGAATGCCATATTGCATTTCAAAGACTTCCCATAATGACTAAAATTGCTTTTCTTTTCTTCTATAACACAAATATGCCTCAAAATTTTAATCTAGAAATGTCCTTTGTGTAAATTCCTATTTTCTATTTATTTGTCCTTTTTCCTCAATGCAGGTGCTTGATAAAAGAAAGGTTTTCCTGCTACCAGAATAGAACATTTCCATATAAAAATGAAGACATTATTCAAAACTCTTCTTTACAGACTTTCTTCCATTTTCACATACCTTGGAAAATATTCATGCTTCTTTTATAATTTCAGCTGACAATACTTGAAGTTAACTAGTATCTACTTTCAGCAGAAGAAACTGATGTAGAGTTGTGAGAGTATGTCATAGCATTCTACAGTCTATGAAGTTTTATACAAGACAGATTCTGGAAAACTAATTATACTTAATTATTCTAAATAATTTTTCATTGTCAGATCTAAGATAACTATAGATAAAAATGCTAATGCTTAGAATTTCTTTATGTCACGCACTTCAAAAAGACCTGTCAGACCTACAGATACAGAGGTTTTATTTCAGAACCATTGCAACTTCAAACATGTAGAGCCCTTTCCTATTAAGACTCCAACTTTCTGTTTACTTTTTACTCTTTTCTTACACCAAGTCTTCATTACATTGCAAATTATTGGTTTAATATTATCTTGGACAGCAGGATGACCATAAGGCAGCAATGTTTCCTTGTGTATGAGAAGTCCTATGGCATCCTGGGGTACATTAGAGGAGACATGGTTAATAGGATGAGAGAAGTTCTCCTCCCCCTCTACTCTGACCTCATGAGACCACATCTGGAATATTGTGTCCAGTTCTGGGCCCCTCAGTACAAGAAGGACAGGGAGCTGCTGGAGAGAGTTCAGCACACAGACACAAAGATGGTGAAGGGAGTGGAGCATCTCTCTTATGATGAAAGGCTGAGGGAGCAAGGGCTCTTTAGCTTGGAGAAGAAAAGACTGAGGGGTGATCTCATTAATGTTTATAAATATGTAAAGGGCAAATGTCAGGAGGATGGAGCCAGGCTCTTCTCAATGATGGCCAATGATAGGACAAGGAGCAATGGGTACAAGCGGGAACATAAGAGGTTCCAAAGAAATACAAGGAAGAATTTCTTTACTGTGAGGGTGACAGGGCACTGGAACAGGCTGCACAGAGGGGTTGTGGAGTCTCCTTCTCTGGAGGCATTCAAAACCCTCCTGGACGAGTTCATGTGTGATCTGCTCTGGTTCTGCTCCGGCAGGGGGATTGGACTAGATGATCTTTTGAGGTCCCTTCCAACCTTTAAGATTCTATTATTCTGTGATTAAGACAGAAATCTGGAGTAAAATATCCCTGTTGTTGATTTTCCTCTCACAAAAGCCAAATATATTTTGAATCTCAACTTCCTTAATTTAAATGACACATGGAAAAAAATCATACTGAAAAAATGTTACTTAGATTGTAAATTCAAGTCAAAACCAAATACAGTGTTACTACTGTTTATGGTATGGCTACCTGATGGGGGCATCATCCTAGTTCAGAAAGCAATGCAACGGCTCCTTAGGTAACAACACAGTGGAAAAGACTTAGAAAAAGTTGTCAAATCTATGGAGCAAGCAAGGAGGGGATTGTAGTGAGGGTTAGCATACTTATCTGTTATCTAACTAGCACGGCTGTTGTTAGTATAGAAGACAAGGAGAAATGGATGTCACGTAGACTGAAACAGTCTATACTGACCCGAACTGAACTCCGTACTGTCATATCATCCCTGTGTGATCATACAGGCTGGTCAGATAAAAACTAGTGTGTGTTACAATTCTGCAATTACCTTTACATTTTTAATTAGACCTACTAGAGGAAATATTTTCTGTGCTGTAACATCTGCTCCTGTTTTATGAAGCTGGCAAGCTACATTTGAACAAGTACAAGTCACTGAAAATTGTCTTGATATCTGCAGTGGAGGAGATGGAAAGAGAAGGGAAAGTATCAGCTGTCAGGGACCACCTATTGCATTACTCAGCTTTGAGAAGCAGAGAGGACTCCTACAGAGGAGTATAGAAGTAAACAGGTCCAGTCTCAAAGATTGCTGGTGGTTAAACAGGCAGTATGAAAACATATGTAGCACATTTCACTGCTTTTATAAAAAAACCCAACATTGTCCTCTTGATACCTTGCTATTGCAAATAAATAATAGTTTCTTTTACAGAGATTTTGAGGTATTGATTACCACTGTCATTGCCCCCAGGAGAAGCTCTTTGCAGATTCTGAGTCAGGACTGTTAATACACTCACTGTTAGGACTGAGAAATTGCCATGTTAATGAAGTACTAAAACACTTTATCCTGAGTTTCTCTGATGGTGAGATCTGAGCAGTTGACAACATCGAGGCAGAGTTGAAAGTTTACCAAATGTGCTACACTGCAGACATACAGACCCAAAGTTTTGCTAACAACCATAAAACTGACATTATTTAAGGTTTTGTTTTCTGAGATTTCTTGACATATTTTAATAATAAAGGTTCAAATTTAACATAATGTGTATTGCTTTTGGAGGAGATTACCACCTATAGTAGCTCATACATTTTTTGGCATGATTTGGACTCCAAACACATAAAAACTGCAAAGCAGATTTCTAACACTTTAGCCGATAGCATTGAAAAAAGGTCCTTACTATTAATTTAATTGCAAAAGCACCTGTGCCATCACCCTGAGAGTGAAATAGTTTTTCTTATATTTAAGTCGAACTTTTTGTGTTCCAACTTCATCCCATTACCCCTTGTCCTGTTGCTAGATACCATACAAAATAGGGATGCTCCAACCAACCTCCTGACACCCACCCTTTAGATATTTGTAAATGTTAATAAGATCAGTCTCCTCTTCTCCAGACTAAACAGACTCAGTTCCTGCAGCCTTTCCTCGTATGAAAGATGTTCCAGTCCCCTGATCATCTTGGTTGTCCTGCACTGAACTCTCCAGAAGTTCCCTGTCCCCCTTGAGCTGAGGAGCCCAGAACTAGACACAGTACTCCAGATGAGGCCTCACCAGGGCAGAGTAGAGGGGGAGAAGAACCTGCCTTGACCTGCTGGCCACATTCTTCTTGATGCATCCCAGGATGCCATTGGCCTTCTTGGCTACAAGGGCACATTGCTGGCACATATTTATTTTATTGTCAACCAAGACTCCCAGGTCTCTCTCTGCAGAGCTGCTCTCCAGCAGTTCCACTCCCAGCCTGTACTGGAGTATGGGGTTGTTCCTTGCCAGATGCAGGACTCTGCACTTGTCCTTGTTGAACTTCATGAGGTTCCTCTCTGCCCAGTTCTCAAGCTGGTTGATATACCGCTGAATGGCAGCACAGCCATCAAGTCTCCTTCTCTGGAGAAGTTCCTGTGTAACCTATTCTAGGTGGTCCTGCTCTGGCAGGAGGGTTGGACTAAATGATCTTTCGAGGTCCCTTCCAACACTAAAGATTCTGTGATTACGACCTTTCAAAATGAAAATGTAAATTGTAAATTATAAATTGTAATTGTAAATAGACCACACCCTGCTGATGATTAGAAAATAAATGCTCCTGACAAAGTAGTTTTATAAGTATCTCCAAGGGGTCATCAATTTTTCCAGGAGAATTAATAAATTTTACTTTATTATTCTAATCTGTGGTACTTGCAATTTAGATTGGAGTTTTATCAGATAACTAAAGCTTAATTATTGGGTTTTCAGCACTTCAGTGAGCTCAGCTGTGTTTTTGCTGTTATCAGCAACTTTACAATTAGATCTCAGATTTTTTTCTTTTTTAATCCCTTGATTGTGCACCTCATCCTCCTGAAAATGCTTAGTCCTTTGAATATTTATTGTACCATGAAAGCTTTATTTTCAGTAAGAACAATGGGTCAATATCTTGTTATGACTTTGTTGAGGTTACGTCAGTTAAAACTCTACAAAATGTAACTTTTTATGATAGCTTCTATGTTCAATTAGAAATACTACAGCAAATTTATTTACAAAGTAGTCGGCCTTACAAAAGAATTACATAGAACTACTTTTAAAATTAAATTAATTTTCTGGTAGACCTAGCAGAAGTTAAGCTTATATCTAAGAATGTTTCAACCAATGAGAGTATGCATTGAATTTGGAAAACTACAGGTTTTAAAAGTCTTTAAAGCATCTATCTGACTGTATGTCTCTCAATAGTTAAAAACTTTCCTTAAAGATGTAGGGGAAGATACAATTTCCTTGTGTAGTGGTGTTCCTTGAACACCAGTCCATATATCTGCAAAGAGTTCTCTGTTATTTAAGGCAGACATTCAAATGGAACCAGATATGAACATAACCATTTCAACTGTGGGTCTTAGACCAAAGAGACTGATATACCTTGAGTCTGCAAGCCTCGTACATGAACCTTCAATTTTTCACCTTTGTTTTTTGTTTCTGATTGCATTATGTCCAAGTTCAAGCATTCTCTGGATGATGCTACAGATGCTTAAAAATCAATGATAGAATTCCCAAAGTCTGCCAAAGGATTACAGTTTCACCCAACATATGTTCAAATTCTGATTTTTTAATTTGATCCAGAATAAAGAAATTAACTACATGCAAAGATATGGCCCAAATCTCAACATTACTAAGAGCATGTTTGTGCCTTGAATTTTGTCTCATTTCCATTTCTTGCTTCATTTGTTAACTTGGGAAGAGATATAATAAAAATTCTATCCAGAATCTCTGCAATGAAAGTTAAATAGCATTTTTATTGAATCTATCTATTCCTAGTGTCCATTCAACTTCTAGTATGACAACAATCCTCCATATTGTTTTGGAGAGAAGCTGCCTTGTGAAGGTTTGTTTCTAAGAAGGGCATGGCTCTGAAATTCTCAAGTACTTTTCATTTTAAAATGCTACATTTCTTGGCATTGCCGTCATTTGCAAGCTTCCCAAAATGTGCTATTAAGGATTTCACATGAAGATTTAAGATATATATAGAGCCCTTAGATGAATGAAGGTTTATTTTGCTTTATGCATTAGGCTTTAAAGAGCTGAACATCTCAGATCTAAAGCTTGAAATCTTCCTATTAAATTTGTCCTCTTCCCTCTAAAGATTTTATCTACTAATCAGAAAGAGCCATAGAGTACAAAAAGAGGTTATTTATTTCCTCTGTGATTACATATTAAAGGGATCTGGTGGTGTTTATTGGCTATAATGTGGGCATTCATCAAGCAAAAGTGTATAATCTTTTATATATACCTGTAAAAAATGTTCTGTAGTTTCCAGCGTGGTAACATCCAGGTACCTCACTTCTCTTGGCACTTAAAAGTCCACCGAGAGGTTAAGAATAATCTACTTGCACAAGGTTAACATATTTAACTCCTCATTATCTATGTAAGCTGGTGCAATGAATGCACTACAATGGTACCCAGGATTATGACTCAGACAAATAAAAATGGGGGAAAATATTCAAGTAGACATCAATTAAATTTAAAAATATACAGTTAACGTGTCACAAAGGAAAAAGAAAGGTGTGTTATGAAACATGGAGGGCAGATGCTTCTGCCATGTGTTGATCTGAAGCACTAATCCTCTACTTGCTGCATGCATAGCAGTTCTCAGGCAGCACGGCTGGTGACTGGACTCGAGTCTCAAGGTCACTTGAGTGGCTTTGTGTGCTCCTACCACAAGGACTCCAGCCACGGGCAGGTGAGATAAAGCTATAAAGCTATATAAAGGTATAATCCAAACCAAAACTATTACTTATCTATGTCCTGTCAAGAATTTCCTCCTATGAAATTTGCTGTATGGATTTGACTACAACAGATGTTCCTCTAGTTCTGTCATGCTATCAGTCTCATTCATACCTGTGTTACATGTTTTTCTAGTTTAAGAAAAAAATTATTATTCATCAAAACAAAGAATATACTCCATTAAGGACTGTATATAACAATGCAATAAGAAAACACCTTTTCAGAATAAATCATTTTAGGAATGACTTCAATGTTTTTAAGCAAAATGTCAGTGCTTGAGAAAAATGTTAATGTTTTTCCTTTATCATGTTAGTTTACTGCCTCATATTAGGTGTCCACTGTTTGCTGACAAAATGAGGACCATTATTGCTAACAGTTTCTCATTCTCATGCAGCCAGTATGCTTATATCTGTTGTACTAATATCAAAGTCTTTCTAGTCTAAATTTTATGCACTGACTTTTACTTAATTAGAATGCCAGTTAATTCTTCAGATACAGCCTCTAGGCCAGACTTGTTTCTTTGTAGCCTATACTCCTTGACACATAATATAAATGCACCTCAGGTTTCCTCTTACACATTTATTTGTTATCTTCATTTTAAAAACAGCATAAACCCATGAACTATTGTTCCGTTATCCCATTTGGACATGCACAATAGAGATGCATTTTCACACTCCTAGAATCTGCAGCTATATGATAGCTTCAGGATTGTGGGGTTTCTATTTTTAGTAATTTTTTTTTTCTAATCTCTGTGAAAGAAAATCCTGATTCATGTTTTATTTGTGACCTGATGCAATAAGGTCTGCTAGATTTACAGTCCTCCAGAAGCAGTGGTTGAAAGTATGATTGCTCCCCTGTCACCTCTGGGGGTCTTTAATCCTTTAACCACCTGCTCTGGCGCCTCAGAGCCTCTCCTAACATGACAGGCAAAATTCCATCACAGATAAAGCCTGTAAACAATCAATCAGGTTTTGTGACAATGAAAGGATAAGAGTGAGGTTCCAGAGAATTAAGTAGTAGGAGAGGTTCTGTTCATCATATTAATAGTCTGAGGGGAAAAAAATGCAAATATTTTAGCAGGAAAAAAATTGCAGGTGTCAACAACATTTTTGCTAGACAGAAATAAAAAAGGTGTTGAGAATCTTGAGAAGAACTTGAATATCTTAAATGAGTAATCACCATGAGAATAGAGGCAATGATTATTCAATAATGCAGAATCATGCACATTAGAAGAGGTAAAATGATTTAGTCTTCTTATATACATCTAAATCTTGACTACATTGTATCAGTCAGAAAGAGAGAAACTGCAAAATTCTTTGGAAGCAATCTTAAAAGCAAAGCTAATGTTTTAATGTCTCATGAATGATAATTAAGAGTTTGATAAGGTAGAATATATTCATTAAACTGTTATGGAAAATGGTGGTAATATTTTATGACAAATACAATAGTAGCTCTGGCCTTACTTCCAAAAAATGCTCTTTAACTATGACACATTCTAAAGAAGCGACTTGGACAGGTGATGGAAGTAATTTGAATATGTAAAATCTGTCTCACAGACTGTCATCTGTCTGTGAGTCACAAGTGCTTTTACTTAAAAAGAAGATCATTTCTTCTATCTTAGTAATGGTTTTGCCCTAAGATTTCTTTTGAAGTTACTATTTCAAGGAAACAGAGAGAGAGAGATAGAAGCTAAATGTTGGTTTCCTTAACATGTGTGTGATCTTTGCAACAGTTTTCTCCTTCTTAAAAACGAAATATGAGATGATCATTTGCAGATCAGAGTACACAGCTATGTAATGAAAGTGTGGTGTGATTTCCCATACAAACCTACTGCTCCTGACTGCCGGACTCTAGATCTGAAAAGAGGAGCTATCTGCAGTGACCAGGGACATGGCTTTTAAGGGCACACAGTGATTTTCATTTAAAAATGCATTCCAGTGATGAAGGATCTAATTCCTCTAATATAGTTTTTATCTTTTCCTTAAGGACCCTAAATTGTTCCCT
The DNA here is from genome assembly GCA_013401255.1 of Urocolius indicus. NCBI lineage: Eukaryota > Metazoa > Chordata > Aves > Coliiformes > Coliidae > Urocolius > Urocolius indicus. The sequence continues at coordinate 602,573 of WBNH01009606.1, forward strand.
GCAATACACGTTAGTAGGCATAAAGCATAAATTTGTGTGTTAGAAGTGACAAATGGCTACAAGAAGTCCAAAAACAATTAAGACAGATTTTAGGACCTTGGGGCAGCTCCTTAAGGGCTCAAGAGTGCAGATTGTGTTCTCCTCTATCCCTCCACTGGCAGGGATGAATGAGGGAATTAACAGGAAGTGCCATCAGATTAATTCATGGCTCCAGGACTGATGTTATCGACAGAGGTTTGATTTTTTTGATCATGGGTGGATATACAAGACACTTGACTTGCTGACAGCAAATGGAATGCATCTATCTCAGAGGAGGAAAAGAATTCTGGGGCAGGAATTAGCAGGGCTCATTGATAGAGCTTTAAACTAGTTTCAAAGGGGGAAGGGGATATAACTGGGCCTGCTATGAAAAAGCCCAAGGGAAGCATACCAGGGCTTGTAGGATGGTGCGCTAGTGAAAACTCTGTCTTCTCAGTGGATACAAGAGATAGACATATAATGAGAAATGATGAGGCTGTTGATGATTTAGAAGTCAGTATTTTGCAAATAGGTATTGGGATTGTTAGCTCATCAGAAGTACATCCATACCAATGCACAGAGTGTAAGCAACAAATGGGGAGCTTGAAGCCATGAAGCAACAGGAAAACTATGACATAGTGGTTACCGCAGAAACATGGTGGGATACCTCATGCAACTGTAGTGCCACCGTTGATGGGTACAAGCTCTTCAGGAGGGATAGACAGGGAAGGAGAGATGGTGGAGTGGTCTTGTATGTTAGAGACTGTTACTAATGTTCAGAACTTAAGTATAGTGATGATGGGATTGAGAGTGTTTGTATTAGATTAAGGGGCAAGGCAAATAAAGTTGATATTGGTGTGGGAGTGTGCTATAGACATCCCGACCAGAGTAGTGAGGTAGATGAAACATTCTAGAAGCACTTGGGAGAAATCTCAAGATGACTGGCCATTGTTCTTGTTGGAGACTTCAGCATCCAGGTATCTGCTGGAAATACAACACAGCAGAGAAGGAACAAACCAGGAGGTTCCTGAAATGTGTGGAGGATAACTTCTTCACACAGCTGTTGTGAACTGACAGGGAAAGTGCCCTGCTAGACCTCTTGTTTGTGAGCAGAAAAGGTCTTGTGGAGGATGAGGCAGTTGGAGGCCATCTAGGGAATAGCAACCATGACATTATGAAGTTCTCTATTTATAGTGATTTTAGGAGGCGGGGCAACAAAACTGACATTTTGGACTTTTGAAGGGCAAACTTTGACTTGCTTAGCTTACTTGATAGTATCCTTTGGGAGTCAGTTTTGAAGGGTACAAGAGTTCAGAAGGCTGGATACTTTTTACAAAGGAAATCTTAAAAGCCCAGGAACAGGCTGTCTCCATTTGCCATGAGACAGAGGCAAAGAAGACCTGGCCTGGCTGAATAGGGAGATTTGGCTTAAAATCAGGGGAAAAAAGAGTTCATGGCCTCTGGAAGAAAAGGCAGATCACTTGACTTAGTTAGATTATGAAGGGAGTTAATTTGAAGGTCAAAAGCCCAGCTAGAAATTAAACTGGCTTTAGAGGTAAAGTGCAATAAGAAAAGGTTTTATTAATACTTTCACAATAAAAGAAAGACCAGGGAGAGCCTCCATCCCCTATTAGATCCAGAAGGAAATTTGGTGATAAAAGACGAGGATAANCATCTAGGGAATAGCAACCATGACATTATGAAGTTCTCTATTTATAGTGATTTTAGGAGGCGGGGCAACAAAACTGACATTTTGGACTTTTGAAGGGCAAACTTTGACTTGCTTAGCTTACTTGATAGTATCCTTTGGGAGTCAGTTTTGAAGGGTACAAGAGTTCAGAAGGCTGGATACTTTTTACAAAGGAAATCTTAAAAGCCCAGGAACAGGCTGTCTCCATTTGCCATGAGACAGAGGCAAAGAAGACCTGGCCTGGCTGAATAGGGAGATTTGGCTTAAAATCAGGGGAAAAAAGAGTTCATGGCCTCTGGAAGAAAAGGCAGATCACTTGACTTAGTTAGATTATGAAGGGAGTTAATTTGAAGGTCAAAAGCCCAGCTAGAAATTAAACTGGCTTTAGAGGTAAAGTGCAATAAGAAAAGGTTTTATTAATACTTTCACAATAAAAGAAAGACCAGGGAGAGCCTCCATCCCCTATTAGATCCAGAAGGAAATTTGGTGATAAAAGACGAGGATAAGGCTGAGGTGCTTAATGCCTTCTTTCCCTCAGTCTTTAGTAATAGGAGCATTTCCACTGGGAAAAGTCAGCCCCCTAAGCCAAGAGACAGGGGCAAGGAGCAAAATGTTCCCCCTACAGTTCAAGAGGAGATGGGCAGTGACTGGCTGCTAAACACTGATGTGCACAAATTTATGAGACTAGATGGACTACATCCTAGAGTGTTGAGGAAACTAGCAGTGGTACTCACCAAGCCACTGGCCATCATTTGTCAGCAGTCCTGGCTGACTGAGGAGGTCCCATCTGATTGGAAATCAGACAATATAACACCCATATATAAGAAGGGACAGAAGGATGATCCAGGAAATTATAGGGCTGTCAGTTTGACTTCAGTGCCTGGGAAGCTGATGCAGCAGATAACCCTAAGTCTATTATGCAGCACATGCAGGACAAGCAGTTGATCAGGCCCAGTCAGCATGGGTTTATGAAGGGCAGGTCATGTTAGCAAATCTGATCTCCTTTTATGACAAGGTGACCTGCTTGTTGGATGAAGAAAAGGCTATGAATGTTGTCTACCTTGACTTTAGTAAGGCGTTTGACACTGTTTCTTACAGTCTTCTCTTAGAGACGGTTGGATATTGTACTTAGGGAAATGGTCTAGTGGTTGATAGGGCCAGTACAAAGGCTGGACTTGATATGAAAGGTCTCTTCACCTGGTGTTTCTGTGATTCTGTGTAAAGGCTGTGTGTGCTCCAGTAGAGGACATTGTTTTATTATTAAGCATTTGGTGCTTTACACATTGTCTTTTGTTGTCTAGTACTTCTAGGTTTTGTTTGGTTTTAGATGGTTTTTTATTACCTGCAATTTCATAAGGTACAGTTCTAGGGTTTGAAGAAGTAAAAAGAAGATGTGGCATCTAGTAAAGCTATTGCCATTTTTGTGCTTTTCTCAGCTGAACCAGATAAACATAACATAGCCCTTAAAGATAACCCACACTTGACAGTGTTCTTTAGTATACGCCAGCATTACTCATTATATATTCTTTTCAATACTATCATAGTAACATTGATTACTCTCTTTCCTCACTGTGAAAGAGACAAGCATGGTTTCTCCCTAAACAAGGTTCAAATATTATTTAAATGCAAAATGGTGATGGGGAATGGATAGGCTTTTCCAAGTTAGCATTGCCCCTAGAAATACTGAAAATCCTTGAATTTGGTATGGAATCACAACTGAGAGAAGTTGGTCCTTTGTTTCATCCTTTCTTTTCTAACGTCATCACTGGTCTATCAAGGAACTATTCCTGCTTTCAGGCATTCAAGGATGCTCTAAGAGATGCTTCTCGTCCATACCTGATGCAGTAGTGCATAATAAACAAGTTTTGGTCTAAACAAACAAACAAAAAGTAGTGTCTTTTATAGAATAAATGCTATAAGTAATTGATGTATTAGAAAACGCAAGTATTTTCTAAGTTGTTGCAATACCAGACAGGATTTTGGGTATGTTAAGTGTCTGATGTATGAGGACAATCTATGCAATGGTATAGAGTGAATCTGCAAATTATAGGGAATGATGTAAATGCTCAGTGCAGTGTAAGCACCAAACTTAGGTAAGACTGAGATTCTGAATGTCCAGTAAATGAGATATGTCATCTACTGATGCTTAAATGCTTGCTTATGATTCTGATGGTGCTTTAGCTCTTCTCAGACACAGGTAAATGAAATTCAATACAGAATCTTCCAGCAATTTTCAAAGTAATGGAGCTAGATATCAAGTTCCTACTGACTTTCCAATAGGAAATGATTACTTCAGTGCTCTTTTTGAAAAATCTTCACCTTAATTAGGCTAATTGGTGCTTAAAAATGTTTTTAGAGTCACAGAGCTATATCTAGGCAATGTTAGTTCAGAAATCAGCCAAGATTCATAATGCTGAATATTAGGATGTTCCCTCTGTCTGCATTGTATATTTATTTTTCTTTTCTTCCTTGAGGGCAGAAACTAATTACTCAGGTTTGACAGAGAATCTGCTGAGAGCTACCTACAGGACCAAAAAAAGTAAAAGGCATTAGTCAATAATGCTATCTCACAACTATTTGCATTGGCTAATGAACGTATTTACAGCTAAGGGTACACTGTTTCTATGCTAAATGGAAAAAAAATAATGTAGTGCTATCACAAAAATCTGACATCAAGTTGATCTGGAAGATTTTAAAGCATTTCATATACTTTGGCTAAAACCTCATTCTATATAATTTCTTCAAAAGGTCCTGATTAGAATCAGCACAATCAGCCAAAGTAGAAATGAAAAGCTGTAAACATGTCCTTATCTACAAATCAGAGGAATATATTTATTGAGGTTTCACTTTCAGATATACATTTTCTATTCTAAATCTCATGGTCCATCTCTAAAGAAAGTTACCTGATAGCTTTTTTTTTGTATAATGGTAATTTATTTATCAACTGTTAACAATTGCTGATAATTGCTACCTATTACTGTTGTAACTCAGTGATTCATCTTCTTGATTAAGACCATTTGTCTGACCCTCAGTTATGTCACAGAACTGAGCACAGAGTGCTGAACTCATGACAAATACTGATGCTCTGACCAGATGTACCTGTTAGCAACTGTAAAATGCTAATATTGAATTTGGTACTTCGGTATTCAAATTATATTAGAAGTATTATGGAGACTCCTATTGTTTGATAAAATGTAGGCATTTATTTTTATATCTTACCTCTATTAGCAGTAATGAATCCTTTAGGAACAATGATGTTTCAGTAGGGTTGGATTTTTTGGCTTGATAGCCTTGAACATAATGTGTGTTGTAAAGGAGAAACCAGTTTACATATATCTGTCAATTAAAGAATGGAGTCATCCACCTTTTCTGGATGACAATGAAAATGTATTTGTTGGAGAGTCCCTTAATGTTTCATATAAAGGTACAATATATAAACTATTTTTTGTTTGTTTGTTTGATTGCTAAAACTGAGGTTAAAGCAACTTGCAATCAGGTGAAATATGACCACCAGGAACAATGACTATGAAATTTGTCCAGATAACAAAATGCAGAAGTGGCCAAGAATCAAGGCTTTTAGAACATTCCCAAGAAAGACTTTTTTTTTTTCCCCTAAGACACATTATTTCAGTGTTAACACGTCAGTCAGTTAAAATAACTTATTTAGTTTGTTGAAGTTCTTCATATGTACTAGAACACTTTCAAAACTTGACATTGAACTTGATGATTGTGTTTCTTTACATTAGGTTTAAATAGAAGTTTTAACTCCACTCTCTGCAAAGATTTTTCTTAGCTTTCTATTCTTTGTTCTTTAGTGTATGGGATTACATTCCCTGATGTGATCTTAGGAATGAAATTCACTGTAAAAAAAGGCCATAGTTTTATTGGGCTATATAGTGTAATTTCAGAAGAATGGTAGTGGACAGAGAGAGGATTAGTATCTGTTCAGTTAGGCTTCAGGGGTCTTTTTGTTTGTGTTTTTTTAATCTTAAATAATTAGGAAACACAAATATAAAGTAGCCTCACGTGATTAATACTTTCTATCAAGGAAAAGTTATGACAATTTTTAAGTGCTTTCCTGTCTTTTGGCAAGGTAAAGCAGCCCACTCAGTACTGCCATCTTATGACAATGCAGAGCTCTTTCATTTATACTTTTCATTAAATTCACTGGCTTGCAGAGTGAGTCAGCAGGGTCGTGCTAGACTTTATGCTGTCATTACCCAGCCCTTTCTTGGCCTTCCCTGTAGGAGAGTGAGCAAGAGAGCATGGAGATGAGGGGTCAGCCCTCTGTGGTGACAGCTATGGCTCAAGAAGTCTGCCGTAGGTGCTGAATTCTTAGAGACTTTTTCCTCAACCTAATTTGAAGTACTGAGAAAGATATTTTAAATCTGTCTCTCACTTTTGCACATGTTCTATACAAGGGAATTTCCCCAACTTCATACTTGGATTCATCCAAAATGAAGAAATAAGTTCTGACTGAAGTGGAGAGAGAATAAGCTTCAGGAGGTGATTCAGTCTGTCAGGTTTCAGATTACAACAAAGGGAGCCCAATTTTTTTTCTAAAATAAACTCTGCCTGCCCAGCATATTTGGTTTTGACTGTTCTCCCTGAATATCCAGGAAAGATTCCCAGTCTCCCAAACAAACTGCTTAACAGGCAAAACTGGGCACACAAGTTGATTTCTGTGATAGGAAAATCTTGAATTTTATGAAGCACTGTTTTTGTGCAATAAATTCAGGCTGTTTGTTTTCCTTTTTCAAAAGATTAACTGCATACATTTTCCTGGTTCGTTGCTCTGCGGATTTTTTGGTTGGTTTGTTGTTTTTTTAAATATCAATGGGGCAGTAGCTAATTCTACTTTCTTTAGCACACATACAGATTCATTTAGCAAAATAAAAGGCAAGATTAAGTGAACAATTTAGAAAATACTGAAGCATCTTTTGAAAATTAATTCTGGTCTGTAAGTTATGTTTAATTCTGGACTCTTTTCTACTATAAAATATGTAAAAAATTCTAAATATGTATTTCTTATTATAACAATTTAGTCTTGGAATATCAAAAGGCTTTCCAAACATTAATTAATGGAAAGAATCAAATCAATGTTGTGTTCTTGCTACAGCATTAGTAGTTGATGATTTTTTTCTTTTCAGTTCCTTAATGGATTTTGTGAATTTCTCTAATTAGACCCGCAATATGTAATTCAAAAAAACCTTGATTTCCACACAGAAATACAGTTCTTATTATAAATAATCATGCCTAAAAATAAATACTCCAGAGACACAATATTTAATATGCTGTTTAAATTCCTACAGTTTAATGGGTTTTTTTTTATTCTTGGAATTATGTGAACAATGCAATGTCTTCTGAACAATGTTTTTCAGAATTATTTTGTTTTAAAGAATGTTTTGGTTTTGTGGCATCAGTATTCCTTAATAGCTTTTTTTATGCTTTGTGTTTCAGGTTGGCTTCATGAGCTCGGAAAACGTATTGAGTCTCCATACTATGAGAATAATACACTAGGAGGCCCATCAATCAGAAGTGCCTATATAGCTGCCCTGTACTTCACTCTCAGCAGCCTCACCAGTGTTGGGTTTGGAAATGTTTCAGCCAATACTGATGCTGAAAAGATCTTCTCCATTTGCACAATGCTGATTGGGGGTAGGTATAAATGCATCATGTAAAACTTTTTAGAGAGTAGGAATCAACAAAATAAGAGCTGAAATTTTGCTGTCTTTTTAAAAAAAAAAAACACAGAAAGTTTACTTTAAAATGGAAAAAGTTCTCACCCAGTAAAATATAAACTCACATTATTGTCAGTGAGTGTAGCCCAGCCATGTGCCAGACATTTTTCAAGTCAGCCAGGTAATAGGTGCATGTTCACCTTCAGTTTAATCCCAAAGCAGGCCTTGGGAATGATGGTGAGGGGAGGTGGACAACCCACTGGTGAATCTGGCTGTGAGCTTGTGCATATCTTCATCTGAAAGACCAGCCCAGTGAGAAGGCAATGAAGACAAGACAGAGCCACTGTCTTTTAGGTGAGATGCAAGTGACTCTATGAACAAAAAGCAGTTTAACTATCACTAAGCAAATTTTACCACATCATTGCTTCAGATTATAAACAAAGTGCAATGTTTTGACATGTTTTGAGATTTTATTAATATTTTCATTAATGTTAATTACCTAGTCATAATGTTGGGGAAAGCCATGTACTCATTTATGGCCACCTTCTTTCTGCTGAGGCAATTGGCACAACCAGTGAGCTGGTCACACCTGAAAACTTGGTAAGCCAAGGCCACTAGAGAAAGTACCTACATCTCTCTCTTTACATTCATCTTCCACCCCCAGAAACTAAGCTGTGTTCCTTCATAGTGTGTATATCATGTAACTCAGAAGTCACAGTGGGTATGAAGTGAAAAATCAAATCACTGCTAGAGAACTGCTCACCTCACTTCTATATTTTTTCTACATTCTTAAGCATTCTGTAAATATCAATAGGTATTTCTCTAGAAAGAGATAGTAAGGCATTGGTTGTGAGCTTTTCAGCATAAGTTTTCCTGTGTAAAAATAAATTGGCAACTTGACATCTGAAAGCCAGAGAACATAATGAATGACCCATAAACCGTGTATTTGCAACATCAAGTGGTATAAAAAATGCTCAGTGAATTATAGTCACTTTTCCCAGTCTCAAAAATAGTGGCAACAATATAATGAATCATCTAAGAATGGTATCATTTTTGTTTTGACAATGTCACTAAATCACAAGTAGATTTTGTTTGTAGCATAAAATTACAGTTTTCAGACACAATGTAGTCTCCCTGCTTTAGGACTTTTGCTGCATAAAGTGTGTTGGAATGAAGGAAGGAGTTTTCATTTCTATTTAAGAAATCAAGAGATATCATGTGTAAGGCAATGATGAATATTTAATTCACTTAGATATGGCAGAGCTTTCACAAACTTGATAAAGTAAAATATAAAAGTATTCCATAGTTCTATTTAGTCCAGTTATACCCATTTCTTTTTCACTTTTTATATTATTGATCAATAGTGCACAATATGCTTGTGCACTGAATAAATTGGGAAGAACTAGTCAATTGAATGCAGTAAGATGGAACTGAAAGCTGAAAAGCAGAGTTACTCATAGGCAAACAGGTAGAAGAATTAATTTATATATGAGAGTATCCAGTGAACAGGATATATCCAGGTAGGAAAGCAGAGCAGCCTTTATACTTCACAGTATAATAACTTTCCCTTTCTTTAAAATATGTTTTGACGTGTAGTTTTGGCTGATATTTAATTTTATTATATTCCCTCATGGAAAGTGGTGTCTTAATAAAAACTGATGTAAGTTTTTTATGGTTTTTCTACAAGCCATTAGTTTATGAAGTTTCTGGAGTAATGGATAGTGTGATTTAGCTTAGTATTTCATCTGTACCTCTTTAATGTATTTCACTGCAGATTGAAAGAATGAAGTGAATTTATTATAATCTTAAAGAAAATAAAGAAGCCAGAAAAAAATGTTAATTTAGATAAATAACATATAAATAACTTCTAGTATTCATGTTTGATTTTTATCTGCCTCTTGGTATTTATTTTTGTTTTATATGAAGCTGAAACTATAATTCAAGTAATATTGTGAAGATAAAACATCTTATTCTTTACAACATTTCTTAAATTGTAAAAAAAAATATGAAAATGTAACCAGAATTGCCAGGATACTCACCATATGTAAAATCTTAATCATGCTTGTCTTCCTGCAGATGACCATACTATGTGCTGTCTTGTATTCTCTGCATTAAGCAAAGAATGTGCAGGTTTTTATTTATGAGGCTGGAGACCCATTCAGAAGTTACAGTCATTTCTGGGATCAGAGATGTTCGTTCCTCTGTTTCCTAAGCACCAACAATGTAGTTTAGAATATCCATTAAAATCAAGGCCACTTTATGAAATTAGATTCCTAGAAGTTTTTAACTTTTCCTACTTGGTTTAAAAGAATGAATGAACAGATTTCTTATAGAATGTAGAGTCAGTCTATGATTATTTGATAAAGAAATATAACGATTGTCACAGCTAGGAACAGATTGTCATCATCAGGAGTGGTTTCTGCCAATGTACATGCACAAAGGCAAATTCTTGGTTATATTTGTGCCTTTGGCAACATCATGGGGATCATAGAATCATTAAATGGTTTCAGTTGAAAGGGATCTTAAAGATCATCTAGTCCCGATCCCCTGCCATGGGCAGTGACACCTTCCACCAGACCAGGTGGCTCAAAGCCCCATCCAACCTGGCCTTGAATGCTTCTGGGGATGAAGCATCCACAATTTCTCTAGGCAACTTGTTCCAGTGCCTCGACACTCTAATGACTTACTTTTCTATCTAGTATTCATATCTGTCCTTTTCTTTCTGCCTTGCTTTTCATTTACTTTCTTTTACTGACGGACTTGTATTAACTGAATCATATCATTCGTTCACTTCTACAAGAATGCATAGTGTATTGTGGAACTAGATCACACTGTAGTGCTGTTATTCTGCAATCCTTTCACAATGAAGACATGGATATTGTCACTAGCTCCTTTGCATTTTGCTCAGCCTGTAAAAAATCATCAATGCTCCAAACTAAAGAATTTTTCTGCCTATTTCTACCATGTAAAAGTGTTATTAACCACTAAAATGCATTCTTGCTTCTGCCTGTTCCCTCTTGTCTCTCTTCACTCACACTGTACTTCTGTAAATTGCCATAGAAGGTCAATATCTTGTTTGTCTTGTTTATAAACCAATTCCTCTGTCACTCTGAGGAGTCTGACTTCTTTCTTTCAAGCACTGTAAACATAGATGTCCCTTAAGAGTATAAAGCTCTTTAATAATTTTTTCAATAAACAATTTATAAATCTGTATATTATATACCTCAGATCAATATCTTGTTACAGACAATCTAGCAGTGACCTTTCCCACTGATAATCAGGAAGTACATTTCTGCACAGACAAACCCAGATCACCTGTACCTGCAAGCATTTCTTCAATTTTGCTTCTGGTCTTTTTATTCCCAAGCTAGACTCTAATTGCAGACAAACTCTGGAATGTCAGAACTTTCTGATAAACAATTTCAGTCCATATTTGACCTTCTCAGTGAAGATAAGAAGTCAGACTGTTGGTTTGAATGTTTTGTTTTATGTTTAAAAAAAAAAATGAATTTTTACTTTGGAGTATTTTTAACATCTTGTTCCCCAGAACATGATGCCTCCTAAATGTTGTTTGAAATCTCATTTCCACGACACATGGTCCCAATTGGTAATTGGTTTTACTTATATGAGTTCTCTGAAATCTATTACAATCTGTGTAGTTATTAACTGACCACTTGAGTCTAGTTTTCATAGCTATTATTAATGGGTTTTCAATATTTTCTGAGCATGCCTGCCTACATGTGTTCATCTGTTTTTCTTTTTCATAGACTATCAACTTAATTTTCCCTCTTTTGCTTGGTACCTTGACTAGATAGGATCATATGTGGTTCTACCCTGTCCCGTGATTGTGACTGCTAGTGACACAAAAAATAGAAATAAATGATCACATGAATGCTACTGTATGTTACTCATGTAGTCTTATATTTAAAAACTGAGTTCTATTTCTCAATCAGAAAGCTACTTTTCTGTTACAGTCCTGTTTATTTTCTGTGTTAATTTTTAATAATCAACAAATCACTGCACAGTGCACATAATTTCTGTCTCCTCTAGCTCTGATGCATGCCTTGGTGTTTGGCAATGTGACTGCCATAATTCAGAGGATGTACTCCAGATGGTCTCTTTATCACACAAGAACCAAGGATCTGAAGGACTTTATACGGGTTCATCACCTACCACAGCAGCTAAAGCAAAGGATGCTTGAGTATTTCCAAACTACGTGGTCTGTCAATAATGGAATAGATTCCAATGAGGTAACCAAACAACAGAGATTACATATTTGATGGTTTTGACTATGGCCTTAAGAATTAGGAAGAGAGATAGTTTTTCATTTCAAATAGTGTGGTTTGTTTGAAGTTACATATAAAAAAAGAACATACCTAAAAAGAAATCTGGATTATTTCAGGAAGATGTGCTATGGAAAAATCTAGCTTAGAACACTATATTAAATATTAAAAATTCCAAGTCCTCCATAATTCTCAAATGCTGAAGATGCATTAATCAGAAATCTTTTGGATGACAGCAGAAACAGCCCAGTGAGAAGTCCTGCCTTTCATAAAAAAAAACAAACAAAAAAAAAAAACCAAACAAACAAAAAAAACAAGTCTGCTGGGGTTTTTATCTGTTTTTAAAGGAGAGACTTCTTTATTGCCCTTTCCTCTCGCCTTCATTTTCTTTTATTCTTTGCAATACTGTAAACAAGTGGTTTAGCCTGAATTTTTATGTTATTCATTTCCCTATATTTTAAGTAGTGCAGAATGTAACATGAGAGTGAAATCAAAAGACAGAAGTCTGGTCATGTCTTTCCTTACTTGCTTTAAATTACTTACCCAGGTTATGTATTACTATACTCCAGGAGAAATAATGGCTTCTCTTTGCTGGAGTATTCTTTTGAACAAACCGTTCCCTTCGGAGTTCTTGTTATATACGCCATTATAAAACTCAGTAACCTCTAGAGATAATGTGGAAATGAGCAGAAAGATTTGGATTTGATAAATTCTTTTTGTGATGTGTACAGAACAAAGAATGGGATTTTCAATGGCATCCTAGCAACAGAAGGAGCAGAGTAGGATTTACAAAGATACAAAAACCACTTAGATGTCAAAGCTTTCCTAGCTTTGGCTAAGGATTACCTTCAGCTTCTGTACATTCTGTATGTTTAGTCTCACTGAAAGTGAATGAGTCCTGTTCTGTAATAGCAGCCTCTAGAGAGACCATCAATATTTCTTGATTTGCCTCTCATCTACAGACAGCCTTGTCTAAGCCCACTTGGCTAAGCGTTGGCTGATTGCGTTGCTCAGATGCCAGATGCCTCAAACTACAAACTACACTTGCAGCTTCCATGATCCAGAGCTCTGCCTATATACTTTCCATCAATGAAACTACTTAAACTTTTTTTTTCAAAAGCTCCACCCAAAATTGACAAAAGGAAGATGATTTGAGCAGTTATATGTCATTCTCAGAGGACTTTAAATATATATATCTTTAAATGTTAGCCAGGCTACATGAGAAATTTGCCTAAAATTAAGACCAAGGCAAAATAGAAAGACCTTATGGTCTTCTAGTTTGGTTGGTTTTTTTTTTTCTTTTTGGAGTTATTCCACTTCCACTGGTATTACTAAAGAAGAACCAATATAGCCTATTGATGAATTTTATACAAGCATTTCAAAGAAAAATCGAAAGTTCATTTTTGCTATGTTTACAGCATATATACCACTGTATTCAGTGGTATATACCCGAACAGCCTACTGTATTCTAACAGCTGAGAAGAACTTGGACTAGGTCAAATTGTGCACAATAGATTTTTTAACTTATTTTCTTGGTTTTGTATAAATACATATTCATAATTTTCCTTGCATTTGTTAGTATTTATCAGCATAAAGATTTATTAAGAGATAGCACACATCTTATCAAGAGCGTAAGAAAAATCAAAGAGAAATCTCTATCAGTATGACATGTCCAGCACTACTAAATTAGATCACTTCTGCAATAGAGGAAATGTTCATGTACACTTTTTTCTTTTTTACTCCTTTCTTTTTTGAACAGCTTTTAAAAGACTTCCCAGACGAGCTGCGTTCAGACATCACCATGCACTTGAACAAGGAGATTTTGCAGCTATCCCTTTTCGAGTGTGCCAGCCGTGGTTGCCTCAGGTCTCTGTCTCTGCATATCAAAACCTCTTTCTGTGCTCCTGGGGAATACCTCCTCCGGCAGGGAGATGCCCTGCAGGCAATCTACTTTGTGTGCTCAGGTTCCATGGAAGTCCTGAAGGACAGCACAGTACTGGCAATTCTTGGTAAGTTTATAATCATAGCTCCAAAGAGAAAGAATGATCCTCTGCTGAAGGACCATCACTACACTAGGACTTAGCCTGGCCTAGTAGCCTGATTAGAAAGAATTTGTTCTGATTTTAATCTGCTGTTCATACTCTATGAATATCCTTTTTTTTTTTTTAAATTTAAACCTTCTTTTAGTTTTCCCTAAGGAGCTTTCAATGGCTAGAGTGTTAGCTGGGCAATGTTTCACTTACATGTTGATATTCTTAATATCTCCTCTTTGTGTGTAAGGAGATACTTGCTAGCTTTTGATAAAAATTGCTGCCTTCAACTAAATTTGATTACGATATTGACACCTCAAAAGGACACCGATTCTCAGTTCCTAAATCTTTCATGAGAACTAGTGGCCAGGCAGTACTCCCACTAGTGTTCCCAAATGAAAGAAAGCCATCTGACTCTACTCTCATTTTTTGATGCATGCATATGAACACCTCTTGCAGGACATCTGTGTGATGAAAAACAAGCATTGTTGACTCTGCTCCCCAAAGAGTAACTGCTTCCAGCCAATTGGTACTGCCAGCAGTCATCTAAGTATATTAGAACAGAGAAAGACCAGGAGTTCTGTTTCAATAAATCCTGTTTAGTTGTTTTCTAGCTGACTGCTTTGACTTGCCTAGGGTTAACCATCTCTGTCTGTAAATTTCAGTGATTGGCCTCAATCTAATGCTGGCTAAAGAGATTCCCTTTATCTTTAGCTAAAAGATGATTAGACTTATCTGAGTTTAATGTTTATAAAGTATTTTTATGAATTAAAATTTTAAAATTTAAAGAATGCTTTTATTTTGATTTTAATACATTTTTATATTTAAATGAGTTCTTCTTTCCAATAACTTTTAATGTTCTTATAAAGCAGAGTTAAAAAGAACATTTCCTTTTTTGCTTTCCTTCCTGTTTTGTGGGATTGCACTACACTGTTGATAATGCAAGCTTCTGTTCTTCTGTAATTGAATTTCCTTTATTTTGCTGGCATGCATTGGATTGGTCTTATTTTTAGAATATAAATGTGATACATGTCCTACTTGTTTCATAACTTCAATTCCATTAGATTGACAGTCCACATCACTCTGTCACTCATTTGTAATTAGGAAGTTTTCAAATGCCTTGATTTTATTGGATCAGATAGATGAAAAGTATAAAATATGGCTTAGAAAAAAACCATAAGATTAAGTACAGCAAAAGATCAAGATCTGCCCCCATTGGCACTATGTTTTTATTAACTATTTCATTTGCAGGCACATCTGAAAATGTTAATGAAAGCATCATTGTGTAATGGTGACAATGAAAACAGTAAGAAAGAGATTAAATGGATTTCTGAGATAAGTTAATGAAATTGTAATTCAAAACCACAAACATAATACAATGAAATAACGTTTCCTTATAGTGCATGGGAATGGGAGCTTCCTCATTTAAACCTAATTAACATGAGTAGAAGGTGAATGTGTTAAACGTCTAGGTCCCTATGAAAAACTGTTACTGAGGTGATGTAAATCCAAGAGAGCACGTGTTTTTCCCTGACAATGGTGGGTTACTTACAGTTCCCAGACCACTCTCTTATCTTTCTCTCATGATTCTAATTCTAGTGTATTAGGCTTTGTTTACTGAACTATTCTCACTAACAAGCAATACAGCAACAATACAATTAAATACTCTGATTAAATACAGCTGTTTGGTTCCTCTTGATACTATTACTTGATACCTAATACTAATGGTTAGGTTATCTTTTATAGGCAAATACATTTTACTATGACAGCTATGTACTGTTTGAGTATGCATCTTAAATTTTTAAATATTAGCTATAAGTAATTTAAAAGATGTCCATAAAGAGAAGACATTTATAACTTTGACTGCATGTCTCAGATATATTAACTAACAGATGTGTCTGCATAAACATTTATAAATAAGATTTTTCTCCAATGAAAAAAGAGCTACTAAGAATAACTTACATGATTCTGTTTATGTAACAAATGTTGATATTCAATGTACAATCATTTCACTGTTGCAATAATTCTATATTAAACCAGCTTATTGCCTGCAGCCTTTGCCACAGGATTTTAATTTGAATAGAAACATATATAACATATATTACTATTACCAGGTCAACTGTGTCTTTCAGGCTGACATCATTTTATCAAATACTGTAACTACAATCAAATAAAACTCTAACATTTTTTCCAAAGTATTTCTATATTATTGATAGTAATACTATTTATATGCCTGAAAACTTTCTAATTAAGATGATTAAAGATCAAGTTTGATATGTTTGGAATATGTTTTCTCTTGTCCATATTTACACAGCCAGCAATACGTTAACATTGCCAGCTCTCAGTGCAATATAATTAAAGAAATCAAAAGACTTGTTGATACTTACAGTAAAAAGTCAATTATTCACTAGCTTCACACTATATTTCATTATGTAAGCATCACATCATTTGATGAGCAATGACAAATGTTACTGCCATCTACCAGTTTTACCTTCCCCTAAATTAATACTATGTCTCACTTACACTAATTGGAATTTTTAAGACACCCTAAGGGAGCACAAAAGACAATCCTTCGTTCCACTGGGTTTATGATAAGGTCTTTTAAGAAAGCTGTTCCATGTAAATAAAAAAAAATTACTAGAAGTATCTTTATCTTAAAGTATAAAGTTATCTTATTTAAACAGCTTCAGAGATGGTTGTCTGATTAGTTTAACTTACCCTTGGAGTTCACCATTCCACATGTAATATCCAGTTATCACATGTTGAGTTGATTTTCAGATTTTACAGTCTTATTACTTATTAATCACACAATAATGTAGGACTGCAGGGATCTTTGGAAACTGCCCAACCTAAACCTGTTTAAAGCAAGAACAACTTAGCTCATCTTCCGCAGGGCCATGTCCAGGCAAATTTTTAACATCTCCAAGGATGATGATTCCACAGCCTATGGGGGCAGCCTGTCCTGTTGTTTGGCCAGCCTCATGGTGGCTTTCATTTCCTGATTTTTAATCAAAATTTCTTTTGTTACAGTTTGTGTCCAATATGTTTTGTCACATTATACACTGTTCACAGTTTTTCATTAGATTATTGGAAACAGCAATAATAACCTTCCTCTGCCTTGTCTTCTTAAGGAGGAACAATACACTTCTTTTTTCAACTTTTCCTTGTACATAAGTTATTCAGTCCTTGATCATCTTGATGGCCAGTCTGGACACACTCTGTTAATACGCTGTTTTGCGCTAGGAAACCAAAAATAGGACACAATACTTCAGATGTGGTATGACAAGTGTATATAAAGGGAAATGGTCACTTCCTGGGACTTGATGGATGCACCCTTGCTAATATCAGTTCTTGGACTTCTTAGCCACAAGGGCACATTGTTGATTCATGTTCATATTATTGCCCACCAAGACCTCCAGGTCCTTTTCTAAAATACTGCTTTCCAGCTAGTCGGTCCCCAGCTGCAGGGAGGTTTTCCAAACCAGGTGCAGGATTTGGCATTTGGGTTTTTTTAAGTTCACGAGAGTCCTGTCAATACTTTTCTCATTCATTGAGGTCTCCCTGAATAACAGCTTTGCCCTTCAACATACCAACCACTCTCCCGGATTTAATATTTTCCATAAACTTGCAAAGAGTGCACTCCATCACACTGTCCAGATCATTAACAAAGACCATCTGCATTACCTGTTGAGGAGGAGCTAAAATGACTTAAATGACTGCTCTTTGGACTTTATACCTCATATCAGATGTTTATGGAAGCTTTGAATTGTAGCTTTTTTTTTTTTTTTTTTTGCTCTTCAGTATATGTTCAGTTGTGAGTTTTATGCATCCAGTATTCTTAGGCAGACTTGCCCATAAATTAGAATATAATGGCTTAAGAAGTCATTCTTTTTTTCTTGACAAAAGTGCCATTGAGCTACACATATATTAATTATTAATTATTAATCTATTAGCCTATACAACTAAGATATATCATGAAGTGTAACTATGTAGTCATTGTTATCATAGGTTGCAAATATTTTGCAATTCAAATTCTAGGTCAAAGGGTAATCTGAATGGATCAAAACAAATGAAATATTTAAAAAAGGACAGCATTTAGTCAAAGATCCTTTTGAACGTTATTAATTAAACAATGCTACGGTAACAACAGAATCTAAGATTTAGCAATTGTGTTAAACAGAGTTATGATTCAAAAAAGTAGAATTCATGATTTAAGATTATTATTTTCATCTTTTCTTATAGGTAAAGGAGATTTAATTGGAGCAAACCTATCCATTAGGGATCAAGTTATTAAAACAAATGCAGATGTTAAAGCTCTAACATATTGTGACCTCCAATGCATCATTCTCAAAGGTCTGTTTGAAGTGCTCGACCTTTACCCAGAGTATGCTCACAAGTTTGTTGAAGACATCCAGCACGATCTCACATACAATCTAAGAGAAGGCCATGAAAGTGATGTAAGTATCTTTAAAGATCTCTGCAGTTATCTTTACCTTTAAGATGTTTGCCATACTTTGGCCAGTACTCATAATTTTGACACAGTAAAGAAATACTACACAGATTACATTACCACCCACAATGTATTGCTTCATGCTTTTCTGTATGATGAAAAATCTGATGATCATCATCTCAGCTCCATACACTTTCAGCTTTTGTAACATCAGGGACAACTCTTTCCAGTTTGAGTCACATGGGTGATGTATAGACTCTGCTGAGATCAAGCCCATACCAGCCTTGAAAGTGAGTGCACAAACTAAAAAAACCTCCTCACACTCACTGTGGAGAGTGGGATTTAAAGTAGTACAGGACATATCCATGCACCTTTTCTGCTTCAAAGAAAAAAAATATTGACAGTATTTGTGAATACATGCTCTATTTTCATAGTATAATCCATTATCTTAAAGAGAAAACTATTCTGATTCTGAGCAGCATCCAGTGCATCGAATCACAGAATCATAGAATGGTAGGGGTGGCATGGGCAAATATAAAGAACACAAAAAAGATCATGGTAGTGTCACTTTCTCCTTTGTCCTCACGTTAATTATGCCATCCACTAGTATTTCTCTTGCAGCAGAACTAACTTTAGTCAAGTTCATCTTATTTCTTATCTAGCCATTTTCCTTATCAGTAAGGATAAAGAGCAGGAATAAGGTGGCCAAAAATTGTACCACCAAAAAATAGGGCTCAAAAATGAGGGAAGCTATCTATGAGAGTAACAAGTGTGCATGGTCAACCATTATCTCTGACTCACCTAGAAAATATCATAGCTTTATGAATATAATTTGTAAGCAGAAATAATCTGAGTTATCTGAAGATTTCCTCCCACAGTTATGAAGAAGAAGGTTTCCAGAGAAAATGTGACTTTTTTTAATATAGAGTTATTTCTTGGAAACGGTGGTATGGGAGAGTTGGCAGATGTGATGTTGTATCTTGGTATCTCTCTTCCTAAGACAGAGAGATTTTACTTTTATGAGTGTCTATGCCTTCTGCAGCTTTATGGATATTTTGAGTTTGAAGAGCTTTTCCATAGTGAAATAATAGATTGATTAATTTCAATAAGATTGTTAATTTGCAATTGAACGTGACTTAAGAGCTTCTGAAAAGGGATCAGTAGCAGTATTTTGTGTCAGGTGGGCTACAGGGTGAAATAGCACAAATTTCCCCACTGTAATTTGCCAAAGTTTTTCACTCTTGACATAAAATACTATTACATTTTCGGTCACAGTCCACAGCTATTGTTAAGTGATTTATGATTACAACCATTAATGTGTGTGCAATCACATTGACAATACTAGTATTCTATCTTTTTATATATTCCCATCAGAGTGAGGTGTGAATTAGGAAAAAAGTCTTATCTTCTGTCTTTTTCTTCCTTTGCTGCATTTTGCTCAAGAAACTCATACATATACTTGTAAACGTACTCGAGGACAGTTATAAAGAGTTAACATGTTTGGTAGCTGGAGTTGTGACATTAAAAAAATTCAGCCACTCATGTTTCAGACAATTTTTTTAGGTCTGTGACTATGATGTCATAGTTATTAAACAGCTTTTTAAGTGGCACAGGTTTTGACACCTGCCTTAACCTATATCAATTTGCACTGTACATCACAAGTTGGATACAGAGCAAGTAGTAAGAGAGTCAGTTATCTGATTTGATACAGCTAAGGACTCAAATTTCTTACAACATATGATAGAATATTATGAAAGAAACTGGAAATTGTTTTGATGGTGGAGTTTTTATGATGGTGTTCAGGAGCCTATGTGGAAGAAGCAGGGCACCAAGCAGGATTGCAACCCTGAATTTCAGGAGAACTGACTTTGGCCTCTTCAAAGACTTGCTTGGAAGGATCTCATGGGATAGGATCCTAGACAGTAGAAGAGCCCAAGAGAACTGGTTGAACTTCAAGCACCACTTCCTCCAAGCCCAAGCTTGGTGTATCCCCACACAACATAAAAGCAGGAAAAGGAGGCAGGAGGCCTCCATGGATGACCAAAAATCTGCTGGGACAACTCAGGGAAAAAGCAGCCACCTATGAGAGGTGGAAACATGGCCTTATTTCTTGGGAAGAGTACAGGAACATTGCTACAGCATTTGCACAGGGACGCAAACTAGGAAGGCTAAAGCCCTTTTAGAATTAAACCTGGCCAGGAAAGTTAAGGAAAACAAGACGGGTTTTTTTTCAGGTACATCAGCAGCAAAAGGAAGATTAGGGGGAATGTACGCCCGCTACTGAATACAGAGTTCCGTGGTGTCAGAGGATGCAGAGAAGGCTGAACTACTGAATACCTTCTTTGCTTTGGTCTTTACAGCCAAGTCCCTTGGGAATCCCAGGCCAGCAAAGATAACAGGATTGTCTGGATAACAGAGGACTTGTCCTTGGTGGATAAGGAAGAGGTTAAAGACTTGTTGGCCAAGCTTAGCACTCTTAAGTCAATGGAACCTGATGGGATGCAAGCGAGAGTGCTGAGGGAACTGGCTGATGTGGTTGCTAAGCCACTCCCTATCATTTTTGAACAATCATGCAGGACAGGCAAGGTGCCTGAGGACCGGAGAAAGGCCAATGTCTCTCCAGTCTTCAAAAAGGGCAAGAAGGACATGCCAGGAAACTACAGGCCAGTCAGCCTCATCTCCATACCTGGAAATGTTGTTACTAAACATATGAAGGAAAAGGTGATTATCATAGGGAGTCAACATGGACTCACCAAGGGGACATCCTGATTGACTGACCTGATAGCCTTCTATGAGGGCATAAATGGCTGGCTAGATGAAGAGAGCAGCGGATGTTGTCTGCCTTGACTTAAGGCTTTTGACATCATCTCCCATAACATCCTCATCAGACTGCTCAGGTACTGTGGCTTGGATGAGTGGACAGTGAGGTGGATCAAGAGCTGGCTGAATGACAGAGCCCAGAGGGTGGTGATCAATGGCACAGAATCGAGTTGGAGGCCTGTGACCAGTGGAGTTCCACAGGGATTGGTTCTAGAGCCAGTCTTGTTCAACATCTTCATCAACAACCTGGATGAGGGGACAGAGTGCACCCTCAGCAAATTCCCTGATGACACCAAACTGGGAGGACTGGCTGATTCCCCAGAAGGCTGTGCTGCCATTCAGTGGGATCTCAACTGGCTTGAGAGTTAGGCAGAGAGGAACCTCATGAGGTTCAACAGGGAGTCCTACATCTGGGAAGGAACAACCCTATGCACCAGTAAAGGCTGGGAGTGACCTGCTGGAGCGCAGCTCTGCAGAGAGAGATCTGGGAGTCCTCGTTGACAATAAACTAACCATTAGCCAGCAATGTGCCCTCATGGCCAAGAAGGCCAATGGCATCCTGGGATGCATCAAGAAGAGTCAAGGGAGGTTCTGGTCCCCCTCTTCTCTGCCCTGGTGAGGCCTCATCTTGAGTCTTGTGTCCAGTTTTGGGCTCCCCAGCTCAAAAGATACAGAGAACTTCTGGAGAGAGTCCAGCACAGGGCCACCGAGATGATCAAGGGACTGCAGCATCTTCCTTATGAGGAAAGGAACTGGAGCTGTTTAGTCTAGAGAAAGGGAGACTGCAGGGGGATCTCATTAATATTTACAGATATCTAAATGGTAAACGTCAGGAGGTTGGGGCATCCCTTTTTTCTATTGTATCTAGCAACAGGACAAGGGGTAATGGGAAGAGGCTGGAACACAAAACATTCCACTTAAACGTAAGGAAAAACTATTTTATGGTGAGGGTGAGGGAGCCGTGGGACAGGCTGCCCAAGGAGGGTGTGGTGTCTCTTTCTCTGAAGGTTTTCAAAGTCCACCTGGACATGTTCCTGTGTGACCTGATCTAGGTGAACCTGCTTTAGCAAGAAGATTGGACCAAATGATCTCTAAAGGTCCCTTCAAACCCCTACCATTCTGTGATTCTGGGTTTTCTTATACATCAGCTCTGAAAAACATGTGCTATTTTATATATTTAGAGAGTAGTAACAAATGTTTATAACTCTGAATTATCCTATGAGAAACTCAGAATAGCTAATATTTATACAATATCTTTGTGGACTTGGTAACAGGTTTTTTTTTTCTGGTTATTTCCACACAGAAATGTCTGCAGTTTAGACATCATTATTCATGAAAAAAAAAAAAAAAACCCAAAACACAAAAGCTCGTTACGGCCAGACTGATACAAAGGACAAGAAGCCTCCTTGACACCTATGCCATCCCTCAAGCTATAATGAAGTCCCAAAGGAAGATAAGACTCATGCAGGCACAATCTTTAACTCACTTGAGCTCTATCAATATGTATCATTTTCAAAAAGAAAAGATGATACCTCTAAAGATTCAAAAACCTGTATGTGTAGTTAAGACTCACAATTAATAAGAATCTACTTTACCTTTTGTAGCCTGAAAAGTAATGTTCTGCCTCTAAAAAAAGCTTCCCTTCCCCCATAGGAGGAGAAGCAACTCTCTTAAAAATGAAAATGTTTACTCTCCAAAGCAAAGTGCAGGACTTATTCTTTCAGCACATCCATGGTTTAAATCAAACATAATGTCCAAGTTTGCACTAGAAAAAGGGTAGATTCTTTCTCCTCAGTGTTGGGAACATTATGTCTTACTCCAGTTTAGCCAAGCATCCTGATAATAACATTTTTAAAAATAGACTAACAAATTTTAAAAGGCAACAAAGAAGCAATAAAAACCATTTCTTTCTTTTTTCCCCCGAAAGGCATTGTCCAACAAAATGGGGCTGAATTCTTGTTCTTTGGAGAGGCTGCTATTTAGAATTTATTAAATTGTAATGGTTGAGTTGTGAGGGTTTTTAATATAATAAAGCTTAGGTTGCTATTAGTAATATTAAACAAATTACAAGGGGTGCTTCTCATTTTCTACTGAGAAACATGACAACTGGCCAAACCATTTTTCTTAAAGGTGAAAACAGCTCTAAGCCCTGGAGCACACAACTGAGGGCACAGCTTGGGAAGAAAGAGGTCTTCAAATTCTAATCTAAAATACATTGTTTTATGGTTCATCATCTTTCTTTGTGCTAATGAGTGGTATTGCTCCTGTAGGCAGAAAAAAAGGATAGCAAAAAATATTTTCAGTGCAAGCACAAAATTCAGCTGAAAGTCTGCTTAGCCACTGTCTACAGGTAGTAGCATATGTATTTGACATGCATTCTTTCTGGCTCCTTTAGTAATGATTTTTCTAGTTATTCTGTCGAATTTATGAATGCTACTTTCCAATATAGAAATAACTCAGAAGGATTTTTATCTGTTACATATTTGACTATCTATATGGAATCAGCAATGGAAATAGCATCACATTTCTGATTTTTTTTAATATGTCTTTATTGCTCTCATGATAAATAGTATTTTGCTTTAAAGAAACATATCAAAGTTATCCTCTTTGTGATTCTATAGATCTTAACAAAAAAAAAAGGGATTCAATAGTTGCTTTTGATTTTGGCAAATATTTTAAGATAAGAAAACCTGATGGAAACTTCAGTCACATAATTGCTTATTGACATATTTAACTTTCTGGGGAAAAAAATCCTATTTCTTGGGTATTACATATGTATTTATAATAAAACCTACACTTTGAAAGATTTAATTTCCAAACCAACTCTTACTATACTGCTACACTTCAGTTAAATTCCTTCCTTACTTTAGAACAGTTTAAAAGTCCTACTTTGGCATTTAGAGTGGTGTTGGAAAACTTTGAGGAAAAATTGTAGCTTTTAAATAAACTTACAAGAAGTTAAGCACTCACTTTTATCAGTTGTTCGTCTAGTAGAAGACTGTGTAATATTCCTGCAGGTGTAACTCACTGGTGTTTATTGTCTGTGGCACAGTATGTTTAAATTCTGCAAAACAAGAGACCAGTCAATGACAATTTTTGTGTTTCTATAGGAGAGTTATTACAACAGTTGGAACACAGAAGTGGATACATTGCCTAAAGCAACAGAAATCTGTTTATCTTCCTGATTATTAGGAAAAAAAAAAAAACAACCAAACTCAAACCAGCACTTTAGACTCCTATCTATTATCTTTCTCTCTAGTCCCTGTGTGCTTGGTAGCAATACAGAACAAACTCCTGTTGTTCTATTAGAGACTGCTGTGACTAAGTAACTGATGGTTGTGTATCCACTCTCCTTATTCTACCTTTGATTTGAGATGGAGTCTGTAAACTTCTCATCTTCTCAGTGATTATAATATAGGAATGAAGGTGCTCCTCATACTATCAAAACCTAAAATTCTGATTATATTATTATCTTTGAGAGATGATTCCTGATGTGTTCACTAAAGTAGGTCTCTTATCTGCCTCTGCATAGACCGCTTTGCAATGAGTGCTGCTGGGAAATATTGCTCAGTGCTCTTTCACATTTTATGAACTACTCAGATTTTTTATTTACGATTCTGAGACCATCTGGAATTTCTTTTTCATTCTTCCTCCTCTCTCTTTCACCTCTTCATCTGCCAAAAGTAAATTAACCTGTTGTTGAACAAGGCAGCACTCATACAATGTCACTTACACTGCCCAACTTCTATATTTCTTTGGAACAAGTAACAGGATTGTGCAGCTGTAGAAAGGTATGAATGCTGAATGGAAAAAAAAAAACAAAACCCAACCCAGAATAGTTCCCTCACCTGAGTGAGAAGCAGTATGGGAGTGAGCTTTGTTATATGGCTGTCTGTAAGATATTTCACAGGTCTCCTACCTGTATTCATGACAGTGAGCATGTTTTGGTGGATCTTTGGCTATTCAAGGTGGATGCTAGATTCAGACAATTTACTCTGCTGCAATATCCTCCTCCTTGTGCAGTGTTACTCAGTCCTTCCTCCACTCCCTCAACCTGGCAACTACTTGCTTCACTCAGCATGAGAGCAGGAGTGACCTGGAGCTATATAGTGCAAGCCAGGTTTTGCTCCTTTTTGCTGTCTGTTAGCTCATAAAGCTTGTTTACTTCCAATCATTAGTAAGCATGATATGTGTTGCCTTTGAGCTACTGGTTCACTAAATACCCCTCAAGATAATCATCTCACTATCATGTTTCTAATATAGCGTTCTATATGGTACACCACTGAGAAATAACGCAACAAGGAAATGTGTCATTCAAAAAGGACAGGCTGATATACTTTTCTCTTTTAGGCTTGGTGGCTTTTTCATTTTCTTTCTCAGTACCTTTTCCTGAAGATTTTTTTTTTTTGCTAGTATGCTCCTGTTTTTTTCCTGTAACCTTCAGTCATTCTAATATTTTTGAAAGTAACAACACATAACAATACATATTGTCTGATTTCACATCTCTAATAGTTTATGCTTATGATTTGTGGTCATTTTACAATTAGAAGAGTCATCCTGCCACAACTTATTGATGCGATCATATCATCCTTTCTATTAATATGTCATTCTTTTTTTCCCTAATATTTATGTTTTTACAATTCTCTTTCATTTTACACCTAAAACAAATAGACAATGGCTGTAAGCATGAATCCCATAAGAGGCCAAAGAGAGGAGAGGAAAATAACCCATTTAGTTTTGCCTGGGAATATGTTACATATATGTGACATCCCAAAATTCCTACCCCTGTAGTCACTCTTTTACTTTTGTGAATGAGTTAAGAGACAGGAATCATGATTATTAGTTACACATTCTTTATAACAAAACCATTTAATCGGTAATTAGCATTTTCACAGTTGGACCTTAGCATTTTCCTTACAAAGAATTTTCATTGTAACTAAAATTAAAATGTTCCAATAAGTGATAAAATTTTACTTCTAATTTTAGTTTTTTAGTCCTTTTGAACACTCCATTCTCATTCATTTCACTTCCTGGGATTACTGCATTCTGCATGAGATTATAAAGCTTAACCAGAAGGTTACATGTTGAAAAAAAATCCAGGCTAGCAAAGCAGCTTATTGATGTTTTTAAACTGTGGTATGAGGAGGGTATAAAACACTGTGTCAGACAAAAATTTAGCCAGAAAATCTCCTGGATTTCAGAGAGTACTGCCCTGCAATCCAACTATATTTCCATTTTAATTACATAGGGATGCAAGATGATAATTTTTTCCAGTATGCTTCACTGTGCCTTCAGCTACATGCTAATGTAACTTTAGAAATATTAATATTCTTAGTTTCTACATTGGAAAAAAATGAAAAGAAAATTAATCCTAATATATCTTAACTGTAAAATGGTATGAATTTAGAGGGCAGATTTTTTTTTTTTCATAGCTGCTTTTATTTTGCATTGATACAGCCACGACCAGATAGCAGCCTTAAACACAGAAGCATTCTTACAGTAACATATCCTTTTATTGTTCTGTGTAAAGTAAGACTAATTTATGAAGGAAATGATAATACTTAAAAACATTTCTTCTATAAGAATACAAGTTCTGAAGGCACAGACTACCTTGAGATGCAACAAGTATGTCAGACTGGCTTATATGGTAAAGTTCTTAGAAAGTTGTATACAATTATTTGTTCTCATTTTTATTGAACTGGTAACATTTTTGGTGCAACTTTTAAAAATCTGGTAAAACAGTAGAATAACTGAGGTTGGAAGAGAGCTCAAAGATTTAAAAGCCTATAAAAATGAAGAACAAAAATTATTTATGTACAAATACAGTCTAAGATTTTACTGTTATGAAAACAAATATATCAGCATCTTTTTCTTTTTAATCCTCTATACATTCACTCAGTAAAACCAGAGATAACAGAACATACCTGTGTAAGTGGAGCTAGACTTCTGCTGAAAATACCATTTCTAAATGATATATAGATCACTTTTTCAATGCTGTGATAAGTGATTGTAGTAAGAAATACATAAACACAGTATATACACATATACTGTATGTAAAGCACAGTATTGTGTATATAATTAAGGAACAGGCTCAAATAATAATCACACTATGTTCATTCATTTAGCAAAATTGATACTGGATTTCTCAGACACTGTTTTGGTTTTATATCATGTTACTCAGAAAATTTAAGCAATACTGTTCACTCACTAAGTGTCCACGTTATTTTAGTTTTTGACATATGCAGAACTTGAATAGCAAAGCTGTCAAGACCCCCAAAAAAGCTACACACTCAGCTTTTCTATATTATGCATATATAGAAAACACAAATTGCATCTAAAGGGAAGGAAACTGTGATGGTTCTCTTACTTAACAGTTATATACTTTGATTTCTGTTGATATCCTCACATGCCAGGTCATTGCCTCTTGCCCTGAGGTGAAATCACATGCGTCACTTTCACATTCACTGCATGTCTGCTGTCTTCCCCAAAGTTTTATCTCTGGATATATTTAGGGACCAGAGGTGTGCTCAATTCGTTCTTTCTTTTCCTTCTGAGAGAACTGACTAGAGGTAAATCTACTGATCAAATTGACACTCAAAAAGCAAAATACTCAGTATTTAGAAGAAAGGTTTCTGAGGAAAAAAAAAAAAACCCAATAGATTTTAAAATAAAGAAACAGGTTATGTCTGTCCCTGCCTTCTTCTTTGTAAGGTTTATTCTGAAATTCAGAACAGCTGGACTCTTAAAAATTCTCCGCAGACAGATATGTTGCTGTCCTCAGTTAGTTACCTCTTATTAACTCTCATCTCACTGATTTGGCCTGAGAGTGCTAGCAAAACAGCTGGACAACAATGGGGATGCTTGGAAACAGGCAAGTGGCAGTTACTAAAATTCATTCAGGGTATAGCTTTCAGGATTCACCTAATTATCTTCCTCTTTTTCTTTTCAAGAGCCTCTCTGAAGTTAGATACAGGTATTTACTTTAAAAAGTAGAATGATTCATTTAGAGATAAAGCTAACAATCTAAACTTAAAAGCAATTTTTTTCCATGCTATCTACAGACTCAAGGAGTCTAATTGAATATCAGTCCACGGGGCCAGTTCTGCAAATATTTATGAGTCTGTGTGCAATCTCATAGTTGCATGAAGTTAACTGTATATGTTTTATTGCTTTGAAATCTGGTGTCATTCATTGTAATTTCTATTCACATTATGTAAATCTTTACAGAATTGTATTCAAACTGCAGCTATATTAGAAAGTTTTCTCCCTCTATCTTTTGTCTGCAGTAACCTGCAAGCATTTCCAAAAATGCAACCTGCCAGAGCAATGGACAGTCAGTGCCAGGTCTATTGTCTGTTTTAACAATTCCTTCTTTTGTCTTCTTTTGACCTTATTGAGAGTTTCTTGCTCAATTTGTTTTAAATCTTATCAGCATAGGTTTGATGTGAAAGATGTATGTTCAGAACAGTGTGGGACCCTGTTTTCTTTTCCTGTATTGGGGTGAGGGAGAGGGAGGTAAGACTATAGAAATAAAAATGACAAATTATATTGTCCTCTTTTACCATTTATTAGATTCCTGATTTGAAACAAGTGACAGAGAGTTTTGTTTCTATGACATCCTTTTAACACAAATTGCAATAGTTCCTGTATTGTGAATTAAACAAAGTATAATTAAAATATTTTGTATTAATACAGTCAAAATAACATCCATGGTTTAAAGAAATATATTAAAATTAAACTTTTAATACTAACTATGGAAGCTCATGTGAGAAACTTAAATTAAAAACAAACAAAAAAATCATTTGCAAAACTAAACTTATCCAAAGCTAAATACAACCAGTTATTGAACTCTTGTCCTGACTTTCCAGGCTACAAAAATGTATTCAAAAGATACAAATGAAAGGACGTAACCAAAGACTGCAGACACCATTCAATCCACAGTTCTTGGTCTTCTAGGATGAAATACTGGTGACAGATCCACTGTTCAACTTTTGCTATTAATAGAGTATATATACTGCAAGGAGGATCAGAGGATGCTGAAAGCATCTGCTTCCACAAAATACACTTTCTTTACCTGTCCATTAAGCAAGGAAAAAATATAACAATAAACCTGAGAAAGTTAAGGACCAAGCCAATGAACTATAGAAAGTCTTAAAAAGCAAAGAAAAAGGAGTAAATTGCTCAGTAAACATAGATATAGAACAGTTATATCTAATGTGAGAAATTCTGAGTGTCTGAGTCCTTTGTGAGTTAAAGGATTTGTGACATTTCATTGAAAAATTTCCTGATTATGGAAAACTGAGGCCTGAACACATGTGACGCATTAAGCTTTTCAGTAGTACAGTAATCTGTTTTTAAGCATTTGTATCTTTTCCATTACCATACAGTAAATTTGCAAAGTATAGAACATATGGCATGCTTGCTTTTTTTTTTTTTTTTTTTTTTTTTCCCTGCACTGCCAATACTCCTAAACGGTTTTTTCCTGTTTCTCAATGCTGACTAAGAATATTAATATTTTAGTTTCATTTCAAATCCTTTCCTGAAAGTGTATTTTACCCTTTTGACTCCTCAGATACAATACACTGATAAGTACTCGCTCATGTCACATGCTCCCTGTTCATACCTATACTTTCCTGCTGCCCTGCCTCCTGAGGCATTCTCCTTCCCTTCAATGCAAAAAGCAATCTGCCTTCAAAAATCCTTTTACTTTTCTCTTGGTAAACTCATAAAGCAACAAAGGTCTGCCACAGTCCCCAGTTCCTCAGCAGTCAGTTTCTCCCTGCTGCAGATCAGAGGAGGATCAATGAGTGGCTGTTGTGAAGGGCAGTGGAGTGGTCCCTGTAGCCATGAGGCACTGCTACCAAGTAGTTATGGAGCTGAAAGCCCGGCACAGCTGACAGACTCCATCAAGGCCATGGGAAATGCCACCAGGACATATTGGAGATGCCCATATAATGATTTTTCTGTCTCTGTTTCAAGATGTACAATTAACACATGTGCTCTGGAGAAAAGAAAGAAAAAAAAAAAAAGCATAAGGAGAAATCTTCACCTGCTGTGTAAACTACAAATGTCAAGTCACTTTTAAAGCCTCCAGAAGGCAAATTCATACTTTTTTTGTGAAGCTGTTTGGGATTGGCTTGGAGTTTTAACTAAGGCTGTTGTTTAACATTCATACTGCACCTGTGCCCATAAGCCAAGCAGACTGATGCCCCCAAATTCTGGGTACTATAGGAAATGAATCTTCTTAAACATAGGTGCAAAGTGGGACATTAGTACTTACTGTCTATTGGCATGGATTACAGTACAAGCTGGGACATTTCAGTATCTGAGATCTGAGGCTATCATCTGATAATATCATCTGGTACTTTAAGTCAGGAACAATACAACAGTTATGTTATTTCCGTAGACTGATCATTGCAGTTGTTCTGTTTGGCAGTTATTAGAGTGTTACTCATGATGTACCTGATACTGACTTGGCTGTTGGGGATTTCTGCTTTGACACACTTAAATATTGTGTATTTGTATATTATATCACTACTAGTACCCTCACTTTTAGGAGCAACTACAAAATGTGGGTTTTTTGTTAATCTGAAAGACTAGTGGAAAAGAAAAAAAAAAGAAAGAAAGAAAAAGACCACAATTACTTTTCCAAATCTATGACTGAAATTTCTGTATTTAGGAGTTCTGAAGATTTTTATCAACTAAGACAACAATGACTTCCAAAAAGGCTTAACTACTTCTACCCCAGTTTAAATAAATGAATTTAAGATTGATTGTTGTTAAATCATTTTATCTTGACATGTGGGTTTAGGAAAGATGAAAATGACTTCTTAAAAATTCTACCTGTCAGACTAAAATCTTGCTATAAATACAGCATGTAGGCTGTCAAATTCTTGCACACGGTCAATGTGTGGACATTCAAACAATCAGAGTGTTCATAACAGACCTTACTCAGATGCTTCAGGGGATTTTATTAGAAATAGTTACAAATTAAACTTGCATGATTTTTTTCTTCATTTACTTTCCATTTAATACAAGAAGAGAAAATGTCATGGGCTCGTTAGAATTCTATTGGTCCTACTTGTTTCAGTCCCATCACCACTTTTGAAAATTCCCCAGAGATGCTACAGATAAACATATCATCTACATGTAAGCAGTGAGCCAACACAGAAGCTAAAGCCACAAAGAGGTAGAACCAAAGCAGAGCATTTTTTCTGCATGAGAGTCCATCAAAACAGCAATGAAACCAACCAGGCAGACAGTCACTCATCTAATAATCACAAGCTTGGAGCCCTGACTCAGCCCTTTATTAGAGTAAAATGTTATTTTTGCAGGAATTATCTTTTACAGAAACTGTTTTTTTTCCTCATATCATCTCTTTCCAAGGAGCACCCTTAGTGCAGTGCTATTTCACCACTGAATTTCATACTGCTGTTTTATCATGAGATTCTTTTCCTGTATCAACATAAATGTTTTGGTTTAGATGTTTGTATGCTCTTGGAAGCCAATACTGTGCAGATGCACACATTTGATACTTTATGTTTTGTTTTTTCAGGTAATATCAAAATTATCAAACAAGTCTACGCTATCTCAGGTATGTTAGTCACATTTTTAAATATGCCAAGCTTGACTTTGAAATATGCACACAGTTATGAACAGAGAAAAGATGGAAAAGCTCCAACTGACTTTCTTGGTTTCAGAATGAAACTTGAAATAGCATCTTGCAGGTAGTTCTGTCACTGTTCATCTTATGAGTAACAGTTTACAATCTTTTCTTCCAGGTGCTGGATTTGGATATTCTGCTATAGCACCTGTATTTTAAATACAATCTATCCAAGGCAAAGTTTTGAATATGAGTAATGCTCATTCTCTGTAGAGTATAGGCTGCATCAGTGCCAGGTTCTGCACAATTTGGTCATCATGACAGCCTTCAGATGGTTGACATTATGGTTGGCAAGACAGCTGTATTTCATTTAGAAGGTTTTAAATTGTTACCTTCTGTCTCAGATGGAAAGGACTAAGTAAATCTGTCAGTGTACGCTAAGAGAAGAGCATTCGTTCAGTTGAAGTGTGCTGTAACATACCGCAAAATTAAACCTATGATGCAAAATGTATTAATGGATACTAATAAGAGATTTTAAATAGTTTTATTAATTCCCAAAATCTGCATGTCCACCAGGCCAATCTTACTTAGCCTGAATGTGGGTAATTTAACTAAACAAGCATGTAGGGTTTTCTATATGAAGTTAACAGTGCCTTCATCAAGTTTGACTGAGTAGCCTGAAAATAAAAAAATGAATAGCAACCTTTTCTGAAACCATGAAGTTGAATTTGTCAGTACTCTTCATTGGGATGTGTGGAGTCTGTTAATTTGACCTGAAATCTGATTCTGCCTTAGCCCAGTCATCTACTATCAGTAAATACAGTAACTTGTACTATGGGAATAAATTGAGTTATGTTTGAGTTGTAGGCTGATCCTGACATGAGCTCTATGTTGGCATATCTCAGTACTCATGAGAGTATACTCTCATACTCACAGCGTATTTTGTTACCATGAAACAATAACAAACAATACATTGCTCTCTTACACTATGCTTTAATTAACACATAAAGTACGGAACACAGCTCTATGTTGCCTCTAAATTACCTTGGTTGCAACACCAAACATTCAAATTGCTTTTTTAATAGAAAAAAAAAAAAAAACCAGATGTAGCTCTGTTTTTCAGTGACTCAGTTCTGAGGCTGACACTGGCACACCCCTGGTGCATTAATGGTACTTGTATAAATTAAAAAATCCACACACTACCCCAGCAGTGATTTCACTTAGAACTAAGAAACATACAGGGGACATTTGGGCTTGAACTGCAGGGTTGTAAATGCTATTTATACATTATAAATAGTTTCATATGAAAATGTGGAATTCCGTAAATTACCAGCCTCAGTTCTTACCCTTGGTCCTTGAGGAGTCTGAGTGTGTAACATCCAAAAGAAATAATGCCTCAGTAGTTAAGATTAATCTACTCAGGTATGTATATGGCACACGGCTTCCAAGAACTAATCATGTAACCTTTCTTGGTAACAAAACATACTGCAGTGAGTTCACTGGCTATGTCACCAGTGACCTTTTTTACTTATTTTGTTCTTTCCCACATATGCACATATAGCCATAGTTGAGGTGGGATGCTACGGTAGAGTTCCGGAAGAGCTATCTCTAATGATAAATGAAAGCTATGCTAGATTTGTGTTTATTTCAGGATAAATACTAGAAGAATTGTGTTTCTGCAACATCAGGCTTTGAATTTTACACTACTATGTGTTATCTGCTATTTTAGACAGAGCCCAAGGGAAATGGAAATATAAGGAAGAGACTCCCTTCAATTGTAGAAGACGAAGACGAGGATGAGGAGGGAGAAGAAGAGAGCAACACCCTTTCACCAATCCATACAAGAAGCACAAATTGCTCTCAGCAGAAGAAAGCTGGAAGCAATAAAAGCCACCTAGGGAGAAACTTGAAACAGTTGGCCTCAGGAACAGTGCCCTTTCATTCACCTATACGTGCTTGCAGTTCAAACCCCTCAAGAACCAAACATGAAACAGAGCTCCATTACTACTCCCGAAGGAAGGAGAAAAACCTAAAGTTACATCTTTCAGCATTGACTGCTGGTGGTCCACCTGACCTGAGCCCAAGGTAATACTTATGCATGGCTATTTTCTTCTCTATCATGTAAATCCTATTAAAAATGTCATGATCGTAACACTATCTAATGTTTCATTTTCTTTATTAATAATTGATACTTTTGTTCATCCCACAGAGAAATCCTCTTATTGTATGAACTATGAAACACTATGCAGAATATTATGGCTTTAGGATTTTATTGTGAAATAGAGTATTTCTACCAGTAAAAGGGAAAGTATTGAAGAATTACAAACATGACTACTTAAATAGTCTGGCTTTATGGTACCATTTTTTCACCTGTAATAATATGCATTCCCACAATAGAACTGTGAAATACTCTGAGTCCATCAGAGAGACAGCAACTTAGAAAGCAAGTAGATAATAATATAGCATAACTGTGAAAATAGAATAATTACTGCAGTAGAGGACTATAATGGAAAACTGTTGCCTGGCAAATTAAGAATTTACTTATTTTTTACATTAGAGAAAGGAAACACGATCATGCAAGTTATGTAGAGTGTAAATATGGAGTTGAGAAAATCTGGTTTACTGTGACTTTTAAAATACACAAGAGTTAAATAATAGTTTACAGTGGTGTGATAGTTTTCAATATTTTAATTTTTTACTTGCATGTTACATGTAAGAGGATTTATGCATCTTATTTCTAAACTGCTGCAATGTAATAAGTAACTGTTTAAAAAGAGCTTTGGGATTGGTTCTTTACAGAAATCACAATAACTTTTTCACATATAAGGAGGTGTAGCAGTTATCTTTAAGTTTTGGTTTCTGTAATTTGAAGTATTTTACATGTTCAGAAACTTCCTTTATTCACTAGAAGCAGAGATGTAGTTTCAGCAATTTGCCATTGCAAACACGAAATTGCCAGTTTAACCAGCATCTGTTTAGCTCTGTCAAGGCACCTGTCCCTAAGGATACAATCATAAAAAGAACATGGAAGACATTTCACCCTCCCCACATGTCTGATCAACAGTTACATTTAATATAGGACCAGGACACAAACCAGTTTTATTTTTGTCAATACAAGGCAAGATAATGTGTGGAAAATCAGCTTCTATGTTGGAAAATTGAAATGCTTAGTGGGTATTTTCTCATTTCCTTCATAGAATTTGGTTCAAGTCAGCTATGAGTGAAAGTCATTATCATTTGCATAACAACTGGTAATTCAGGGAAAAGCTATCCTTTGTATTTTCTGCTGAAATGTAATCTTTCTCATTATTGTTCTGAACATAGGCAGCTAAACATTGGCATCCAAGGCTGCAAGAGCAAGTCTGAAGCAAGTATTGTTACATATATCGTTATTTCTTATTTCCATTCATAATTTTATAACTGTAATATAGTCCTGTTAATAGACTGGAAAAATGGCCCAAGATTTATATGATTTCAGATGTCATTTTTTAACCAAAACACTTCCATATCATTTCTCAGAATGAGCTTATATTATTAAAGCATTTAAACAGACAAGTTAAACTACTTTTAAAAGAGCTTTAAAGGTTTCTTAGTACTAAAGAGAAATAAACCCCTGACCTTCATTAAGATTTGTTTGCTGTTGGACAGTAGTGTAAGGGGAAGGCAAGACTATGGGTGAAACATCCAGTCTGTGCAGTTGTGAGGTATACAATCTTAATATTTCTTGGTGCAAGGAATAGAAGCCAGCATCCTAACCTCTAGGATGCAGTCATACTCTTCTCTGTTACTTTTTGGGTACTGCCTGTGAAGTAGAAGAGCATCAAAAGGAAGAAAGCATAAGTGATAACAAAGGCAGTCCTGGGAGGAGATATTTATGCATTTTAATCTTTTCAGACCCCTATGGACAAGTGCACTTTAGCCCCGAGTGGAGGTGTCTGTCTTCAGGAGAAAATCTAGGAGTGGAGGTGTCTGTCTTCAGGAGAAAATTCAGGGCTGTACAATAGCTAATTCAGAAAGGGGTGAGACTTACTGATTACTTTTGTTCCCTCATGTTTTCAACTCACTAGATTATGTCACTCCACACTCAGTTCCTTGTAGATGAATAAGCATCTTGCTCCTTACATATTTTCCACATAAAAGCCTGTCTTTTGGCCCTCTAGAGCTAGGTTTTTTTGCTTCCATGGTTTCTTTTTAGTCTGAATCTTTAAACACTTTAAAGAATATAGTGTCTATAAATTCCAAGTCATGTCAGAGTAAGTTTTCCCCTGTGTGCTTTAAAGGCAGTTAAAATGTTAGCATTTTATATAATTAGAAATCTCTACAAAAAGAATATCGTTGTTTAAAATTTGCTTTCTGAAGCAGTTGACATTAAATGTTATAGCAAATTTCAAAGTAATCTTTTAGATTTTCAGCTGCAGATAACAGTATAGGCCAGAGTAGCTAAAGCACACTTGAGTCTCATCTCCTCTCAGAGGCTAGTTAAGATTAGAGTGAGTGAAGTCTAGCAACATACAACCAGCACAAACTCTCAGATGTTACACAGCTCTAAGCTCTGACTTAGTGCTGAGAAGGACTAGAATATTTGGTATGCACGCAGAGCTCTAAGTTACATGGGTCTTTCAAGCAAAATTCATTGCAGATATTACTGTGTTGTTGGTTCTTCCTTTCTCCAAACATTTCCAGTTTGCTTGAGAATATCCTTATTAGATGGAATGTCAATTTTCCATCATCACGAAATAATCACTGTTGACTGAGATGCCAAGAAATGTCTGCTTTAGCCCTTCTAGATCAGTATTTAACTCACCCGCCAGATTCAGAAAGATCCTGAATCTTTTGACTGGACAAAACAAGAAATTTCTTTAGAAGGAATTGAACAGGCTGGAGCAATGGGCCAAGGCCAACTGTATGAGGTTCAACAAGGCCAAATACTGGGTCCTGTACTTGGGTAACAACAACCCCAGGCAATGCTACAGGCTTAGGGCAGAGTGGTTGGAAAGTTGTCTTGTGGAAAAGGACCTGGGGTTATTAATCAACAGCCAGCTGAACATAGAATCATAGAATGGTAGGGATTGGAAAGGACCTTTAGAGATCAACTACATACAACATGAGCCAGTAGTGTGACAAGAAGGCCAATGGCATCTTGATTTGTATCAAAAATAGCGTGACCAGGAGGACCAGAGAAGTATTTGTCCCCCTGTACTCAGCCGTACCTTTAATAGTGCATCCAGTTCTGAGCCACTCATTACAAGAAGGACACTGAGGTGTTGGAGCATGTCTGGAGATGGGCAACAAAGCTGGTGAAGGGTCTGGAGACTTATGAGGAGTGGCTGAGGGAGCTGGGGATGTTTAGCCTAGACAAGAGGAGGCTGGGGGGAGATATGATCACTCTGTACAACTATCTGAAAGGGAGTTGTAGTGAGGTGGGGGTCAATCTCTTCTCTCCAGTAATGAATGTTAGGACATGAGGAATTGGCCTCAAGTTGCACCAGGAGAGGTTTAGCTTGGATATTAGGAGGAACATTTTAATGGAGAAGGTTGTTATGCATTGGAAGAGGCTGCCCAGGGAGGTGATGGAGTCACCATCCCTGGAGATATTTAAAAGATGTGTAGATGAAGTACTGAGGAATATGGTTTAGTTTAGTGATGGGTTGGCAGTGTGAGGCTAGTGGTTGGACTCCATGATCTTAAAGGTCTTTTCCAACCATAACAATTCTATGATATTCATGCTCTATGTCTGTTGATGAGTAGTTTTCTGAATCACTTTCTTTGACTTTAAAATGATTCTCTTAATAGCACAATTTATTATTAATGAGAACAAAAAATATTCAGTCATAAAATTTTAATAATGTATATTGATTTCTCCATATGATACCAGTGTTCTATTATTTGTATGCAGCACTTGATTATTGTATAAAATGCTTCTTTTTTTTTTTCCTTTGGATTTCCTGACACTATAAATTGGAGGTCAATTGCAACGAATTAGTAGAAATAACTGACAAAAATGTCTTTTCTACTTATTGGAACCAATACCAATAGTAATGTAACTGGCACATTGCAGGCTGGTTTACACGTCTGTCATGGTTTTGTGTGAAGCCATTTCTGGCAATGGAGAAGAGGCTGTAAAGATGACTTCTGTAAGAAGTTGCTCAAAATTCTCCCCAGCTCTGAGCCAGACCCACTTCTGGGGCTGAGCCAATTAGATGCCTCCACGATCACTTTTTAAGAAGAAGCCAGAAGAGGAGGGTTCTTCCTGTTCCTTCTTTGCTCTGTCATTTCTCTTCCGGCTAGTGGTGGTGCAAGGAGTGGGAAGACAGAGAGAAGCGACTATGTGAACTTCAAGGTCAATGAGGAAAGAGAGGAGGAGATGTGCTGGAGCAGAGACTCCCCTGCATCCTGTGGAGAGGACTGGTGAAACAGTGATTTCTTTGCTCCTCATAAAAGACCCAACAGCAGGGGCAGTGACTATGCCCAGAGGAGACCGTGTCCTGTGTGAGGGACCCTGTATCAGCAGAAGCCGCAGCTGCTGGGAAGAACCCATAGCAGAGAAGTTCATTAAGGACTGTGTCTCAGAGGAGGGACCTCGTATCAGAGCAGAGGGAAAATGGAAGGAGTCATCCTCCTCTGAGAAGAGAGAAGCAGCAGAGACCATCTGTGAGAGATTGACTCCATCCCCCATTCCCTGCCCCCCTGAGCCGTTGAGGGGGGATGAAGTAGAGATATCAGAAGTAGTGAGCTGAACCCAAGAAGAACTGAGGGATGGGAAAGGGAGATCTGGTTGTGTTTTTCTCATTGTCCTGCCCTGCTTTTGCTTTTTTGTTCTGTTTCTTGTAGGTAGTAGAAAAAATTTCTCTTACTTTCCTCTCTAAGTCGAGTACTGGAGTCTCTTTTGCCCGGGACTGTAATTGGCAGCGAGCCCTCTCTGCCTTTGTCTCAATCCACAGTGTCCTTGGTTATCTTTTTCCTCCCATCTTGCTGGGGCCTCCACCATCCTAATGAGGATGGGGTTGGATGGAGGACAGTGAGCAAGAGACTGTTGTAGTACTTCATTGCTGGCTGGGCAAAACCATGACATCTTCCTATACCCAACTTACAAAAAGATTCCTTTACCTGAGGTAGTTAGTTTTAACCAAATTTGAGAACAGCTATTTTCATTGCAAAAACACTTTTGAGTGTGGTTTACAGATGCTTTCATATATTATGTTCAGGTTTAGGCTCTGCCTAAGTAAGTCTAATGTAAGAACCTGACTGTTATATGAGGGAAGATTTAATCTTCACATAAACATGTGAAGCATCTTTAATTTGTGTAAAAGAATGGCAACAGTTACTTTGGATGTGAAAAATCAAACTATAGTCAATACAGCATTTGTTAGGACACAGAATATACTGTGAAGTCATGAAAATTTTGAAACTTCTGTTATGTTTGGCCTCACATTTTTTTTCTCTAACAGTAAGTATAATCTTTAGTAACTAACAAGAAGTTGTACCAATACAATAGTTTTTACTTTCTCTAAACTTAACATTGCACAAAATTTACCATTGCTTAAAAATGTGCCCTTTAGGAGTAATTTTGACAACATAATTATGAATGTGATGTTTATGAAACTGTTTATGAAACTCTCTATCACTCCAATTTTACTCAACAGAATTGTTGATGGGATTGAAGATGGAAATCATAATGAAGAAAGCCAGACCTTTGATTTCAGCTCTGATCAGCTCAGGCAGGAATCCAGGTTATCTCCTACAATTGGAGGTGAGTTTTGCCTGGGAAAATAAATCACTCTTTAGAGAAAAAAAGAGTTTTCATAACTGCTTCCCCCCCACCCCTTGCTTCAATTCTTAGAAGTGACACAAATGGATTTAACCTATATCTGTACATTCAGTACCATTTCAGGTCCCCAAACTGAGACTGTAGAAAAAGTCCCAAAGGCCATTTGTTGTTTAATAAAATAGCTTGCAGAGAGTACTGTATTTTCATGCATTATTTACTGTACAAACAGCTAGGAGCTTCATGCTTCCTATGGGCATAGAAAGTACTAACACAAGGACAAAATTCAACCTTAGACTAACACCAAGGCTTAAAAAAAAAAAAAATAATTCATAAAGTGACATATACAAGCTTGGCTCTCAATTTTTGTTAAAGATATTTACAGAACTGGAACAGTATGGAAGTACCTAGATTTTTATAAGTGAATGAGAATCTTGAATAGCAACAGCTATTTGGGAGCCTTAAATGACCTACACTCTGAAAAGCTTTATACAATAGCATTGCAGAGGAATACAGCATGTCAAGAAAGAAAGAGGCAGAGAAGGAGACTAGCAGACTAATGCTGAAGTGACACAAGTAGTGCAGATTGATTCCAACATCCTTTCTTTTAAGAGTAAGCAATCCTCACATAGTTCTATACCTTTTGCATGGAGGCTATTAGGACACATTTTGTTCCTCTTAAAGCCAAACAGGGAAATAATAATAGAAGCTTAGCTATATACGTGATGTTTAAAGATAGTTGACTTGTCACACAGTTGGCACTAGGGTTGTTATTTTCAGACCTTTCAGGTCCAGATTGAAGAGAACAATATGAACTTTGTTACTATTTTCTTAAACATTATACACTGAACATTATACACAAGATTTTATTTTCATTTGGATCAAATGTAAACCAGGTTTAAGTTTAAAGCATTGGATAAGTGCAAGAATAGCATTGCTATTTCCAAGTTATTACAGTTCTCTCATTTACATGCATCTGAATTATTTTCAGAGGCTGAAATTGGTGCTGCTGTGCTTGTTATCAAAGCAGAAGAGACAAAACAACAGATCAGCAGGCTTAATAACGAGGTAATGAGCTTTTGTGGAGTTTGGAGAATATTAACTATGATTCAAGGAATGCTGGAGAAAACTTAGGAAGCTTGGGAATATGATAAACTTGTGATAAACTAGTTTTCAAAACTGGACAAGGTTCATGCATTTATGGCAGTTTCAGTCTTTTAACTCTTCCAGATTAATTTGCTATATGAAAGCTATATAAGAGTCTGTGTCACATGCTAGAACCAAAAACAAAGTGAGGTTAGCCCAGTTGGTGTGTCCAGTTTTTGTAGGTTTTATCTTCTTCTGTATGTCCTTATTTTTCTCTCTTTCCTCTCATTTTTCCCTAAGACTTTTCTTCCAACTTCTCTTGTCTTAGTGAATGCCAAGCTTTTGGAGAATTTCCTTGAAAGAAATGAAAATCCAGTCATGTTCAAATTCATATTGAATATTTCAAAAGACTTTAACAGAGAACACTTTAAAAGAAGTTCATCCATTCCTGCTCAAGCAGTATCACCTGAGAAATTCAAGGCCAATATCATTCAGGGTGCTTTCTATTCCTCCCTTTTAATAACTTCAAACCTGTAATCAACTCTCAATCTAACACTAAAGAGGAGACGTCCTCTGGCCCAACTGTTTTATATATCCAGCCACTGCACTACTTTAGCTAACAATATGAAAGCATCAAACTTTAACTTTTCAGTTATACTACACAACTAATATCTGTTCCCAGCATACTCTTGTCTTTCAGTAGGAAGAGATTAGAGACAGTTTCTTATGATTCCACATGAGGAAACATTTAAATAAGTCTAACCACATAGTTTCACTTGTTTTTTCCTGATCTCTTTGGTTACCAGAAATGTCATGTTTTATTTTATTTGTCCATCTATATTGTGTGTCTTGTTATTCTTTGTTTGCATATATGAAATATTGGCTTGTAAGCCTCTCCTCCTGGCTCAGGTTAACTTGGTCAGATAACTTAGAAGACCTAAGCTAAGAGTGCATGTATGGTCTAACTAGTCACTATGAATGCATTACCTCATTTGTGAGCCAAACTGCAGAGTTCAGATAAAAGTCTCATTCCCCATTTGTTACAGGGTTTTATAAAGCATGGTCAAAGGACTCACAGATAGCTCCAAGATGTTCATTGGCAACACTACTATGACAGAAAAATATTTTAGAAATATGGCAGAGGAAATAGGCAAGTTATATTGATTCATCCCTTTTGACTTTGAAGAGGACAGGTACTTTAAAAAGATCTATTTTGTGGTTATCCACAAGAGGCAATTGGAAAATATATCATGGTGGCAGATGTGCTAAGGCAGGAATCTTTTGGAATAACCAGATATTTCAACTACAATAGCTGTGGGCTTGTCATTGCTTTTCTAGTGAAAAGCAATAAATAAATTTTGAAGCAGGGCAGTGTGTTAAATAAAAGAAAAAAATAAATAACAAACCACACAACATATGAAGGTCATTTCCCTCCAGGCACAATCATCATTTTTCTCCACTAACAGTATGGGAACAAATGCTGGCTTGTTCACACTAACAGGAAAAACAAAAAAGAAAAAAAAAGAAATATGACCACATGCAGTAAAATGTTAAAGTTTCCACACAGGGAAACAGAATCAAAATTCCAGGTACAAACATCTCACTGTTCTATGTTTCTGTTTAAAATTAATGAGGTGGGGACAGTCCATTTTCTCACATAGTATGCTAGATGTGAGACTTCACTTGAAATAAGAGGTACTTACCTTCTAAGACTTTTGCAATGTCTCCTGAGATAAAGACAGATTTGAACCACTAATTCTTGATTAAGTCAACCATTAGGTTGTAAGACAAAAAAGAAGTCATCACCAGCAGTCATAGAATCATAGAATGGTAGGGGTTGGAAGGAATCTTCAGAATTCATCTACTCCAACCCCTGGTAGAAGCAGGTCGTGCAAGAATGCCTGCACAGGAACTCTGCAGGTCACACGGTCCTTCTCTTCTTTCCACGGGAATGTGACAGAAGTAGGTTTTGCCTGTGAGAAGGTATTGGGAATCTTGTAAGTAGGAAAAGGAGGAATCTCAGGACATTTAAAAAGATTACCACAAGCTTCGGGAGCCTTGGTACCTTGGTGTGTGAGACAGAATTTGTTTTCATGCTGATTGGGACCTCCACAGAGGGCTAAGTACTACAACTGGAAGCCACTCACAGTTTTGGTAGATTTAGACATATTTTCCCCAAAACTGAATTAATTTACCTCTAGCCTGGTTAGTGATAAAGTGACATTAATAATAACACAACAGGAAGGCAGAAATAAAACAATTATATTGAAAAAATACAAAAATTGTTGTGCTTACTGTTCAGCTATAGCAGAGAAAGAGACGATTCTCTGACTACAATCTCATACAACTTGCAGAAGAAAAATCCTTAACTCTAAACGGAAAAAAACAAACAAACAAAAACCCTTAACCCTGAACTGGAAAACACACCAAACTTA
This sequence comes from Urocolius indicus, assembly GCA_013401255.1. Taxonomy (NCBI): domain Eukaryota; kingdom Metazoa; phylum Chordata; class Aves; order Coliiformes; family Coliidae; genus Urocolius; species Urocolius indicus. Next base: position 645,434 of record WBNH01009606.1, read on the forward strand.
GTCTAGGAATCTAAGAGAACATTTATATTCAACTTGGCAGTATCTCTTGCTCCATGCTGTATTGAATACATTACAGAGCACATCTATGTTACCGTAGACATGTTTAAAATGAAGATTGCAGTTAGTGCCTTGCAGTGCTTGTAAGGAGTAGTCTCTACTTTCCAAGCTCATTTTTTTTTTCTAAGAAGTCTCCTAGCAAAGAAGACATTGTTCTGTATTCTGACCAAGCAAAAGTCTGAAACATAGAAACATTCACATGCATTTTAGAAGACTGTAACTGCTGCTGTAGCAGACTGCCAGCAAGTAGTTAAAGTACCAGAAGAGTTAGAAACAAACTTCTCTATTATAACATGCAGCCTCCTCTTGAAAAAGAAAACATGAGAAAACAGGTCACAAGTAGCCAAGAGCAGCAAAGACTATCATTAATACATTTTCCAGTGGAGATCAGAAGTCAATCAACAAATGCAAAAGTAACTGCTTTCATGAGAGGTAATTGTATTACAACAGTTCACTAGTTAGCTTTAAAACATTTCATCTGTTCATTGGGGGAACAAAGACATGCATCTTCCTATTCAGACATTGAGTACCGTCTGTTGTTAGCAAAGCAAAGAAAAGCAGAAACAGAGTTACCCCACAGATAAATCTATCAAACAAGAGAGACCCAACTTAGTTATCCAGGGGAGCTCTTGGCAGTATTTTAGGCATTTGATAGTCCCTACGTAATCGAAAGTAAAGTTTTATTTACCTAGGAATGGCACTAACAGAAGACAGGGCCTTGATTTCATTTCTTAGTTTGTTATGTATTAACTTTAGGACAAATGGATGCACAAATTTTCTCTAAGGAGGGTAGGCTGCAAAGTCAGCACTGTGAATGTGAAAGAAACTTGAACACACCCCAAATTCCTATTGTATAGCTCCATGGTTAGACTGCTCAGCTAATTACTTAGCTGCTTCATTCCCTCACCTAATCTCACTTCTCGTATTCAGCTTGAATGAGATCCAGTTGATAAAAGGGAATTCCCCTCTGGTTTAATATTTGAAGTTGGAGTAGAATAGTGCTACTTCATCTCCTATCCTATTTTCCTGTTTCACTTAGTCTAAATAATCACTGAAGAAAAAGGTATAGCTTTCATTACAGTTCATGAGTATGTGGCAGGCACGGGAGTTAGGGTTCAGGTTCTTTTGCTTCTGTAAAAATGCAAATATTTAAGCAAAAGTTTTAAGATTAACTAACTAAATACCCAAAAGCATGGAATGTTTTCTGAACTGAGAAAAGCTTGATTAAGAGACCTCCAAACTAGGCAGACCAAAAATTCAGGAATGGGTCTTCTGACATAGACATATGTATTCTGTCTTTGCAGAGATCTGTACATCCAACCTGGTCTTCCAAATGCATTTGTCTGCAAAGATTGACCAGATTAGCATTTTTTTCAGAGGAGAAGCCATACATAACTATGAAGGAGCCCAGAAGTAAAAACAGGAACTAAGTAGATTTTCTGAGTTAAGCAGATGGCCATAAGGCACCTGTCTATCACTGTCCCATGGTCTGTATCCCACTAGGCTTTTGAATGCAACTGTATGAAGAGAGTGTAGAAGTACTTTGATTCAAAGTGCAAAACACAAATCTGAATTATTTAAAACATAGACCATACATGTATATACATACATGTTCCCTATTCAAATAGACATGTACATCATTTCATTTCATGCTCAGATATACAGGACATCTTGCACAGTTCATGCAGACAAGCTCTGATTTTTTTTGTCATGTCCCCTTTTTTTCCCACATGCAACTCGCCTCCAGTGAAGCCTCCTTCAGCTTCAGAATTTGGGGACTGATTTCATATTTTGCCACATCAATAAACCCCACAATTACAGTACTGAAATACTATAATGAATGGAGTAGTCACATTTCTTCCATTCAACTGAAAAGCAAACAAACATAAGGAAATATTAATAGGTTCAGGTTTTGTAGTAGAAAATTGCTTTCTATTTAACTGCATGTTGGAGTACTTAGTAGAATTCAGATGTTTTAAATTTTATGGTTTTTAGATGCAAATGTTTAAAATACTCTTAAGCACTCAGCACTTATTCAGAACAGAGAAAACGCATTCACAGGGATATTTCACTTTCATCTGACAAAAGGAATAATCTTAAATTAATGTTTGTTTTCCAAATCACCTGAAGAAATTTTATAGACAGATTATTTTAAAACATATTTCAGACACAGATGCCAAAAATCAATCTCATTCTCCTCTCAGGAGAGGAAAAAAAAGCATTCTTTTTTAAGTAAAACATATTCCTTACGCTGAAAATGTATGCACAAAATAGAAGCAGTCATTTTCTCATCAGAGCCAATGAAGACAATTTAGTAAAGTTAATCAGGTCCTCAATTTTACATAAGGGATCTACCCTTAAAGTTCAATTTGCAACTTGAGAACACATACAAAGAACTCTCCTGACTCACAGTAATTAAAAACATATTCTTTGTAACATTCATACCTACGTTATCACACGAGAGAAATTATTTTCCAGTAAGGCTATCCCAATAATTTGCTTTGGGATGCGTTTTCTAAAACTCTTCATTGGTTACATTTGATTGTCTTTGATTAGATCTTTTAAGTCACCAACAAAAGTCCATGACCTGAAACTGCACCAGCCTAAGTAATTTCTAGTTAAGAAAACCCCATTCCTGTGTCCAATAAAGAAAAATGCTGCTGATACATCCTGGAAGTATAATTCCTGCCTGCAAAGTGTGATTCAGCAAAACCCCACTGATGTTTTTCTACAATATTGTGTATAGGCAGAATATTCAAGCTTCTGACATTTTCTTTTCAAATGTAATGTTTAATACTTGTTGAACTTCAAATTACTTATATTTCAAAGTGAGCATGAATTCCATTTAGCCATTAAAAATAAACATTAAATAAATCCAGATCAGGATAGGCTGCTAAAAATAATGGCATGAAATGTCCATGGATGACAACAAACTATTGTTCATAAACCATTCCAATCATGAGTGAATCCAATTCAAGGTGATTACATCTCAGTCATATTTTCTTAGTTGGTTTAGAAAAATGTAATACATCTGAGAAGACTTCTGCAAAGATATATATTATATCTACAGTTTCTTCTTATCTATTAAAACAGCTTTTCAGTTAAAGAAGATAATTACATTGTTTTGCTATGGTTTATTCTTGAGTAATGTATATTGCCTATTCTGGTTTTACTGCTTTTTATAGAAATTATTTGCTTAATATTTTTGCCCGATATCATATATAGAACCTCAGGCTTCCTTTCAACTGTACACATAACAGCCTCTCTTCTCCCGGCCACCTGGATTTTCCATAATATTCCATTTGCTCTCAGTTAGTAACTAGTCAGTCACAATTTCTCCCTGATACTTTCAAGTCCTCGAAGGAGCAATTTCCAAGCTTTGTTTTCTTGTTGCTGCCATCATGTTGACACTGCCCTGACTCTATGACAACCTGAAGGCAGCATCCACATATAACAATGAAGAGCCACAAATTATTATTAGAACTGCAGTTTGAGAATCTTTTCCTAGACTGAATTTCATGGAAGCCCTATTGACTTGAACATACTTAAATTACCTAGTCCTCTAAACTTTTTTGTTCTGTCATAGAATGGTAGGGGTTGGAAGGGACCTTTAGAGATCATCTAGTCCAATCCCCCTGCTAAAGCAGGATTAAGTCACATAGGAACACATCCAGGTGGGTCTTGAAGACCTCCAAAGAAGGAGACTCCACACCGTCCCTGGGCAGCCTGTGCCAGGGCTTCCTCACTCTCACAGGAAAATATTTTTTTCTTATGTTTAAATGGAACTTTTTGTGTTCCAGCTTCATCCCATTACCCTTTTTCCTGTTGCTAGATACAATAGAAAAAAGAGATGTCCCAGCCTTCTGACATCCACCATTTAGATACTTGTAAATCTCCCCTTAGTCTCCTCATCTCCAGACTAAACAGCCCCAGTTTCCACAGTATTTCCTTGTATGAAAGATGTTCCAGTCCCCTGATCATCTTGGTGGTCTGCACTGGACTCTCTCCAGAATTTCTCTGTCCCTTTTGAGCTGAGGAGGTCAAAACTAGACACAGTACTCCAGATGAGGCCTCACCAGGGCAGAGTAGAAAGGGAGCAGAACCTCCCTTGACCACGCTCTTCTTGATGCATCCCAGGATGCCATTGACCTTCTTGGCCATGAGGGCACATTGCTGGCTCATTTTTAGTTTATTATCAACCAGTACTCCCAGGTCTTTCTGCAGAGCTGCTCTCCAGCAGGTCAATACCCAGCCTGTACCTGGTGCATGGGGTTGTTCCTTCTGAAGTGCAGGACTCTGCACTTGTCCTTGTTGAACCTCATGAAGTTCCTTTCTGCCCAGCTCTCAAGCTGGTTGACATCCTGCTGAATGGCAGCACAGCCTTCTGGACGTTATTTGTTAAATAGCAATAATCTTAGTGCCCTAATTTACCCAACCAGACTGGCTGCCCTGGAACTATCCAATAGCTAGCTAGTGAGTTAGCATAGAAAACAGGAAATGTTCCTGTCTGTGATAAAACCAATTTCACAACATTCCTCATTTTGTTATTTCTTTCACTGAAACTGAACCATCATATCATTGCACAAATCCTATATATTTAGGATATATAGGATGCATTGTAAATTTATTTTTTCCTTCTGCAATTTTTTATTCTTATTATTTATTTATTTTATTTATTATATATTATTATTTATTTTATTATTTATTGTTTTATTTTTTATTTTATTATTTATTTTTTAATTTTATTTTTTTATTCATAAAATATTTATCACCACCATATCAACAGCCACAGTGATGCTGATAGATGTTCAGTAAAAATTCTGTCTCAGCTCAGTTCTGTTTCATTCATTCAACTTACTGTGAAACAGTACCACCAGCTAGTTAATCTGAGCCTTGATAGACAACTCATTCTGGCTGAAAGTCTCCTTGACTTTATTAAGCAACCGAATGGAAGCATCAATGAAACATCAAGCAAGGGATTAGAGAAGCTGCCACATGCAGTGCAAGCCAGGCAGATTCCCTGAGTTGCCATAATGCAACTTTCATTTCTCCAGAAGCAAATTTTCCTCCTTCATTCCTATTTAACTACATGGAACGTAAGTATTCAAATTGTACAACTGCTTACTACCAGTAGTAAAGAAAGTTTCTTTCTATTGAAATTATCAAAGTAATTTAAAAATGCAAAATACAGCTACTAAAACTTATTTTGGTTAGGGCATCAGAAAGTGTTATTGAAGTCTATATGCTAAGAAAAAAAAAAAAAACAACCCAAAATATCTCCTTTTAAAGTCTCTGTTTTGAAAGATGTTCTTTCTTTATGACAGTCTGCTAAAAATGGTACCAGCGCATTGCTTTTGACCAGCCTAAGAAGCACCTCTTGCTAATTCAAGCTAAATCTGTATAAATCCCTGTTTCTATATCAGGAAACATTGCAGTTGGTTTTTTGAGTCCTAGAAACTGATAAGGCACAATTTTAAGTACATTTGGGATCTCACAGATCATTTTAAAGCTGTCTGCCTAGCACAGCGGGAACCATTTGTACAACTAGCTGTACTGCCTGGCAATAATCACTGAACTCCTCAAAAGAGAATAGCCTTAACAGCATGCAAGGAATTAGTCCTTTTGCTCAGGAGGAAGCTCTACTGCTTTCAATTTCTCTTTTATAGATTTAACATTTCTTTTACTTTTTATCTCTATTCCTTTTGCACTTTCTGGAGCACTGAGAAGTTGTTAACATTATTGATCAGACTGTTCCCTGTTACACCTGCTTATTTGCGTTGGCCCAAGAATCTCTGCAGGACAGCAAGGACAGCATAAACAGTATAGTATTAATAGTAACAATAATAGCATGCTATGTAAGTATATAAGTTTATTAATAATATAGAAACAGATGGTAATTAACAGTAGTAGAGATATTGGAGGTTTAATCTGGTAAAATCGAGCTCGCGAAATCCAGAAAATTTGTTTTGCTTATGTATCAAGCAGTATTGGTCAAAATAGATTTCACTAAATGGTTATCAACTTCTAATGAAGTTATGCCATAACTACTTTGGATCTTAAACTATTTTACTACTGGAAATTATTAAAGCATACACCAAAGGCTGGTTTATGAAACCAGTTCCTATGACTCTGAGAACAACCTTATGAGAAGACAACACTCTTAGAGCTAGCCATGTATCAAAAATAGTATCTAGGCACTAGAGCAAGTTGTAATTAACAGAAATCCAGTACTGACACAAGTACTGATGCTGGGATTGATTTTCGCTGCATTGTCTCAATGAACTGACAAAAGAAACATGTTAAAGAATAATTAAACTTTTTAAAGCCTTTCAGTAATTAGAAATGGAAGAGAAAGACCTGCACCAAAACAAATAAGATATTTTAAAGTTGCAGATATTTTCACCAGCATTCATAGTCTGATTAGAGGTGTATTATCTTAAGACAGCATCAACCTTCCTGTCTGCACAGCTGCAGAAAGCTCTGTAAAATGGATGCAAGATGGGAAATTAGACACAGAAAACCAAGTTGCCTTATCTGCTAGGAGTAGGAGCCAGTGATGATCATAAAAAGAACTGATGACCACTGATTCTAGGTAGCTATGACTTCAGTTGTCCTTTCTCCCAATCTTCCCAAAGAAGCTTTTAGAGATTTTTGTAATGCTACCTCCTAATTCTCAATGCAGCACCAAAGTTCTTGTACGGTTGATTTGTCCAGAAATCTCCCGCTACAACTCCTCACAATCTCACAGTATCAGTATCCTTCTCTGGCTGCTCTGACCTCACAGGAAGCCTGTTCACTAATCACTTTCCCTAATATATTTTAGTCCCTCACATCATCTGAAGTTCAAACGCACTACCAGGCATCCAAAGCTTAATCTCAGGTGGCAGAAAGAGCTCTCATGCTTATTTTCTATCAGGACTTAATCGGATAGTGAGGCAGAAAGAGAGATTGGTGGAGAGACAGATTCTGTAATGTGCCACTCAGGAGTCTCCTCCTTTTAAGCATTTCTGCTCCAGAGATAGTGTGATGATTACAAACCTATTAAAAACTGTGATGGGTTTAAACTCAGCTCAGGGAGAAATAAATAGATGTGTAAGAGTTATGTTGGAGCTTCCTACTCCTTCTAACTTGGAATTTCATTCTAATTATCCTGCCTATAGCAACGCAGTCAATCTCAGCCTGAAATGTCTTTTCAGCAGATGTCTTTGGAACTATCTTGTCAGAAAAATGAAAACTGTATTTCTGTTTCCAATTACATGAAAATTAACTTGTGCAGGGCACCTAATCAGTGGTGTCTTTACTTCACAGCAAAGAAAAACCCCCTGAATTAGCCTTTTTTCAATTTGACTGATGGTTTATCCTTCTGAAGGTAAATGTGCAGTCCTGCCTTTTTTTCAACATAGTATTTTCACTAGCATCAATATGAGAAACCCTATGATTACAGTAATGACAGTGGTTTGACCTAAAATAGATTAATTAGCTACCATGGAGGCAAGGTTTCATTTCTGCCTCTGTCCTTATTAAAAATAATTGACTGACGTTAACTTCTGAAGAACTTTTCCTTAAGATGGAAAAAGGAAAGACACACACTTGAAAGGGTGAGTGGGTCACTTTTATGTTTTAATTGGGATTTTCTTTGCCCAAAATGGCCTTAAAATGTCCAAACAAATGTCCCCATTAATGTTCATATATCAGTTTACTTTAAAAGACAAATTCAGAACTTGTCAATCAATCCTCACCCAAAACAGCAAATCTGAGGAGACTAAAGAATTCGTGTACTTCACATAATTAACTGGATGTTATAGGAAGTTTCAGCATTAAAAAAGAAAAAAAGGTCTAATAGAAACGGTGATTCTTCCTTTTACACACACACAGAGTAACCTGTGCTATGGGTTACTGTCTGTCTCAGTGTTCTATGCAATACGTTTCAAGCATAAACATAACTACATGAAAGCAAACTGTATCACAGGTTTTTCTATTGTTCACATGATTAGAGGTAGCAAGCGGATTTTAGTTTCCAGTTTCTTTTTGGTTTGTGGTTTTTGTTGTTCTCAGTAGTAGTCCACCTGATTTTTCACAACTATTTGCATCCAACAATTTCAGGTATGGATGTCTTCTGTTTATCAGCATAAAACTGATAAAAAATGTTTATGCATTAAAATACTTAATTATTGATCAAAAAGCTATTGATGTAATACTGCCAAGGGAAATCATCTCAGTTCTGACCCTAGAACTATTCTTTATGTATGGGGTATCATTTAAATCAGGTAAATTAGGCCTACGGTGTTTCCACCATACCTTTTTATTTAAGTTGCTTTAATTATTTCAATTAGCCAAAGGAAGCATAATACGTAGTTGTGGTAAGCCAGATGGATGGACTGTTTCCCACACATATATTAGCAGAGAGTATTTCTTTAAAGACAAGACATTCTGCCACAGATCAAAACTTGATATTAGAAGGAAAAAGATACATAGCTGCGTGTGGCTGGACTCAATCTTAAAAGCCTTTTCCAACAGTAATGGTCCTATTATTTCAGGTATGACTGTATAAATACTGTGGTTCTTTGCCCTGTTATAACAGGTGACAACATTAACTCAAGAAGTCTCAAAATTAAGTAAGGATATGAAGAATGTGATGCACCTTCTGGAGAACCTGCTGACATCTCAGAAGCCTCCAGGGTTCTGTGCTGTGCACAGCATATCTCGAAGTCCTACCCTGGAAAGCCTGCAGTCTCGAATGGCTTGGACTACTCACCAACCCTGCACGCACAAGCAAGCTGGAAACTTTACTTACACCAAAGCACAACTTTGCCACAGCAACACATTATGTGACATTTGGAATACAGATCTGTCCTCTGTAGGCAGCAGTCCCCAAAGAACTGAACCCAACCTGCAAAATCCTATGGACAGTGAGTTTTATTATACACCAGGCCTTCACAACTCCCCCTCTCAGTATCAGGTAATTCAGAAAGAAAATTTACAGTTTTTAAGATGCACCTCTCCCCATTCAGATACTACCTTGACTCCTCTTCAGTCTATTTCAGCAACTCTCTCTTCTTCAGTATGCTCTTCATCAGAGACATCGTTACACCTCGTGCTCCCCAGCAGATCTGAGGAAGGTAGTTTTAGCCAAGGAGCAATCAGCTCGCTTAGCCTTGAGAACCTGCCGGGATCGTGGGACCTGGAAGGAACAGCTGGAGTAGTTTCTGCACAGACCCCAGATTTCCCAATTGACATTGTGACAAGCACAAAGGATGTTAAAGATAAAGATTTCCAAGCCATAGACGTATAATGAGAAACAGTGAAGTGGTACTCGAACCATGTTCCACAGCTGCCAGTTTTAATTTTAAAGAGTACTGCATGACCTTTTCTCTGGTGATCCTGGAAACTTACAAACATGAAAATGCAAGTTTATAGAAAGTAAGAAAAGGTATTGACAGTTTATACTATAGGAAAAAAAAAAAAATCTAGATTCTAGAAGCATGTTGAAAAGCATTTTGTATACAGATATAACTTACTGGTCTGTTTGGCAGACTGTTGTGATAGTCCAAAGACCCTGAGGGTCAGAGCAGCTGGAAGTCTAGGATAAAAGAACTGTCATGGGTGGCTTTTGTTCATCAAAGCAAAGGTTTTCCCTGAGTGTCTGACTGTTGTTTCAAAACAATATCTATGGCTCTGTTTGCTTCAGCTGATTGTGGGTCCTGCTGGTCTATTTGTCAGCTCTGCAAAGGCAAAGGGACAATTATCACTGCATGTCATCTAGACAATCAACCAAATAGAGCTGGTAGAGACTGGTTAGTTGTTGCACGTTATTTGTCATGTAAATGAAACTCTTAATTTATCTAAAAATCCTATTTTTATATACTTGGTATGAAACAGGTACTTAAAAATTATTTAAAATATTTATAAGAAGAATAAGTTTGTTTTCCCTTTGGTAAAAGCTTGTGGTTTTAACAAGAAATGCACTACCATCATGTATTAGATCAAATACCATTTATTGTTAAGATATTACGTAGTTTACAAATGGATTCCCTTTTATGTGCATGCAATTTGAGATGAATGTATTCATGCTGGTGGAATACAAATAAATTAAGGTATTATTTTATTTTAAAAAAAATAAAACAGCTGGAATGTTGAATCCTAGACTAAGTCAGCTATCACTACTTAAAAAGTTAATTGTTATACTGATTACATTAAGTACCCTTGGCTTGTGTCAGTATTGTGCTAGTATTGCTTGATGAGACTAAGTCACCATTTTACTGCACATCTCTGTTTTGGGATAAATTAAGAAGGATGAAATCCACTGAGCAAATTCAGGAATACTAAAGGAGAAAATTATAATGGTCTAGTCGGAATCAAATAAATGTGTTTGAAATAGCCATTTATTTGATTTTTTTTTACCCTACAGATGGAAAAAATAGCTTTGACCTTTAGTCAAGAAAAAAGTTTATCAATTTCTTTAATCCAGAATGTGATGAAGTTCCCACAGGAAATGTTAAGGATTTTTCAGTATTTAAAGTATGACTAACTGACATTGCTACAGTGCAACCAGGGCTACTGCTTTGCATTGGAATTCGGATTTATAAATTTAAAGACACATCATATTTGCATGTTCTTTAGGAAGCTTTCTAAAAAAAAGCCTCATGTTTACATTCCAAAATAAATATTTTTAAATGAAGAAGTAAATTTAAATTACATGTAATAATTAACACAAACTGGTGATTGTTATCAAATCAGTATTTTGACTGAGCACAGACTTATATTTCACTTCCTTAAGCAATGTTTTTTTCTGAAAACTTCAAAGACTAAGTTCATTGTTAACATTTAGGTGTGCGCAGGAACACAAATCCCAGCTGATACTCTGTGCCCAACTTACATTCTTTCACATTCCTTTTCCCACTGGTACAAATTAAGGATAAAGTGTCATCTCTCATTGTGAGCTGCCCAGATTTTGTCAGTGTGTCTATACTTCCAGATGAGCATTTCTATATAGCAATTCTTACTTCCTCTCTACTCCAGTTTTTACTTAGTTTAAGGTTAAATAGAGAAGTGCCGATTAAATAAGGCATAACCCAGTATTTTTTCAAAACAAAACAAAACAAAAAAACAACCCACAACTGAAATACAAGCAATTACATGTCTATGGTATTTTTGCAAACAACCCTGGTTCATCTCTATCACTTTGCCATCATCCCACCACACACTGGCAGAGCCCCACTTGCCAGAACTCAAGAGCTGTGTAACATAGGGTGGCAGGGAAGAGGTACTGGCAGATCAACCAGTAGATGGGTGGTGATATGGCATCACCTCTTCCCCTGTCCTCCACCATGAAGCACAGATGTTGCTTCTTTGGGATGCACAGGCACACACAGCATGGCTGTCCACAAACCCTGATTCTTTTCTGCTGCTTTCTTTGTGCCACACAAGGCAATGTGCCCTCAAACTAGTGCATTGATGAAATACATGGGTTAAGCTCAGCATATTCCAGGCATTGACTGGGGCAGCACAAACATACTATTTATCTACCATGCTTACTTCCCAATAATCAGGAGCAGTGTTTGGTTTTTCATTTTGTAAGCAATACATAAACCATTATGTACGTGCTCTAAAGTTGTGGCATTGTTTTTTCTTTCTTTTCCAGTATAAGCACTGGTGTTCTGAGATTAACACTGGGTATTTTGCTATGAAGTTTTTGTGTTAGTGGTCAGTGGAAATAAAAAGCCACTTTGCATAAACACCCATAGCTTTAGTGCTGTACTTTTAATTCTCAAATAAAATGATGCATGTATGGTAATTGAGAAGAAATAGGACTAGGATATCTGTCCTAAGTAGTTCCTTGTTTCTGCAAGTGTCAAATATATCCCAAACAAAGCTGGCAAACACTATGCCATTTCTATTGGCTATAGTTTCAAAGAACATGACCATTACTGGATTGTAGAGAGTCTGAGAGCTTACTGCCTCCCAAGGAACGTAGGACAGGACCAGAGTTGACCACCAGTCTCTAACCAAAATCTCATGTACTTCCTCACAATGCTGCTATTGTCCACCACTGACATTGGGCACTGGGGGGGAAAAGTAAATAAAAAGTGAAGCATTGAAAAATTAATCCCAAAAGCAGGCTTGCCCATTAACTTTCTCACATCTTCTGCTTTTACACCTTCATCAGATATATTTTTTAAGACATTATTTGTGTCATGCTAATGATAACTACTAGATTCAATTTAAGAAACACAGCTTGTCACAAATTCTGAAAATACTCATCATTTTTTTATAAATCATTCCCAGCTCCTGCACTAAACTTTCTTTGACCCAGGAGTTGGTACTTGAGATTCCAAAATGTTTCATGCTATTGTAAAAAATCTTTGGTTTCACAAATGAAGTTTGTGTTATGGATGAAGCAAACTGTTCACAGCCTCTTCTGCATCTTGGTTTCCTTAACCTAAAAGAACTTGGTTTGCACATCCCTCTCAGCAGAACACACTGCAGATATTTCATGCTACTGAGCCTATCACTGAAATTGCACAGTTATTTTCTCTTTTCCTAGAAAAACACTTTTACTTTTTTTAATGCTCTCTTTCTGCAGTTAAATGGAATACTTCTTCCTTTGCTTGTCCTAGTAAAACACAAGGTAACTGTCACTTAAAAGCCACATAGCTGGGGAATTTTTTTGTCATGAGGCATCTTAAAGATTTTCTTTCTTGTTCTAAAAATCAAAGTTTTCTTCAAAGTGAGGGAAAAAACAATCAAATCACATGCACTGGATTCTTTTTGACTCTGCAGTTGGACACAGAACAAAACCAGCAGTATCATGACACAAACTAGAACCACAGGGCTCAATAGGTAGTAACGTTGCAGACTAAAAATGCCTTCTTAAAGGCCAATATTGTCAATTATTTAATTCCTGAGCTTTCTTCCATGATATCCACGTGGACCTGCTTCGGCAGGGGGGTTGGACTAGATGAACTCTAAAGGTCCCTTCCAACCCCTACCATTCAATGATTCTATGATATTGTAACTTAACACACATCTAGTGCTGCTGGATTTTTTTCCACCCTTACACACCACTGATCCACAGTAACACAGCTCACATTCTTATCAGGAAATTTCAATGGTATTTCAGCTACCATGCAAATGGCTGTTCGTACATGAAATAATGTATGGGTTGCTCATATTATGCTTACTATAGGAAAGGAAATTATAACCACACAAATGAAAATTTATTCTTCTCGTTCACATCGGTCTGAAATTGTTTTCCAAAAACACATGGCAAAGTCCTCTTCTGCACCTTTGCTTGCAATGAAATCGAATGGTGAATGTGAGGGGAGAACACAGACATTCTCTGAATGCTACACCATTTCATAACTACTTTTAAATGGTACTGGGTTGTGCTTGTTAAGCAGCTATTGTGGGTTTTAAAAAAGTGTGATCACTTGCTTGCTTATCCCTATAGAAAATTACCAGTTTGCACTGCAATTGTGCCACAGAATCTCCGATGAATAGACATACAGTGTAATAACAGCTACTGGCCTTTCTACTATAGTAGAGATAAGGCAAATCTTCCTTATTCACCACCTCTCTAGCATCAGGCAAAGCTTGTTTTAAAACAGAAAACTACTGTAAAATCTTTTGTAAAATATTATACTTTAAAAAATATTCTTAATGATCTCTTCTAGGATTAAATTATCTTAATATAACAGCAGCAATATGAGAAGAACTGAGCATCCAAGGCAAGAGGCTGCCTATTTCTGATGCTAACCAGTTTATAAACACAGGTATTCTTTTCAGCAGTTGGTAAGAACAGAGCCTTTCAGCAACCAGCTGGTATGAAAAGCTTGTGTCTATATAGCTACTTAGTGGCAAAAAAAAAAAAAAAAAAACCAAACCACAACATGAGAATTGTAAAAACTCTCAGGGACATTTAACAATATCCTCACTAGAGCTGTAGCACACAGTCTTTTGAAGCATCGATCACTCTCCACTTCAACAAGAAAATTGTATTTGAATAGATATGGCATCATATGCAGCTTAGTTTAGCAATTATTCACATTGTGGTAGACAGTGGAGTGCTGAAAAGAATTCAGAGGTCTGTTGTATTCATCACAGAATACAGGGATAATACGAAGTTCAGAGACCTTTCAACCTAACAAAACAAGGAGTAGCACAGAAAGGAGAAAAAGGAGTATGAAAAAAAATCTACCCAAGGTCCTGCAATGGCTTGTGGGGAGGCAGAAGCAGAGGCTGCCTGGGCATGGGCCCCTCTGTCCAGTGCAGCAGCACCAGGCAGCAGGGGCCTACTCACTTCTCCCAGGGCCCTTTAGCAGGGCAGCAGTACACAGCTGCCCCAGAGAACACAGCCCTAGGGAAGCTGAAAGCATTTCCAAGCACTAAATCCGAAGGATTCCCAGCATTATGCTTTGTATAAAAATAGCTTACCTACAAACAAGATGTGTCAGAGGGTTGTCTGTGGTCTGAACTGTACAGCACAGCAGTTTCTGTAAGAGTGCTTGTTAAGTTTCTGGGAGCAGGTGCTTGAATTATGCCAGGTGCTTGAATTATTGATAATTTATTAGGCTTTTCATACGTGCAAGGTGGAAAAAAAATGTAGCCTCTGAAGGACGTGTGTAAGCTTTATATCACACTTGCAATCCTAGGTTAAAAGCAGCAGAACAGCTCTTTTCCTTAACCTGCTATCAGAGATAAAAACCACATCTGGACAATACCTGTGCATTTGAGTGCCTCTGAGGATAAACCTTGCCTCAGTCAGTTATTTTCAGAGGCAAGAAGGCAGGTAATGTGTCCTAGCAGTACACAGTAAATCTGCTGACACATGTACAGCTGTCCAAGTCTCACTGCTGCTACAGTTAGCCTTCCAAGCAAAGGCAGGCAAGACCTTCAGAGATATTTTACATCCTGACCTTCCAATTCTTTTTCACCTTTTTGATCAATCATTGTGCAAGCATGAGCAGAAAGACCTCGAGCCCTATCTGAAACCAGAAGCAAACTGGAGGGAACAGGACAGAGTATATCCAATGTTGCCTCTGAGCATAACCTTCGCACAAGTTAACATACACTGAAGAACTCACCTGGGTAAGGAAAAAGATGGCAGCTCTGGGAATGGGAACAGGTTCCCCCCCCAAATTAACAGCAATGAGGTCTTTCACAGCTATGTACAGCCAACCTTCATATTTACAATCTCAATAAATTCCATACTGTTAACAGAGTTTAGTAAGTCACTATGTATTTTGCCAGATGATGCTGAATAGGTTAACACAGTCACGATTTCTTGTGTGAATGAATCATGTTCATACTGGAGGCTGCCTCTAAAAATTTTGTCCTCTCAGAATATAGAATCTAAATACTTTGTTATATCTCTGACTTCAAAAAAGCAAAGACTTTTCTGTATTCATGCCCTTGACCAACTCTAGGTTCATCTAACTTCAAACTGTCATACCCATACCCTTTCAGATTTTTATTTTCCATTTAATTTAATCGCTCTATATGTGGTCAGTTGGACCAAGGTTACCTTCTGCAACGTCCCTGATGAAAGTTTAAAATAAACAGGACTTTCCTCTTGTTCTTTCAGAGACCATTTGGTGATTAAGTCTGCCAGCTGTCACCTCTCTGGCTTGCTTTTTGCCTACCACTGTTAGTGGCATTTGTTCTCCAAACTATATTTGAGAAATGAAAGTTTCCCACAATGTAACAATTTCCAGTTCTCTCTCACTAAAATTCCAACTATATCCAAGTCTAGCCTAGTTTATGACAAGTTCCCAATATTTCTAGAGTCCTTGCCAGCTCTAAGCTGAGTTCTGCAGAGTAGAACAACATTTAAATTTTCTGCAGTTGTAAATGTCAGTAGCAAAAAACAATCTTTTTTTCCTCAAATACAGTTTTACTGTAGTTCTTCAGCCAGGCTATGACTTTCAGCCAGTCAAAACTTTCCTGAGTGAATCCAATTATTAATATTGATGTGAATCCATTTTCACTTTCTACTTTCTCACAATTGTTTGATTTAAATCAGAATGTGGTGATGTAAAAATAACCTTTTTCCTCTCCAGAGGGGCAAGTTTCATGATCTTGATCTTGTTTCATTTTATCTCACATAAATTCTGTCACGTGAGTAATAAAATAAATGGTTTAAGTGCAGGATAAAAGAATCTCATTGTCCTATTCAGAACTTGCAGTCAAGTATTAAAGCTGCTAATCCACACAGAGTGTAAATATGTTATTTTTAAACTGGTGCCGAGCAAACACTAGTTTTATTATTCATTGCATGAACGTTAAGTGTCTATTGCAGACTTAATTTATGACACAGGTGCAAGGCAGGCTGAACAATGTTCTTTGCAAATAATGACTATGAAAAAGCCATGCATTTCTGTTGTCATTGTTCTTATTAATAAACAAGCCCTCAGAACAGTGGAAGGCTGACAAAGTAGCATATGATGATTCGTTGCTGGCAGGGAAACACTGAACAAGAAAAACCTGCAAAACAACAAGCAAAGCCAAAGAGTAACTGCAAGGAATTGGAAAGAATCACCACTACCCAGGAAGAGGATTGCAAGAGCCTTCTGACTATGAGGCTCGTAGACATTACTGTGAAGCTGAGAGGGATACGAAAGAGGTCTCTCAGGAATTACATTTTTAGGGCTAAATTCCTCTCATTAGTGTCAGTAACACAAAATACAGACATAAATTCCAACATCTTTGTTTTCAGCCAACAACTTGCAGGAAGGTAATGACAGAAACCCAGGACTTACTTTAAGTTGTGTAGTGGTTTAAGGTAGGTCAAAATGTAACTAACTACTCAGAAAAGCTTCTCCCCACTCCACATCACAGTTTTCTTGATCTTGGGTGGGTTTTTTTTTGGTTTTTTTTTTTTTGTTTTTTTCTGTATGAGTTCTGCTCAATAAATATTACCACCACAGTGCAAATGACCTAAATGTTAGAACTGGGCATTCATTGTAATTAGCCTTCTATTTTCACCTGAATTATGCTACTGCCTAGTAGTGGTTACACCAAGGAATCATTACTTCTAGTGTTCAGCTTCCGTTTCATTTTAGGAAAGTCCTATTTATAGTCTATTTTTAGTGAGGTTTTTCTTCTTATTTGCATTTAGTATTTTCAAATACTAAATATTCCCCTTGAACAGGCATCAAGTCCATGTGTTAAGTCAGTATTAAAGTGCTTTTTCGAAATCTCCACAGGAGACATTTTCTCCCATGTAAAGCCCAACTTGTCTTAGTAAGAATGACTTAACCACAAAACAGTGCAAGAATGAGAGAGACCGCAGGCTACCTGGAGCAACTCAGGGTCAAACCATGCCTAGTACAGACTATTGTCAAGCTCAATTGACTTTGTTAGCAACTCACTTTGTGAGCTAACATTTTCCTAAAAGCAGTTTTGTGGGTTTTCTAACTTTTCTCCTAGGGTTATTTTGTTCCATACCTTCTGCGCATTTTTCTCCTTCATGTTGTTGCCCATAAGTATGGTTTCCACATTAAAGCTAATATAGCCTCTCTTTCAGATAATAAGAAAATTGGTATTTTTCTTCTTTCTACTGTGAGACTGAAGTAACATTGATATTGGGGGGTGGGGGGGAAGCAGTCATATGCAGCTTTCAAAAACACCAGAATTAGATTTTTCACTCAAACTGGTTTGAGGTAGTAAACTAAAAACTTACGGACAGATAGAGCAGTTTATTTTATGCACTCATAAAACGTGGAAATTCTGACAAACTCACAGGCTACAGAAGTATGCTGAGCTCACTGGAAATTTTCTGGTGAAACAGATTTAACTGGACAATTCAGAATTCTTGAACCTGAAATGCCTTCCAAAAGTAAGTGAGTTGCCAGTGATGTTTAACAAAATATAGACAGTTTCTAGGCAATTAATGTAAGTCTTTGGGCTTTCAAACTCTGCTGTTCCAGGGCAGCCCCTGCTGTATAGAACACCATAGGGTTTTCACTTTGGCGATGCCAAACTGTGAGGGCACTGGAAAGTTCAACCATGTATACTAAGGAATCCCAAATCTTAATTCCTAACCTCAAGGACTTTGAGAACTCAGCCTTTAAGTTTCATAAACTATGTCACATACACATTAGTGAATACTTTTATTTCAAATAACCAAACAAGAAAAGGTTTCAAAAAGCTTTCAAAAAAATCTGTTTGTGTCAGATACAGCTGAAACATCAACTCCCCAGGTTCCTCAGAACAGAAATTCCAGTTTTGGACCTCTGTAGCTCAGGTATCTTGATAATGTGTACTTTATTGATACTATCTCAATAAATGCAGGGGTTCCTCTTTCTTATGCTTTTTCTACCCAAACATTTTTAAAAAAATATTTTGAGCTGCTATTTTTCCATTAGTAACCACTATAGAATGACTGAAAAACACTTACCATCATTGCTTGGTCTATTGTGAACCAACATTTTCTTTCTGCAAGTGCTTTCAATTAGCTGGGTGGTTGAAGGTCAAGAAAGGCTACGTTCACTCTGCAAGCAAAGCCAGTCTGCAAACCACAGATACCACTTTTCTATTATCTTCTAGTCCAAGCAAGAGCATGTATTTTTCATATTTTACAGGAGTCATAATCAGCTCAATTCATAAGCAACAACTTTTTGAGGAGATCTGAAAAAATATATTAACCCATTGTCTATGGAGAGGCATCTTTCATACATGTTAGTTCCAAATAAAATACTTCAGTCAGATGGCTGCCAATTTAGACCTTACAATACGTAATTAATCTCTCTTTTCTCTACACATACAGTCAAGATGCTGCCAGAATAGACATCTTCACATGATTCTCAAAAACTATTTTCACATGAACTTCTAATACTTAGGGGTGTTACTGACAATTTCATACTTACTTTCCTTCAATAACTCCTTGCATTTCACTTCTGAAGCAATGTGCTGCAGGGACACAGATTTCCAACCTGCAAGTAGCCTTCTACTTGTCTATTTATATAATACTTTTGTCATCAGGTGCAGTTCCCTGAGAAGCCTGAACTGTCACAGCAGAGTACTTGATTAGCTAAGGGAAGAACCAGATGCCACCCTGAGCAGACTCATAATAACAATAAAAAACTTCACCATTCTCACCTTTGTCACCGAACTCTCTAAG
Organism: Urocolius indicus; assembly: GCA_013401255.1. Taxonomy (NCBI): domain Eukaryota; kingdom Metazoa; phylum Chordata; class Aves; order Coliiformes; family Coliidae; genus Urocolius; species Urocolius indicus. Next base: position 664,611 of record WBNH01009606.1, read on the forward strand.
GAAGCACTTGAATAGCTAATAAATGTCATTATAACTGGAAACAAAAATTTCCTGAGGTACTCTCCACAGTTACAATTTCCAGCATGGGAGACAGGACTTCTAAGATTCCAGTGCTGTATCAAACATATAGCTGTGATGTTAAGACAAGTTTCTTACTGTTTCAACGGTTTCTTTCCATTTATTTCAAAGTCAGGTGTTAAAAGCCTGGAAGCAAAACACTGCACATCTACCCAAAAGACAATTATTTTCCAACTCCCCATTCAGCAAAAGTTTAAAAATTAATTTTATCTTCCTATAGTTCCCACAACTTAAAACACATTTAATTTTGCCTTCTGTGTATTTCTGCAGCTATATATTTAAATTGCAAACAATTCAAGATTAGGTTAAAATCGGCTTCTGGAAAGTGGAGCCAACCTAAGAAAAAAAAAGAAAAAATTCAAAGCGAAATCAAACTAGGTTGCCTAGCTGGAGCTGACATCCTTTCCTAATACCTCCTCATTCTTCTGTTTATTTTCTGTCTACTCCATTTCACACCACACACTATTTCATAAGTGAAGGAAACAACCAGCCCTCAAATTAAGTTTCCTTCAGGAAGTCCATTTACAACTGGATCAACTTCCATTTCAATGACTCCTTTCCCCACACAGCAGGTTTTGTCATTAGGATATGGTTACATCCGTGTCCAGGATGTAAAGGACCTTATACCTTGGGTTGGTCTTTGGCTACCATTTCAATTTGCCTCCTAGCCAAGAACCTTCTGGTCAGTTGTGATAAACTTTCAAAAGAAGAGCCATAGGAATAGGTAGTAAGCATCAACAATAAGCCCCTGGGGAGAGAGACACTTCCAGAGGAAAGGAGCAATGAAAATCAGGTGAGAAGCAATAAACAAAAGTTCATGAGGGAGCTTTGTGTGCTAAAAAATAAAACTGGCAGAGACGGTAATTGCAGGGAATGGCAAGAAGCAGACCGATGCCCTGAATCAGGAACTGCCACACCAAACATCCTGCCAGGGAAATATGAAAGGTTATGACAGTTAAAAAGTCTCTGGGATTTTTGACAGCTAACAGCAGTGCAGGACCTGACAAGGCACAAATGAACTAAGTACATGTACAATCTGTGACAATCCATACCTCCAAAACATTCCATTTTAATAGAAGAGGCACATAAATTGCTGAAGGTACATAAATTGCAGCAGTACAGGCAGGAAAAATGACTTGTTAGTGACAGACATCCAGCAGACCAGTGATGAAACCAGAAATAGGCATGAGATCTCCTGAGTCACAGGCCAGCTCCTCTCCGGTGGCCCACACTGACTCTCAAACTTAGCTAAGCGCTTAACAAGCCAGCTTGCTCTCATTCCAGCTTGTTATCAGTGCATATTCTGCATTTTGTTGAGCAGGTGTCTGGCCACCACCATCCACAGCTCAGTTTCCTGCTAGTTTGCACAAGCCCTTCAAATGCTCAAGAATTACATCCATTTCAAAAAGTGCACCAGTCCCCAGAAATGAGTTCCAGATGACACTCAGTGAAAGTTGTGACCTTGTTATCTTACTCAATTATAGTAAGAAATGTATGTAACATCTTTCTACTGCTCTCCAGGCAATTTGCACATCTCCTGAAGGCAATTTTGAATGCTAGTAACACCAACTCCCTGTCACAGAGCAAGCAGAAAATCAAAACTTAAAAAGGGAAAAGCAGATAAACAATGTCAGTGTGCACAGAAAGACCGTAATTAGTACCTCTGTCCATATATGGGAAATAGCAAAAAAAAATGAGAGCTACGTATTGATACAAAACAATAAATAAATAAAACATAAATGAAACAAAACAAGGGTATTTACCAAGGTCCAATAAATCCAGGCTTTTAATGCCACATAATTTGTAAAATGACAGCACCCACTTTTCTGAGGTCTATCGTTTTGATGAAGTGAGACAGGAAAGGCACGAGTACTAGCTGCACTACAAAAACTTGTGATATCGCTTTCACAGTGTAACCATAAACTTATTTCTCTTTGGTAAATGGAGACTGAGTTCATTAAAATCATAAAGAAATCACTGAAAACTCTCTTTCAGCCTGACACAAACACCTTGCACAGTGTTACATTCAGGTAGCATTTTATGGCCTGTCTTTGACACTGTAGAAGGAAACTCACACACTTGCCATAGTTCAAAAGAGAATTTACTCTTCCTGTCACGTTTTCAGCCTCTGCTCCTCTCCTGGCTGCTGTCAGCATTCTGCCCTCTTCACAGCCTCCACAACACTGATCCTTAGAGGCTATCACACACTGTGTTACTGGAGTCATCCACAGTCCAAGCCACATCTACACAATCTTTATTTATACTGTGGGATACTCATTTTCACAAGAACCTCTTGCTCTTTTTTGTACTAGAGGGATGATGCTGAGGTTTAAGGAAGTTGTACATTTCTGTCACATCCCTTGACAGGTTTATAAACTTCAACAAAAGAACAAAAATAACAACAACATCTTCTCTATGACTTTTCCTCCATTCAGTACTCTCCCTGTTGTCACTTCTTTACAATACTTACTATATTGTTATATTTACATATTCCCTTATAAATTTTTCACATCCAAATACTGTTCCATTGTTGGGGGTACAGTAGATGCCACCAAGAGGAATATTCAGGTCCAAACCCACTATTAAATAACTTGTAATAGGGGTTTGTAACAACACTGTGTACTGAAGCATTTTTTAGTGGTTTTCAAAAGAAACTTGACTATTTTACAGTGCACACATCCCTTTTTTTCATCTCTCACTTTCACATCAGATCCTGAATAAGATTTTCATTTGAATGTCTGCCACTTAAGCTCTCTGAAGAACAAAGCAATTATGCATACGCCTCTGCCAATTTTACTTACCTTTAATCTGTTCCTGAAGATCTATTTCCAGCTATCAAGAGAATCACTACATAAAATCTCTACATGAACCATAAACGCTCAGTACATGAAGCATCATGGCGTAACAAGGAGCATCCAGAAAACATATTCAAGCCAGTGTCTGAATGCAAAAAAAGCCCTGAAACAGAGTCCTCTTCCCTTTTTGCTGCCTTGTGTAATTATTCAGAGAAACTTGGATGGTGAGAAATTTGAACCAGGTAAGAAACACAGACACAAATAGATTTGTGTATGATGACATCTAAGAAATAGAAATCAGGTATTTGAATCTAGTACCTATATTTAGTATACAATGAACAAGAAATTTTCTTGCAGTAGGCTATGATAGAAACAAGGTTTATATGCAGATAATTAGTACACTAATGATTGGACTTTAAAACAATATGATCTATGTTTCATATTTTGAGCCTCTCCAGCTCTCAGAGGCTGTAGCTTGTCTGTCACCTGCCAACTAATGAAAATGTCATCATGCTTTCAGGGAACCAGGGGCAGGCTTGGACGGAGGCCACTAAGCAGCATGCAGATTTTGTTAGCCTTTGAAAGCCTGAGACCTTAATTTGTTCCAAAAGATAAATACACTCTGCCTTCATAATAAGCTGAACTCTGCTATAGTGGGGCTGACTGCAGCAGGCTTGCATGGAGGGTGGTGTTGAGAGCAGCAAACCAGACTGCTGAGCCACCTCAAATAACAAGACTCACGGAACCTCTGAAGGTGTGAAAAGCTGCTCAAAAGCCTTATTCCCCTGTACTGAGACAAGTTATTGTGACCACACTCTTTTATAAGTCTGTCATGTAATGCTGCATTCAAAATAAAACTTAAGGCATGCAAGTGAATCAAAGCATCTTTCGCCTTTCCCCAACTTGTCACTTCTCTCCCTCTCAGCTCATCCATCCCTAATATGAACTAACAATATGAAAAAGTTTTGAAGACAAGTTCCTTAAAATTTCTGGGTCAATTTTCCTTCCATGTGAAATATAGTTTTTGTATCTGTTGTGTTTTTATAAATTTACACTGTTTTCTTTACTCTTAACATCTTTCTCCTAGAGATCTATCCATCCACATGCAGTTCTACTCCACACATCAAATTATTCCTGTCATTATATAACACAAATGACTGTTTTATGAGCAATGGAAAAAAAAAATAACAAAAACCCCCCTACAACAATATCTATATTCTCTTAGTATCCTTACTATCTTTATTATACTCTTACTGTAAGGGAATGATTCAACATGCATCTCCTGCCCCGAGACCCCAGTGTGCAATGTCATGTAGTACAACACACATGCAGTAGCAGGTGATCACAGAATCACAGACTCTTCAGACTTGGAAAGGATCTCCAAAGATCGTCTAGTCCAATGCCCCTGCCAAAGCAGGACCACCTAGAGTAGGTCACACAGGAACTCATCCAGGTGATCTCCCCAGAGAAGGAAACTCCGCAACCCATCTGGGCAGCCTGATCCAGTGCTCCGTCACCCTCACAGTGAAAAAGTTCTTCCTTGTATTTTGAAATCTTTTGCGTTCCAGTTGTTTATACCCATTACCTCTTATCATTGTGATCCCTGTCCTGAAGAAAATAGCAAGCAGAGAAAATGAGGACAAGACAGGGAAAGTGAAATACACTGCCTCACTCAGTGGTACAGTCCCAGCCCCCATCACCTCACTTGTTTCCACTTAACTAGTTCTTCCTGTGCCAAGTCAAGTCTTGGATCATCAAACTCTCATAATCAAATTATCCAATATTATTATCTAATTGTTAAAGGACCACTTGTTGATGACGATTTTTTTTATAGCTGCATGCCACCCCACTCATTCAAAAGAAGCACATGGTTCAACTGAGGCAAAGACAACTATCACTGAAATAAGACTCCAGTACTACAGCTTTTGCATGATAATCTACTTTACTAGGGGCTTGCATACACTTCTTTCTTCATAACACACAACTATCTTTTCCTTAATGACCTCTGTAGTACAAGTAACTCTCTGAACTGTTTTACTGTAATCAGCTGAGTTACAGTACTTGAGCATGTTATACTTGCTTAAAGCCTCTAATGACTGACTGTCAGAGGAGTTTGACAAGATTCTTCTGTTAACTTGTGGAATATTCATATTTGAATAATTCACATGAAACAAAAGCAGAATTACTTGCATTAACATTTTACATGTTGCATTTCAGTCTAACCTTAGAAAGTTATCTTGAAAAGTATTAAATACTCCAAGTGAGTATCTTGTCTCTTCCTATGGTTGTCAGTATTTACAGTAAAGGGATTACTGGCTGTGTTAGAAGTGTTTATTTATCTTCTGCATTTGTATTTGAGTATTTCTAATGATTTACTGTGAACTACATGTTATAAAAAGTGTAGCTCATCTCCTTTCAATGAAAATAGTCAGATGAAATGTGATGGGAAATTTGCAAAAAGGACAGATTAGAAAACACATATTCTTGAAATCCACAGTAGTCTTATGGTGTTCAGTTGTTATTTTTAATTACAGCAGTATTGTCAAGTGGTGCCATATGGCAGTTGTACGTAATACATTGCCCCACTACGTTGTGACCTTCTGATATGAGACAAAAAAACCTGTCAATGTTGGCACTCCCTGTAGAGATGGTCTGGTTTCTTCTGTGATTAGCACTGGTGCTGTCAAATAGGCTGTACCAGGCTTCTTCCCTCTCATCGCCCTTCAAGCAATTCATCTTTTCTAATAGGTGAGCAATAAAGCTAAAAATCTCTCCCCTTCGTTATTATACCATGGACTTAGTTATTTACCTGCTGATCAGGCCTTACAAAAAAAAAACCAGTCTCAAGACCAGGTGGAGTGTTTTGACTTGGTTAAAGATGAAGCCTTCAGTCACAGTTCTTAGTGAGACAAAAGACTGATCTTGACTCTCTTCAATTGCTCTTACAGACAGGCAAAGAGTCAGCCTCAGCCCTTGGTATTTCCACTTACTGTGCATCCCACTAGGCCATAAGCAAGCACGAGTGTTTTGTTCTGGCCTGCCTTGTGGCACTACCTCTTTCACTCAGACTAGCATTAAATCCCAGCTGAGGAGAATGCATTAAATTCAGAATCCAGCCTAAGAGAAAACCAACCTGAAAATACTGTTTGGAGCTGCTACCAACCAGTGACCAACTAATTACCAACTGTTACTGTCACCCATACTTCACTCACAAGAGTTTCCCTGAACTCTCAGAAACAGTGTCAGTGGGACAATCTACGTGATATGAATGGCTTGTTCAACTCTGACTACTTTCACTTCACATTATAATAACCATGACAACATGGTTAATTAAAAAAAAAAGTCTGAGTGGCCAAATGTTTGGGGCTATTTCCCTACTAGCTTCTAAAAAACAAAAAACAACCAAAATCCCCGAACAAACAAAAACCTCGACCTCATACACGTTAGCGATATTTGAAGACCATATATGGAGAATAATTTAAACAAATTCAGAAGTCAACCAGAAGGGAAGCCAGTAAATCCTGTACAATGTCAATCCCACACAAAAGCTGTTGTATCAGTCTACTAAGCAAAGACTGGGTATCATTGTTCCAACATTCTCATCATGATCCAAAACTTTTAATTTGCAGGGAGATCATAGTATAAGGAATATAAATCATCCCTTTATTTAATTTTATTATACATTGTTGGGAGTTATTTTATCCAAAATTGAATTTGATACATGTTTGGTTCCCTGTATTTTATCAGCACAAGCCATACTTCCCAATACCAGTGTGGCCAACAAAAAAAAAATACACTGAGAAGAAACATTGTCTTTAAAAAACACGAGAGAAAATATAGTATCTCATTCAATTGGCTTGAGGCAAACCAGATAAAAAGTATAACTCTAATTTACATGACTGCTCTTTTACTCACTCATGGAAAAGCATTAATATTGCAGATTTTTATTTCTATTAAAAATTGACAAAAACATGCTGTTATAAGAAAGGACATTGTATAAACCTAAGTCAGTTCCAAACAAACAGATAAAACCCCAGTGGAATAATTGAGGACTTGAATGCTACCTTGCTGTTTAGTTCTACTATGTCAAGAAAGAAGACACACAGAACAGAAAACAGATAGCACTCTTCCTGCACCATTTCTTTTTATTGTTCGAAGACCTATTAATACTCATTAGTTAGGGAAATGCAGACCTTTGAAGGCTTGGATTGTGCCTTCGTCAGCTTTATGGATGTATTAAACTTCCATGCATGACTTCTCATTTTGCCTCCGTGACACTTCTCTCTACTGATGATACCAGCACCAGCTTCCAAAGCTCTTGCTCCTTCCCTCCAGTCTTTCTGTCAGGCTGATCAACAGCCTTTCTTTGGCATCCATATCCCTTCATTGTTAAACAGAACAGACATTTGTTTTTTAAGTGCCACAAGCTTAGTTTCTTCTCCATGAGCAATTTGTTTTCACATTTTTAACATTTGAGCCAATTTAATAAGCACGAGTTATAATCTGACAGGTTTTCACACCGAATAGAGCACACATGGCATGCCAAAATAGAGCAATGTGCTTTACTTCTCAGATGACAAAAGCAGGTCTGAGCACTAAACACCGAGCATTGAAGAAAACCTAATAAATGGGAATAAGATCCATGTACTGCTCAAGGTGCTCTGAGATGAAAGTGTATAAAGTATAAAGCCCTTAAAGGTGGTAAAAAATTCAACAGAAAATTACTCTATCTGCCATATCTGGTTTTAGCATGTTTTTTTAAAGAGGTGAAAGGTAAGTTTCTTACAAATATAACATTTCTTTAAAAAAGCCTATTGTAAGTACTTTCTATAGATTTTCTATTGTATACATATCAGCAGTTTCCTTCTTGCTCTAAGTGATGAATGATTGTGCAAGAGGAGCTGCAAAAGCATGTGCTTGGATCTACAGTTTTGATTTATTATGTTAAATTGATAGAAAACAAAGGTTCTCTGAAAGTACTTTAGCACATATGTTCATAGAGTTATTTTTAGACTTGCATAGATTTCATCTATGAGAACAAGCTGGTATCTCCTGTGCTATGCATGCACCATAGACCTGAACAAACCTGAAGTCTATAAATTGTGTGATTTCATTTAAAGAGTGAATTAAATAGAAATGATACAACATGGAAAGATTTATAAATACTGCTGTATTTCCAGACATCTGCCAACAACTGTTCAATATTCTGATGAGCAACAAGATGGCATTGATGCTGTTACTGTTAATTAAACTTAAATTGATGCGTGCCACATTTGGAAAAGATGATTTTTTTACTTTTAGCATCAACTGTTTGTGCTTTTGAAAGTACAATATTCCAAATTTTTTTTTTTATTTATTTCATTATAGACTGGCAATATCTAGTAAATGTTCACTTTTGTTCTACTGAAGAATTTGGTTTTAGAAGGGAATTAAAGACTAACTAGCATTTCTGTTAACAAATATACTCCAAGGTTGAAAACATGGGAAACATCATGGCAAACAGGTTCAGTTTAACGCATTTGGTAAAAAGCTCCAACACTTTCCTTTTTCCAGGCACTGAACTATTAAAAATCTGGGGCAGTTGTGATAATTTTTTTTAATTCTCGGGTTTTGTTCAAGTCAAAATTTATTTATTCACTTAGGATAATCCCATGAGAGAGGCTTTGTGGCTTTCCAGAATAAGATTCAGAAGCCATGTTTCTATGGTTTTCTCAGATTGGCAGGCTTTGCATCACCAATTCACTAAAACTTTTTTTTCTTTAAAACAGAATTAGCACATGAAACAGCAAAACAGATTAAAACAATTACAATTAAGAGCATCTTGGGAAAAAAAAAAAAAAACAAATCACCAAAAAATCTGAAACAAACACTATAATACATCCAGGATCAACTGAGGCTTGCCTTGCACACGTGCTCTCTGTAAGTTCCCATTATACTGGATTTGTTCTAGCACAGACTTTTACAGTGTTTCCCCTACAAAGAAACTAAAACCCCCAACAAACTAAACCAAAAAAAAAAAAAAAAAGAAACAAAGAAACAAAAAACTCTATAAAGAAACTAAACCCGGAAGGATTCTGTCTGCTGCTGACTCAATGATTCAAGTTCAAAACCACAAAATAATATATTGCGAGCAAGAGAGACTGAGGGATCTTATGGAGTGCAAAGATTGTGCCATGATGCGCATTCATGAGAGCTCACAGACAACATGAAAACCTAACCATGGTATTTTCCCATTTTGATTGCTTGATTTTGTAAAGTTAAGTTGCATATCATTACAATATACTGAAGATTTTTTTTAATAAAAATGGATTATTTTTAATTATGACTGTACTTTTCAAGACAGTTCCCAGCTGTCCTGTTATACTTGTACTTTTGCATGGAAACACTGTCTGTTCCAGCTCTAGTTAAGGTAAAGAAAGAAAATGAAGTTTAAATTCAGTTGCCTGAAACACAGTTATGTGGCTTGCCTCATCCCTAGTAGTAACAAACAATTCCAGTACCCTAGTGTTAGCAAGGATATCAGCCTGACGTTTAGCCAGTGAGCTTTGTAAAAGACAGAGCAACTTTGTTGCAGGCTCTACAGGGAACTGTAAATGCTCTTAGTACTGTGCTTCTTGCAGAGGATCTCGACCTGACTCAAAGCAAAGTGGATCGTGATCCATGAAACACTGCAAAATATCACTAATGATTCCAGCTTGATTCCCAGCTCCACCATCTGATTCCAGGCTAAGCAAGAAATTGCCCAGGGTAAGTGGAATGACTATCCTGTTCTGTTTCTAGCTCTATAACAGCGCAACATAGACATGCCCAAACAGATTTTGATATTGCAAGATTTAAGAATAACATCTAGTTAATTAAAGTTTTAATGTCCAATTTAAAGATTGATGTATCTCAAATGTAAAAAAATTAATAATTTATTGAATAAAACACTTCAACATTCAAGATAGCAACTGTCATTTTCCATCATTTCAAAACTGCATTTTTCTACCATTTAATGAATTCTATTTTTCTAAATGTGCTTCTCACTCTAAATGTGCTTCTCCACTTCTCCTCTTCTAAATAGTGTTTTCAGAGGTCTTACTTCATTCTGACTACTCATTTACTATCATTTGTGAGAAAGAATATTGCAAAGTGTCCTTTATTAATTATTAGAAGCTTAGAAGTGTCATAGACACAGTGGTATTCACTTGCTAGGAAGACAGATAGCTTCCCCTTCTCTCTCCAAGGAAAACATTTGACTAGTGAAACTGGTTAGAGACCCATCACAAAGGCTCCTCTGGGATATGTTTTATTGAAACACAATGTGCTTCCTTTCAGCCCATTTCTATATTCTCCAGGTTTCAGGGCAAAAAATGAACTGGAAATGCATTGGAAGTCTGAATCTCATTTATAAGTTTGTTGTATCTCCAAAAGTCTAGCAGATGTGCCTGTCTCAGCTTCTCTCATCCTTCTACCTCTGGTGACGAATTTTATCAGGTTAGTAATTGCAATGACATATCAATCATTACAGAGATATGAAAGCATTTTAGGAAGCTTTAAAAATCTGTACATTCCGTGCCCCACTGCCAAACAGTAACAGATGTTGAGCCAGCTTTCAAACAGATCAATGACACAAATATCAATGCTTGTTGTATCAGTTCCTGAACATAAGTGGTGTCAGACTGATCTGGTCATATTTTTTTTGCCAAATATTTTGAGACTGATTTCTTTTTATTTTGGGGGCAGATGGAGGAGACGTGTTAGAAAAATATCAATTCACAAAAACTACCAGAAAGCATCAATTTCAATGAAATACTTTTTACAGTCAACACAAAACTTCCAGACAAAATGAGAAGTTTCTTCATTCTCAGAACAATTTCAAACCCAGAAATTCCACTTTGTATATCTTGGTGCACTATGCTGACTCCACTAGCGATACATTCTATCTCAGTTCAGTCAAACGACTTCATTTTTTTTTTTTTCTCACAATTAAACATCATTCCAACAATATTCGAGTATTTGAATGGGAGTTCACATCAACAATGACAATAAAAGAAATTTTAGAAACTCAAAGTTCAAATCAAAGCTTTCTTATACTAAAAAAATTAAGCACATTGATCAGAAATGCATTAAGGAAAGACATTATAAATTGATAGTCTCAAACTCTTACAGTAATTTAAGGCACTTGTTTAAAATTGGTTTAAGTTACACATAGAAGTCAGTTATTTGAACCAAACTGACAGGGCTTAGACAGTACAATAAAAACTAGCTGCATCATATCAACTACACCAAAACAGTTACACATATGCACTTCCCCACTTCTAACCTCTCCTTCAAAACAAATAGTAAAAAAGAGTTAAGTGGCTTCAGATGACCTTGTATTTACCAAAAGATAATTATCCCATATTACATTTCCTTTCTGTTGAATCACTAATATATATTTTGTTCAGGTATCACAGCCCTTAAATTTTTCTGGAGTTTTACTTCCACTTTGACACTCTGTCGGGCCCTTTCATTTCCCTATGCATCAAGCACAAAAAAATGGCCACCATATGTCAAAAGGACTGCAACTAAATACCATCTATGCTTGCACTATCAATCTAGTTGTCTTTCAAGCCACAGTGCAGTAAAAATCCTGACAATGACTAATTTTCAAATCATGTATAACACATTTGATTTTTTTTTTACTCTAGAAGTCTTCAGCTACAATTTGACAACTTGCTTTTCTATGTGCTCTCTTGGTTACCCAAAGACACGGTCAGTCTGTTCTTTTTGAGGGAGTAACACCTAACAACAACATCCAAGGACTTTGCAAAACATCTAGCACACTCCATGGGAAAGCATGGAAGAATATGCCATATCTTCAGAGTCCTCCTCAGCATTCTGGCATTCTTCACTGAGTCAAACAACTTGAATTTGAAGGTGGGCCAGTGCTGTTGATTACACTCAAGTATAACTTGTGTCAGATCCTAAACAGAGAGCTTGCTTATTACAGCATAGGATAAAAATTATTCTGTTAAAACCAGGAATTTATTCAAGGTACCTGTGGCATTCAGTTGACTCCTTCATTAGCTTCTCCTATCTTTGTTGCTGCTTAGCAATCCAAGGCTCTCTTACTTGTGATTCCCAAGATAAATCAGCTCATCCTTGGGGTGCAGCTAGATAGGCATTCTTAGGTCTTAGTGGATCACCCACCTGTGGTCAGTTACATGGCGTTGGCCTTCCAAACCTGCTAGCTTGACCCAGCGTGACTGCCCTTCCCAGTAGTTCTGCCAGTGGAGAAACTTTGTGTTCAAATCAATTGCTGGGAATGGCAATGCATCAGTGCTGGAAGCTGTCTGCAGCTAGCTGTTGACTGGGAAAAAAAAAGGACATCCTGTAGCCAATGTATCTGTTAGGTCTCATTACTATAATACTTGGTGGAGGAACATGGAATACTAAATGGCATACCAATATATTATTTTGATAACTTGCTGTGAACCAAAGTTTTATTCTCCATGTAAAATCAAAGCACACTAGAGTTAATCCTACTCCAGAGATTCACTGCACTTTCTATCCTCCTGTCAGAAACCATGAGGTAAGCATTTCACAGCTTTCATTATAATGGATAAAAAAGTCTTTTGCACTATACAGTAATTTTAAATTACTCCTACCTGCACAGTTCTTAAAACAGTTTTCTCCACAGCAATTTTAAGTGACATGATTATCTTATATTCCTCTTTATGTTCCTAATAGAGCTTCTGAAATTTCATAGAATTTCATAGAATCATATCTGCATTACAAATTAAAAGAACTTCTCTCCTGCACTAGCCAAACTTATATTGCATGTTTATTTGGCTTGATAACTCAATTTTTTATTGTAGGTTTATGTATCTCAGGCAGCTTAGCTTTGGAATTTTATTTTGGCTGGCTAGAGAAACACAGTTTTCAGAGGCTGTCATAAACATGAGTCTCCCTATGCTATTAAGTCCTTTCTTTTTCACATTTTTTCTTTCTGTGGAAACACGTCAGTGACGATTCTGCTCACCTGTATAAAGTAGGATTATAAAATTGCAGCTAAGTTCAAGGCAAATCTTCAAAAGTTGATCACACTAAATTGTGTTCTTATGTTAGTCTTTTTCTTGGGTGTTGCAGTGACCAGATCTTCCATGTTCTTTAAATAACTCAGACCTGGATCTCCTCTTCCTTTGGATTGTGTAAGAAATGCTTTGCAATTGAGTGCAAGATTTTGCACTCTTGTAGACATATTTAGAGGCAATTTTAAGAAATGTAGTAGTTAACAGCGATGGAAAGCAACTTCACACAATGAAATCTTTGATTATCCATCTCAGAGACACTAATGTCATACTGCCAGGTACTATCAATTTCCATACTTTTATTTCCATTTTTTTTTAATGACTTTCCTAAAGAAACACAGCCTAACTATAGGTATGCTCAGGTTTCAAGACTTGGGTGAGAGGAAGTAGGTCCTTCATTTACACTGACAAGTGGTAACAAAGCTGGATAAGGCAAGTGTCACTCAATGGCATTTTTGTCTTTCTCTCCAGCATGACAACATTTTAGAACATTATCATTTCTCTGGTTTCAGAAAGCATCCTAACATCAGACAGAAAGAATCCTTATGATTTTGTTGACAATACAGAACAGGAAATACTTAACTGCTAATGTCCACTACATGCTTAAGGCCTTACCTTCAACAATGAAGAATTATCTTTCACCAAGGAAAGTAATTAACAGAACAAGCATGGTGGCTGGGCCATGTTTTGAGATATGGATTGGTTGAGGCAGAAAATGACAATGAAACATGTAACCACAGATGCTTTGTCAAATTTTTTACTCTTGCCTGAAATGTCAAGTGGGAAACCTTGTGAGAAATGTATTTTCATATGATGTTGGCATAGATAAGGAGAAGGAAGATGAACAACACAAATTGTCTGCAAGAGCCCTGGTCTGTACAGCCCTTTCATGGCACGGCCTTACACTGATGCCTCTTGGCTTATCTTGATCAATTTTATTCAATTAAAGTGTCTCCACCTCAGACGTTAATAGTTTCTGTGTCAAAAATCATTATTGAAAGTAATGGATGATAAAGGGAATTACATCTGGATGGGGCAAAGCAAAAACAAGAATTGCCACAGCAGAAACTCTGAATAACAGAGCTGTTCTGAAGAGCTCTGGAAATCAGATACACTGTTGTGCAAGCAGATGCTGTCATCTGTAACAACACTGTCCCTCAGACCAGAAAATCTACACTTAAACATTAAAATATCCCAAGGGTGAGTGACAATATAGCTACAGTGAGAGCTTGAACTATAACTGAAAGATCTTATTGCCTGTGGAATGACACTAAAGGATTCATGCATTTTCATGAATTGACATTCTTAGTAGAATAATGTCTGTCAAGAAAGAGTCAAAGCAGAGATGTTCCATTCAACCAGTGTATTTTGGAAGAATAAAGACTATACTCATACAGTAAATACAGACAAAAAAACCACATCATATAGAACACTTAAGTATGAGTATGACTTAATTTATAGGATTGCAGGAAACTGTCCAACAGCAGCTTACAAAGCTCAAAAAGGAGAAAGCAAATGGGTCTCAAAAGCAACTCTCAATTACATGCAAAAAGGACAGAAACACAACTCTGTCAAGTAAACAAGTCTTTATGGAAAATATATTACATTCCTACATTCCTCACTAAACAAATTCATTTCTTCAAATACATGTAATTAAACTTGTTTCATCTTCCACTGCAATCATAGACAAATTCCATGTACACTGGCAACTGAGAAAGACATACGTTAGTGAAATGTCTTTAAAATGTTCCTTCTGTTACTCAAGAGTAATGTAAGTTGCAAATAAAACAAATGTGAAGTAATACAGTTTTGCTTCATGTGCAATGTGTCATAAGTGTGAGCTCTAATATAAAGTGTCTCTCCTCAGCGCCCTTCTAAGGCATTTTCTGCAGTACTGTGTTTCCGGTGTCCAATAACACACACATGAAAACACCTACAGTGGTGCTTTTTCAGTGCTGCTTGTTTTCACAGAAAGAGTAGAACCGTAACTCTCCTGGATAACTTTACCTGTCTAAGGCAGGGCTGAAAATGGACACACTTTCAAAAGCCACTAAGGGAAGAGGTGAAAAGAAGTCCACATAAAACAGGTATGTATGCATACATAAAGCCTGAGAACCCAAATAAATGGCAGAGAAAATCAAATATGGCAGGTGCATGGGACAGGGATGAGGTACAGAAAATTACAACAATGACCATTAGTTGATTCACAGAAAAAAAAAAAAAAANAGAATGGCAAGAGACATTTATAAATACGAATGCAGGAGGGAGAAAAACTGCTGCTGCACACTAGGTCAGCACAGGCATCCCATTGGGCAGCAGCAACCAAGTTGGGGTTTACCAATAAAATAAAAAGCATAGAGTCACTCGCAAAGATTAATAACATTGGGAACAATCTACTTTGCAGATTCAGGAAGACAGGAAATAAAAAGAAATTCGAAGGTTGCCAGGGCAGGAAGCTGATAGCACATGTAGCCGCTTACTCACAAGGAGACTATAGGAAAGAAGAATAAACAGCAACTCACAAACTGAAAGTACAGAGCAGACTGGGACAACAGCTTGTACCAGCAGGAGTAGGGATGATGACTATAGCAGGTGGAATGAGACAAACCACAGAAAACAAAGTTGGATGATATAACCACAAGCAGAGAATTATTTTCATCATAAAGCCTCCCTCATCACCAAGAGCAAAGAAAAAATGTACAAGTATCATTATAAATGCCAAATAAATTCTGTGAGTTTATGCAAGCTGGTTTACACATACAGATACACACTTCAAAGACTCTAATGGGGGAGGGGGGTGTTGAGAAGTTCTCACATCATAAAAAGAAAGGAAGCATATGAAGCTGTGCCCAAATCCCAGAACAACTCAGATTGTTACCATGAAGTTTCTACACCTCAAATAATTTGCCTATTACAGACCACAATGTTTTAGTTACTACCTATTTACTTTCAGCATTACACTTACTTTGCTAAGGAAAAATAAGACACTGGGCCAAGGGAATGATTTTTGATGTAGATATAACTGATACCTGTAAAAATATAGCTTCTGCTTTGACCTCAAGCCCTGACAGAATGTAAATGCTACAGTATCACTGAATGCATTAACATGAGAGCTGGAAAAACTGATAAAGTCATCCTCCCAATATATTTTCAGATAGCATAACACAAAGAGGTGTCTCTACATCTCCAGCAGTCGCTGATGGCTCAGAAGAAAGCAAAAGTCTAACTCGCGTGGCACTGCTATTGTAAGATTACCTGTATCTGGCACCTTGATAGCTGGATGCAGTTTATTAGACTGGATCCACCTCAGAGTCAGGGGATGTTTCTAAAACTGCTTACTGGGACAAGCACTACTGGCCTCTGTTGTCAAGCAAAAAGTAGCTCCCCATGACCAGGTTTCAGACATACAGGAGACTGGGTTTGCTCAGTTTCTTAATTTTATTTTTGTCTAATATGAATTTACAGACTCTGTAATTTTTTTTTAAACAAAAAGTCAAAGTGATAATCAGAAGAACAGACATTGTAAAAGTCCATTTAGAAAAATGTCTCTGCTTCCGTTATCAAAGGCAACAAAAAATGTCAAAAAATGTCAGTTCTTTCCTTCTGAGCAGTTCTTAGCACAAGCAGCTAGTTAAATAGTTTAACTTTTAAGCTCAATTTCTAGGGAAGATGCGATGCATTCTTTAATTTGTTCTACAGAAGCTGATTTTCTGCTGAAGAGCAGTCACAAATGTGATTCTTCATCCAACTTTATATGACCTGAGAAATACCATAAAGCTTTGTAAAACATTTACAAACACAAATTATGATACCAAAAAAAAAGGCCTGGCAGCCACAAATCAGGGAGAACTTGCCCCATTAATCACTCATTAATAAGCTTTGTGTGTATGTATATGTATACACATACAAATACATGCAAAATGAGGATCTGAAGCTGATAGTCATGTGATGTGTATCCAAGAGTCAGATTTGTCAGTCACGCCTATGCTGATATAAGAGATAAACAATAAAGAATTTAATGTAGGCCTCAAGTTTAGTGAAATTGGGCTAAGACACAACCAGGAAAAGTCATAGCACCGCAAAGTGTTTATTTTATTCTGAATTCAGCCTGGAAATTGTCAGCTCTCCTCCTACTGAATGAGTTGATCATTCACGTGTTCGTTCAGTTGTAAGAAAACGTTAATAAATGCTGCTGCTGCTTGATCTATTACCATTATCCTCAAACAATGTAAAAAAGGTGAGGCTTTCAAAAAAATTTTCAACTTAGAGAAAAATGTTAATTCAGGAACAGAAAAAATTATAAATAAAGATTTTTCCAAAAACCCAAGAACAACCAGGGAGCCCAAGAGAAGTGCTTGGCTTCTGTATCTCCCTCTGCTAGGATTTGTAAAGAAAAGCTGCTCTTGAAATTATGCTAAACTGGATCCTGCAGTCAGAAGGACTCGGGTATCATGGTCCTTGACTGACAGGTAAACACACAGGGCCAAGGCAAGCCAGCATTTATAACTAAAGGTTTTTCATAGTCATAGGCATGCTGTTGTTTTCCAGTATAGTTCATATGCTTGTTAAAATTATTTCACTGTATTAGAGCTCTAAATGCAAGCCCTGCTGCTGGAACAATCATTCACCTTTCAGCACAAAGAACCATTTAAAATATCCTCACAGGTTGAGCGTACTTATACCTGACCTCAAATGCCTGTAGTTTGTGTTTCTAACACTTTTTCAAACAATTTCAAATGAATACTAATAACAGCTATGCTGTACATGAGCTATGTTGGTATTTCATGTGACTGCTTTTAAAACAAACAAGAGAAAACTATAAACCAGTGGAGTGGTATAACTATTTTCTTTTTTCTAATCAATAAATTAAGTTAGAGAGTCATCCTGACATAGCTGAAGTCAAATTCTTAGTCACAGAAATAGCCAACAAAAGAAATTATCTTAATATTTTATAAATTAACTCAAATTTCTTTGTTTTGTTTTGGTTTTTTTTAAACAAAAACAGGTCACTACATAGAGAAATAGGAAATCAGGTGAAGATGGAAGAATAGTGGTCAGTCAGTAAAAAGCAACTTTGGAAGTATGATTAAACAAAGAAAGGGAATCTATTATCTGAACAGAAACCCAGACGGCCCCATGTCATCTATGAAAAGACATGCACTTTAAGCATGGTGATGAGTTGAAATAATATTTGAAAAAGGCAACCATTCAAAACAGATTGAACAGATTGCTGCAGAGGTGTGGGAGGTATGTTCAGGCATAATAATATTTGCAATAAAACTGAAGGTGAAAACAGAATTAAGCAAAAGATTTGAGTTAGAGAGCCACCACAGATACAGTGAATATACAACATAACTATAATGAGACTTTTCTCACACTATTGGAGAATTTCACCTTTTTAAAACCTTTTTTAGCTGAATTACGGGGAAGATGATCTCAAACCAACTAAGTGATCCAGAGAAGCTTTGAACAATTAAAGAAATGCTGTATGTTCTCCAAAAACAGCCTAAGAAAAAGTCTCAATAGGCTGTGGAGTCAAGGCAGCTAACTAAATCACTTGGTTAACTGCTGATTTGGTGGCACAAATACTGGTATAGGTGGATAATAAAAGGTTCCCAAGTCTAACACTGAAGCCCTACTGTCAGGCTATATGGCATTGTGCAGTGGCAGCTTGTACAGCAGTAATTCCAAAAACTGAGGGAAGTTTTCAGTTTATTACTTTTGGACCTCAGTGTCCTCCTCCATCTATGGACCTGGTCCTCTCCCCGAGGATATCAAGTCAGCAACCCACTTGCTAAGAGGGTCATTTCAATGGCAGAATAAACCTAGTTGACAGAAGGTTCTCTCGCATGCAGAAACTTCTATTTGTTTAAAATCAAGATGTTCCATGAAAAAAATGACTTTCGATGTATCTTTCAGAGAAAGCTGAAGAAAGGTTCCCTTGCTTTTGTGTTTGCTTCCCCAGTTTTGCAACTCATCTGTTAAAGATGAGTCCCTTTCTTTAGGCAACTAAACCTCAGAATATTTCAGAGGGATACACAGGAAAAAAAAACAGCAGCAACAACAACAAAAGACGTAAGAGAAAAACAGTGACAAATTTTTACACTCTTTCTGTTACAGATTAGATGTTCCCAAAACATTGTTTGACTACACTTTCAACAAGGTTTAGGGGCTTGTGTTTGCATTCAGAGTGGTGATAAAAGATGTTTTGAAAATATTTCTGCTATTTAAGATGAACAAAAAAGATAAGTATTACTTGCTATAAAGCTCAGTTTGACATTGTGGAGCCAGCCTACCAGCTTGCTGCTTTGAAGAACAGCATACCCTTGAGACATTTAAAGAGTGGCAAGTGATCATCATTACGATCTGCCTGACAAAGATGTAAGTGTTAAATGGAATGACAGAAGTAATAACAGTTGGGAACAATAGCTTCAGTAAAGACATTTCTGCATAATTGTCTGTATCAGCAGATTGGTTCTGGTCAAGTAGCTCCAAGAGTTTTCTGTGTCATTGTCCTATTATTGGCATTACAAACTTTAATAAAGGTTTCTCCAGCTACTCATTATGAGCTGAACATAACTGCTGTTCACAGCACAGGCATATCACATTCCCTCAAAAAAAGAGGACATCTGGTTCTTCTGTGATCCTATACCTTTCTGACAGGTATTTGTCAGGCTTACTTTTCAAAACCCCCAACATTCATAATCCATTACTTTCCAGACAATTCATTCAGACTTTGCTATACTTAAAGTCAGAAAGATTTTCCTGACGCTTAATACTCTTTGCTGTGGCCTAAGCTTATTAATTCCTGTCATTTAAACATAAAGCTAAAATGTTATCTCTCTTTGTAGACCTTCTTAATACATACCAAGACTTACATCTCTTCCTGGGTCTTGTTTTAACATATTAAAACAATTTCATGTCTGTCTTTCCTTAGTGACTGTCTTTTCTATGTTGTGATAATTTGTTTCCTGCCTTCCCAGGACTTCTGGTCTTCTAGGACCAGTTGGTTCTTTTCTTAACTAAAACTTGCCACCACATACTAACTATATTTTTACTGATGTTCAGAATTGAGTACTATGTCACACTGTTAGCGTCTATTGAGCTTTTGATCCACACTACCTCCCATATGTTTTTACTGAATAGCTACCAACAGCACAATTGCTCCGGTGGCTACACAGGAGTCTAAAATTGAAGGAGTAACCTCAGTTTTATCATCTTAGTAATTCATGAAAACATTTAATTATGTTTCATCCAGAGATTACCCCTAAATTATTATACATTTACTCATCCATTCTGTTCCTATACTGCTGAACTTATTTCATTTTTGTACTTGTTACATTTAAATGTATTAATCTAATTTACTCACGGGAATATTGTGCAAATCAGTAACAAAGATATACAGGCAAAGACATGCAAAATAATTATTAAAGATATACAATACCTGTTTGTTTTTCCTATCCAAAAGTCCTGTTACCTTGTCACTGAAAGAAATTAGATTTGACTGTTCAACAAATACACATTTGCCATTACTAGTTAGGAGCTTCCCAGAAATATCATGCTGGTTAGTAAGATGACTCTGAAAAAAACATCATTGAGGTAATACTTGTAACTTTTATTGAAAAGGTAAAGATATTTTCTTAGCATTACAGAGGTAGCATTCTACTATATGTTACATTATAAATAGATGTTAAAATGCTCCCAAAGTTCCATATTTAAGAAAAAAAATGTCTGTAGGAACACAGAGATTAGTTTAAGGGTTTTTTTCCTCAAATATTTTTACAGAGTTTTAAATAGTAGCCATGAAAAACAGTGATCTCACAAAAAAAAAAAAAAGTGCAGATTTTAGGGCATGCAACTCTGTCTGAAGCAAGGGAAAAAATACATATTCTCAAACAGCAAAAGCTGTTTAAAATATGAACGCTAATACTCATCACAATGCTTTGATAAGCATCACCTCTGGTACTCCAAAGTCATTAAACTTAGCAAAATTTTAAACCAACAATGGGTTTCATTGATATCAGTAGTCTGATGGGATTATCATATATGAGGATTATTTTGGATTTGTTACATGTTTTTATAATGGATTTAGTTGTCCTTTGGATTACTTAGTACTCGTTTTTATATTAAGTATTTCAGAAAGTTTCACAAAAGCTGTTGTTGATGTATAGTAATATGAAAGGAAGAAAAGACAATTATAGTTTTTCTGAGATGGTTCTTGCCTGTTTTTCACAAAGATCAAGAGAAATGCTGGGGAGTTTTTGAAGTAAATAGAGCATATGCTTACCTTACACACATACAAATCACTTAAAGCAATCCAAGATACCTTTTTATGCAAGTCAAACATTTAAATTTTCAAGAATTACGGGGCCTGGATTTTGATTTCTAGACTCAAATAGACTATTTTCCATCATACCAGCAAAAACTCAGCTAAAAAGTCCTTCTTTATTCAAAGATAGCAGAGAGATCATTTCTGCCATCCATAGAGAGGTTAAAGAAGGATCTAAATAAAAATTGAGCACTTTCTCAAGTACAAAACATTCCTGATGACCTCTCTGGAAGCACATTCTGACCAGTGAAGAGGAACCTGCTATTGGAGACAGCAAGCAGAGACTAGGTTGGATGTGCCTAAGCACCTTTAGGTCCCAATGTGACCATGAAGGTAAACGAAAACACTTTTCTGTGCCAGAACACTAATCTGGCTGACATTAAAAGTGACAATTTAAAATGAGAACAGTCTTGACTGCAAGGCTTATACTGTTGAGATAAGAAAATTGGCTCTTACTCTATCTTTCAGCATATACACCAGTAGTGGAATGGCTTTCAAGGCCATTTTATTCAGGTCTTGCCTTCACAAGCTTTACTGCTTACAACAAATTCACGACATTTTGCCTGTGCCCTGCAACAGCTTTTCCCTTTGTTTTTGAATTACCACATATTTTCTCAAATATTTTTTTCCAGGTCTGGAAATTAGTTTGCTAGTATACAGTGTTCATCAGCACAAATGGTGGGGGAGAAGGGGAATTATCCATGTCTTTGCAACTAAATATAAAGGAAAATTGCCCTCCTCTCCACCTCTTGGTCAAGAGAAGATAAGCATCCCCAGCAACTGGGAGCCTCTCTGCAGGGATTATGAAGGTGTGTAAATTTAGAGCCAAGGCTCACTTAGATGCATCAAATCTCACTGTATAAACAACCCTCTTTTCAGAGACAAAAGAGGGTTTAGAGCTGTATGAACAATAAATAGATTTATAGCCATTTTAAGAGAAGACTCAAAGTCTGTTTCACCCATGCTCTGCTCCTGAATATGTCTGGCTCTGCCTTACTGACACTGAAAGCAGAATTATGTAAAAGCCATGTAAGCTATTTAGCCATGTAGTCCTGTATTATTAAACTAGACTATATATTCTTCTGCAATACCATATTATAAATCTGGCTGCTGAACAGTTGAGAGCAATTCACCTAAAATCACTAGATTTTAGGAAACATACAGGATGTTTTAGTGTTAAGGGAGTGCAATCTGCTTTCAGAATGTAGTAAATAAAGTATATCCAGACTATCTTTTCAGAATTCTATGAGCATGAAATATTTTTCCCTTCAAAGTTCTTCTTGTTTCTAGCCCAAAATCTCTGATAGGGAAGGCACTAGCAGACACAGAGACTTTCAGCAAAATTCCAGTCATTGCAACAGAAACACAGCAGTTTTGACAGGTGGATAACACTGCCCACAAAATGGAGACCAAGTGCATGGATATACTTGGAAAAAGCATAAGGGAAGGGAAATCTACATGGTCTTATGCTATATTGTATTGAACAGATAAAGATTCTACTTCAATATTATCTGGTAAAGAAAAATCACCAGTATCCTCAATCCACTAATAGCATACAATAATTCATCTTGAATTGTATATACAGTAAGACAAGCCTGGAGTCTGGCAATAAATTTATGTAAACATAGAAACTTAGATTTCTATTTTATTAAAGGAGAATGTCAAGGGATATCCCTTCCTGAGACAGGCTTGTGAAAACAGGAATGAATAAGCAGAGAACAAGAGTGAATAAGAAAGGGAGATAGTGAGAAAAGATCTGAGTCAAATTCTTTAAAATCCACTCTTTCAACTGAAACTAGCATGAGGTTCCTGCTTGCACTCCCATTCACAAGGAACAGTCTTGTGTTTTATAAGTTGTGTTTGCTTTTTTATATTAAAAAAGAAGCTCAGTTAATGAAGCTTGTCCATCTTTCCCCACCTCTGCACTTACCTATAAAAGTTGCCATTCTCTTGTTTAAGGTTTCTTTGCCTTCACTGAGACAATCACTATGCTCTTAAGCTACAGATTTTAAACTGCATACTTAGAAAGGCAACTACAATAAAGCTTCTCAAAGTGTTCAGGTGTGTAAAAACCTTTCTCATTTTCCACACAGTAAGAAACAAACTACCAAATACAGAAGTAGACTATCATATCCATGTATCAAGTATAATTTTATAACTTCCATTCATCCTGTTACTGTACTGTTTTAGCAGTTTTTATAGAAGTCTGTGAAAACGCCAATGAAGATACTAGGGGATTCAGCTTTTTGTCCTGGCACTGTTAAATGCATTAAAGTACAATAGAAAACAAAGCTGAAGCCATTATCTTTCTCTTTCATGTTTGGGGATGTGTATTTTCAGAAACTTTCCAATTTTAAAATGTCACTTTGGAGACTCCAAACTTAACTGCATGTTGCAAAGACCTATATGCATGGCACTGTGTTTTCTCAGTGTTTTCTAAAAAACACCTCAACAAAACAAAAAATAAACACAACTCACCAAACAAAAACAAAATACCATCACTAGTTTTGTTTTGAAGTCTTGTCACTCTGCCAAAATGCCATCACAGGCCTCACATCAAAATATCACAGTAGTCTAGCAAAACCAAACCGTAAAGTATCAACCTTGGAACAGTTGCAGCGTCTAAGTTTTCAGGCTGATGTATTTGAAAATTCCTATGTGTCACAACGTACAGGAACTGAGAGGCAAAGAGACAATGCAAGCTAAGAAATTTAATTTTTTTCAGAGTTTTTAAAACAGGTGAACACACAAGAGTAAACTTAAAGGTATCCATTTGTAGTTAGCTGAAAGTAGTGATAAACTGTTAATTAGCAATTTTTAGGTAAACAGAAAAGATTGCTTGCACTGGTAAAGAAGATATTTAAAGTGTGGTTCCATTAAAGTTTTCTTTCGAAGTTAAGTTAGCAAGGTATCAACCTTGTATTGCTGTTCACTATTCATTCCCCAAATGACACAGAAACAATCAAGTCACTGGAAAAATATATATTCTCTTTCCTTCCATTCAAAGCATAAAAATAATACTTTTAAATACTTTATAAATTTGAAAAGTTCATTTTTCCATACAGCCTCATGACCAGTTATATTTTATAACATCAGTTCAAGGATAGGATAGAATAACTGAGGTCAGAAACCTTTTATGCCTCTTCTACTGCCAAAAACAGCATTCACACAATCTCATCTGCAAGAAGAAGCAGATTAAAAGAGCATTAAGACTAAAAACCTTTTAGAAGCATTAGTAATCCTTCATTATTTCCCATACACACCTCAGACTTTATCGGAAACATACACCTATTCCCAAGAGTGCAAATACACCAGGCATACCTTTCCTGTAAGTAAAAGCAACTTTAACTGTGACAATAGGGCTAAAACAAGTGGTTCAAGGCCATACAGCCTGGAGGATGTGGCACAGCAAACACACTAGCTAAGCAGACCAGTCCATTGCTTCCCTCCCAGCAGGCACATTGCAGACACATCCCAAGTCTTATTCCTTTCCCCTACTCAGTGTCTGCATTACCAGTTCCCTGTGGCAGCCAAGGTAGCTATCTCTCTGCAGCATCCTAAAGCAGCAACACTATCCCTCAACTAGCCCTCAGGGGCCAGTGCAAGTCACAAATACAACATGAGAAATATACATGAAGTACAACTTGATGAGCAGTATCCACTTGAGCCTTAATTGCTCCTTTTTTGTCAAAGCTTCAAGAACACAATCTCCAACAGGACAGGGAGATGGCACAAAGTGTTTTCTCCACAGTAACTGCCCTTGGTTATTTCTATTTTGTACTCAGTACTGTACAGCTGGCAGGTAATAGCTTGCTCCTAGGTCAAAGCTGCACAATATTAAAATGACTATCAATAGGCAGTTGTGGTGCTACTTTGTATTTGTCTCCCTTTCTCATCTAATTTCGTAAAAGAAAAGCACACAAGTGTTTCAGAGGGATGCTCTCGGGCAGGCAAGTGCATCGCAGCAAGACTGCTTTCTCTTTCCAGCTGACAAGTTATTCTGGCAGAGGCAGCTGTTGGAATTGAGATGGAAAATCGAAGCAAAGGCAATCAGGACAGTGCTCATGATCATGTAATATGGAGTAACTTCTAGAAGCTCACACTGGATGAGAAATCAATGTCTTTATGTATGACCTGATCTTTTGTTCACAGCAGGTCAATAGCAAACAGAAGATTTCAACATACGTGTCATTAAGCTAAATATAACATGAAGGAAGTTTGAATAGATGCATATCCCTCCTCCAATGCTGTTGCTCACACAAAGGTTTTGTGGGGCGGGTTGGTTTGTTTGGGTGCTTTTCCATTCGTTATCTCATCCACGTGCCATCCCACTCTGAAAGAAAGATCCTCATTCAGGTTGGGTTCAGAATTAGAACTGAGGAGACTGGAGTGCTCAGGGACAAAATTTGAGAGAGCCTGTCAGAAATGTTAAGTATTGAGATATTTTTTAAGCCATCCCACTTCTCAGCTGATATACTCTTTCATCATGTTTCAGAATGACACATCTGAGGTACCAAATTCTAGAAATTCTTGAAAGTGACAAGTGTCAGATGAAGCCACTCAACTTTCAACTCTTGCAAGTTGTTCATGCATATGGTGTACTTCTGCATCTGTATTTGTGAAAGGGTCCCTCTTCAAACTCACATAGATGGCATGCAGAAGGATAGCTCCTATGTCCTGTACTTAGGCTTTTTGCATAGTCATCCCCAGCATATTACATTGACATATAAATTGAAGAACATTTTGTATTATGTTTTGGGAAAGGAGATTTTCTCAGATTGTTAACAGCTTGGGTTGTAAGACTTGACAAGCAAATATGTCTCCCCAGACTACAACAAAGGTAGTATCACTTTACATACCTAATGTCTGTAAAATGCATTTGATCATATACTGGACCCCTGACATCCCAAAGGTATAGTAGCAGATTTATGCACAAAGGCAGTAGAAGTACATTGCTGACTTATGCACAAAGGCAGTAGAAGTACATTGCTGACTAAATCAGCTAATATCGCTGTGATTATTTAATTTTTAAGAAAGTCCATAAGGGAACAACACATTTTATCATGGAGGAATGTATACAATTAAATAAAAGAAGAGCAACAGAAACCCCTTCTCCCTTCCACATGACAGGAGTAACACTAGAATCTCATCATAATCTGGGAAAATTACATTTCAAAGTCTGGAGAGGAATGAGCATCCTGATTTATCATGATGAATAAAGTATTTCTGAAAAGACAATGAAGCTTCTGTTCTTTCAGTTAGGGAAGAAAAAAATCACATAAAACACACCTCTTTTGAATGACATACTTCCTCCTGAACCATTTGCATACTTTTCTATTGAATTTCAAAAGACTTAAAAGCAAAATTAATGTGCTTCACTGTGAACACCAGGAACACAATTACAGCCCATCAAAAGTTGCACAAAAGAAGGTCAGAACTGATGTGCGCAGCAATGTAAGCCTTTTTTTAAAGACTCTTGTAGAAATAGATACAGCTAAGCACAAAGCTAGAGATTATGTCTTTTTTCTTCATGCTTCAGACCATTTTCCTGTATATTCTTACACTGTGTTTGCTATCTTGGTTTTCAAGAGATCTTATAGAAAGTGGACCAAAAAGGACATAGAAAACGAAAGAGCAGCCATTTCTTCTTTAGCCTATCGAGCCTGAAGCAACTATTTCTTTACTTAATATTCCTTTAAAAAACTTCAAATATCTTGCCTTCTGTGGATTTTTAGAGTAGCAATGCTTTGAGTAACATTGTATAAACTTGTTCAAGAATCATTACAGTTGCACGGCATCCAGAAAGAGAGTTGCAGGGATTTGACAGTATAATCTGAGTATAAAGGTTTCTCACTGACCACTGGTGAAGGAATATGTTATAAGCTGAGTATAAACAATCATTCTTATGTACCTAATAATGTACATATGTATAAGAATCATATGCAATCAAGTGTATACAAAAACTTATAGGTAACATTACTAATCCACTTCAGAGAGAAAAAGTGAGGGGGCAAAAAAACCCAACCTTTAACAGAGACACCTAGCCAAGTGCAGATTCTATAGAAAGGGAAATGTGCCCACTGACAACTTGAAGAGTGGGAAAAGAAAGAAAATATCAGCTTCCTTATTCTTGTAGACAAAGGTTTAGGATGCAAGTCTCTTCTATTACTGAAAAGCTCATACTGACAGTATGACATATTGGATATATTCCTACTACCTCAATGCTTTCTTTTATGCCCAAATTGTAAATCGCTCTCTGTGGTTAACTTTATATATAATAATATTGATGTGATGAATAATTCTCTGTTTAAATCCTCTGTTGAATACACAAATGTATCTCCCATATGACTCATGTGGAGGAAAAGTAATACTCTATTTGAAAACATCTTTCAGACAAAACACAGTTCATCATCAGCTAACCTTCCCTTTACTTAAAACATGGAGCTTTTCTCAAATATTGAATCAAGTTTCCACTCTGAGACAGTGAAACTCACCAGTTCAGCATATGAAAATTATGTAATCCTTACAGCTCTTGCTCCACCAGGATCCAGTTTATTGGAATTTTGCTCTGACTGACCAGTATCCCACAATCACTTGAAAGTTGACAACCTGCATACAAAGGAAGCTCTTCCTAACTTTACCTCAATTTTTCCCAGTAGCACAAACTGGGACTCCTTATGTATGAGCAATGTATTCCTCCACTCACTTGCAGTTCCAAAAAGATCTGGGAGGTTTGGTTGGCTATTTCTGCCAGCCTAAATGAAAAGCAAGTCTAACACCACTTGTACTTAAAGTATTTTTTTAATGAATCAATTACAAAAGCTGAAGGAGATTAGGAAACAAAAATCCATTAAATGCAGTCTCTTTTTCCATTACTTCCTAATAGTTAAATCTCTCAACTGGGTCCCCAAAGTTTATTTAGAATAAGCATTTGAAAATTAATTTTCTTTTCTCAAAAGAAATTCCTGTCCTGATTTGGCTTTAAGATATTCTATGGTAAATCTCTTTGAACACCATGTTTTAATTTGTTCTTTTTTATTAAATACTTATAGACTTGCATACAGTATGTCCCCATGGTCACAGGCATTCTGTTTCCATGGCCATTCATAGAGCCATAGAAATCTAGAACTTCAGACAAAAGCCTATTATTTCAGTGGAGAAATTCTGTAACACATTTCCTGAAAGAAAAAAAAAATATATATTTGTGATACTCTTTGTTATTTGTAAATTACAAATGAGAAGGATGTTACATAAATCAGAGAAAGCTAAAATAATTTTAACCATATTTTCCTTGACAAAATGCTGGGATCAGACTGCAACATGTAATTCAAATAGCTAACCAGTTTAAAGAGGATATTCACTATGTAGTTATTAAAAGAAAAAGGAAATGTGGTTCCCAGTCATAAAAGCATTTGATGATCTTCAAGATCCTTCTAGGTTTTACCCTGTCAATTAGGAAAGATTTCAGCCATCGCAGCAAGATAAGATATCCAACAGTACAATAACAGGTAAATTGTTGCAGCTCATCACATGAAAAAGTAATAGAGGGCAATAGAAACTATTTAAAATGGAGAAGAATATATCTTCTTTTGCTCTTAACAGATGTTCAGCTAACATTAAATCAACAGTTAGGGACCATTGCTGCACACCACAATAGCCATTGTTTCTATTTTCCAAGCTGCTAAAAAGTCAACGTTATCCTTTTCTTACTGCTGCAGCATTAAAGATCTGATTAAAGAAAAGCCCTTCCAAAGTGCCAGTGATGGCTTTGTTAAAATGCTGGATAGCTTCACCATCCTTGTGATGAAAACTTCTATTCTTAATTCACTGTCTTCTGAAGCATTCAAACAAATAAATAAATAAATAGATAGATAAATAAATAAAGCTTGAAAACTGAAGGGCTTTAGGGCTTTTTTGTTTGTATTTGGCTTTGAGAGTATAAGAATAAAGGTACAGCTTATTAGGAGGAAAAATGCATAGAAAATTTTTTAAATCAAGGCTGGAATATTAATAAGGACACAACTCTATCCTAAAACTAACTTCAAAATACATATTCCATTGAGCCATTTCAATAGTTTTGTGTACTTTACCAATAAAACTGCAAAGCATTAAAGGACGTTGTATTCTTTCACAAAAGACAGACACATTAGCTCTGTCCCAAAAATACACAGAACTTTTTAATGGCCAAATCCTCATACAGTATAGATTAGAGCAGATTATTTACTGTGTGTTGAAGCCTGACACACATTGAAATACATGATTTACCCCAAAAAGCATCTGATCCATTCAGCATAACAGTTCACAAAGTAAGAGGCTAAAGGTTTATGCTCTTTAGAAACAACAAGATTATTTTTCTGAATCTAAAATTCTGATAGCGGGGTTTTGTTTTATGAAAATAATAAAGAAACGTAAATACACACACACGGCATTAGAAAAATTCTTGTGAATCTTTTTATGGGAGGATTTTCATCTGTCCTATGTCCAGCATGTTGTTTCCATGTTACTGAAAACATTTTCCTGTCCATCATGTCACATCAAAATCAAGCAGTCATTAAAGTTTTCCAAGAGCAGTTTAATACTTTTCACAGAAAAATACTAGCTGAAAAATAAAGTTATGTGTTTCAGATGGAAGAGCCCATAAAAGAAAAGTCAAGATATTTATCCAGTTTATTCTGTCCCACTTCCACCCAGCATACACAGAGTTAAACAAACTACACAGATTATTGTCCTATCTCAGAAGTGCATATAATCAAGAAATTGTACATTACCATTCCAGGGCTCTGGAAGTATAACTGACACTTAAATACCGAAGTACATACACAGTAGCTCTAAAAACAGCTATAGTTAAAGAATTGCTTTAATGCCATTTAAGCCTTTTCTATCAAAGTAAGATCAGAAGCACTTGAGTCAAATTCAGATCTACTCCTCCGGGGCTCTAATATGAATGAATAGCAAAACAGCTTTACTCTGGTGATCAAAAGTCTGATTAGTTACCAACAAATGCTGTGTTATATTACTGGAGACAGTCTTCCTACCTGTGGCAATCCTACTCATTTTATGTTTCCCACTCACTGTAAAGTCATAAAAAGTCAAGAAAGGAAGAGAGACTGGTAGGCTTGCTCCACTGGTACAAGGCACCATCAGTGTCTCCATATCTCTCTCCAGAGGAAGCTTTACAATTCTTCGCTGGAATCCTGCTCATACTGTAGGAACATCCCATTCTGTCCAGGTAGGAACTGGCCCCTAAATGAAATATATGTCTGGCCCACCATGCTGTGATCTCACCGTGATCAAGAATTCAGTAATTCTTACTGTTCATTTACTAAAACACCTCACAAACCACATACAAACCCACCTTGGTTGTCTTTTGTCACTGCCCACAGTGATGATGTAAGGTGAAGCTTCTAAGGTACCTAGAATAGGATGACTGAAACAGACTTTGCTTCTCTCAAGTAATGAGAATTAACCTTTTTAAGACATTCTTATACCTTCATTATCGTGACAAGTTATTTGATGTGATCCAAACAGAAAGGTTTCTGAAATTCACAACATTAGAAGATAACCCATTTGATTTTGACAGCCAAAGTGACTATGTTTCCTGTCTGGCTTCTAGTATGACAGAAAGTCATTGTAAAATTAAAGAAAAAATGTGAAGCATTACATTGATCAGCAAATGCATACTGGTTTTCTTGTACATACCTTGCTTGGAGAGTTGTTTAGGAACGTAATATGACTCATGTACATTTATATATCCAAATTTCCTTGTGAACTGGCCAAAAGAATGATCTCTCCATGATAAAAATCAATGTGCTTCACCTGAGATTTCATCATTCAATAGTCAAAGTAGACCTCATAAGAAAAGTAACAATGTGCTGGAAGAGAAATAAACACTCTTTAAGAACAAATGAGCAGAGAGTTCCTCATGCTTCATACGTAACCTACATTTCTGAAATCCCAGGGAGGTTGTTGTACATTACATGGGGCAGATATCTTAGTGTTATCCTTGTGCCCTGTCCAGACAACGATGGAGGTTTGAGGTTGTGCAATTCTCTGTGTTTTTCTAACTCCAACATCAAAAGTTAACAAAGAGCTATTACGTTCTCTTCAAGGCAGAGGAGCATGAGCTACCAGAAAGTATCGAGTTCAGAAAACATTAAGGAAGATAAAAGAAAAGGATGTCGATTAAATGAATTTTCCATTTTGTGATAAAACACTCTGTAACTGTATTCTTGTTTCTTTCCACCTATGAACCGAACTGATCAGATTTTAATATATAGATTCTAGTCCTTCTTAGAGAAGGAGCAGTCAGTACCAGCCTTGGAAGCCTGAACTAATTTTGATCTTCATTTCTATGGCAGTTTCAGAGTCAGATTTGCTGAAAAAACAATAAACAATCCAGCAACCATACAAACTACAGAAGGCAAGGAATTTTACAGAATTAAAATATACTATGTAAATCACTTCTCTCACAGTTTGTACCTGCACAGTACCTTTTCCCCCCTCCCCTTCTCAAATACATTATCCTAGAGGCACTACTATCATTGCTAATTGATTCAGCCTTGGCCAGGAGTGGGTCCATCTAGGAGCTGGGTGGCATTGGGTCTATCAGACACAAGGGAAGCTTCTAGCAGCTTCTCACTCCTGTAATCTCCCTGCTACCAAAACCTTCCCATACAAATCCGCAACACTTCTGGTTTTGCTGATTTTGCTGACACTTTCCCAGACTTACAACAAGCCAGAAAAGGGACCTAGAAAAATCTCCTTCATTAGTTCACCCTCTAAATAGTTATATTCAGACCAATAAATCAAGGAGAATTTTTGTGAGAAAATTGACTTGTAGTTTCATTGTTTTGAAGTTTATTATTTCCTCATTTGAGACATTACTACATCCTGTTTTTTTCCTCCTATTAAGAACAACTCTGTTGCTGCAACCACACTAAACATAATGTATTGCTACACGTTATGAAATTTTTCAGTTAACCATTAATATTGACCCGGTGTAAGAGAGTAAGAGCCCTAAAAATGCACAGCAAACAGTTACTTTATCTCTCTTTCAAACATTATTGTGAAGGACTTGAGTACCAATAAGTTTGAAATTGTGCTTTGCTCAGCTAAGTGGCTTTAGAGGCTGTTCTTTTTTTCAGCTGCTGTCTTAACGCTATCTTTACCAATTTTTCAAGATTGTCTGACAATGCTTGTGCAGGAACAATTTTCCTCCATGGAAACATAAACATTTCAGATGACCTTGCCACTAAGAAGACTTTTGATTTCTTCTACTGTTACTAGTATCAGTAAATTAAAATTTAAGAATCTATTGGGTTAGTATTACATTTAGACTAATAAAGAGACAAAGAAAAGATTCTCTACTTTGCTATATTCATAGAGTGAAGACTTGTTTCCTTACACTGTCCTAACTCACTGCATCACCACCTAGAGTAGTGCTATTTAAAACAAGAATAAAAGGTCGAATTCGTCTCGGTATACTGACTTGTCTTAGCCCAACTTTAAGACACAATCCTCTTGCTGATTGCAAGGTGCACTTGAAAGAACTTCTGTAACTCCAATGAAGATACCTAACAGATAACCTCATGATAACACAGAACATGAATGCCACCTCCAAAAAAACCTGAAGCAGTTGATAGTAAAAGACAATTTACCTATGATATCCAAAATCCCTGCATTTCTGATGACTGTATCATGAAGATTATCTTCCCTGGCAACTCTAAACCTCCATCTGGAAACGTAATTACCAAGTTTCTGACCTCCAATAATTTGTTTTTTCACTTCCTCCCCCCACCGATTCTATGACAAGGATGAACTAATTAAGACCAGTATTTCAATAATTTGAGCATACATGGCTGTTTGGATCAAGAATTTCCACATGGTGTGTCAGCTCATGCATTACAAATGTGTAAGACAGAAAAGAAACATCTGGATCCAGATGTTATCAGATGCCTTCACAGGTAATTTTCATACTCTGTTGGCAATTACAGCTGTAAAATAACTCCTCCATTATCCTCTAGATCACATATTACTGATACAGCAACCCAAACTCTGCAAAACTGATTGCAGTGTACAACCCTGATGAGCTATTTTATACTAGTTTATCATAACAGGCATAATAAAAGATATATTTTTTAATAATTTGTGACACAGCAAAAATACAAACAAGAGCACTGACTGAATGGAAAGAGGACAAAATATGGATTATATTTTATAATCAAATCATCATGCAAAGATTTAGGTAATGTAAGAGAGAATTGTGGAAAAAAAATGCTGAATATTTTCCTTCAGACCCAAAAGTGATGGTTTGTTTTGGTGTTTTTTCTTTTCACTGAAGCCAAATTGAATCATTTTCCTAGTATGAAGTTTCAGAAATGATACAGTTCCTAGAAGATGACTGAGCCATTGTGTTAGAGACTAAACTGGTAAGGCAGACTTGCAGAAATGTTCAGATCAGACACTGTCCCAAGACCTCTGTTTGATCTCTTCTATTTATTTTTTTAGGAGATTGAAATATTTTGAGACCTGGTCTTTTGCCACAGCATTTCAGGGTGGAATACTTTCAAGTTATTTTAGAGATGGCACGTAGTGACTTCACCTCTTTGCCTCTTTCCTTCATTATGGTCTTTGAAGGAAGATGAGAGCATCTTAGTGTTAAAATTTGCTTTATTTAAAGCTTTCAAAGATGTCCAAAAGCAGGAATACATCTAACAAACAGGAGACACCACAATTCCTCTCTTTTGTTAGCTTATGTGCATGTAGCAGAGTCCTGTCATCCTTATGAGCTTCCAAAAAGCTCTCTTCAAACACCACTATGAATGCTGTATGACGTTCCTCCCCCAACTAGCAGATAAAACAGGAGGGCTTTGAGAGAGAGACATTTCTCCATGGACACCCTGAAATGCTGGAACTATAAAATGATTATCTAAAATGCACAAGGTTTCATCTATCATATAGTACCTTTAAAAAAAAGATTCAAGAGTACTGACAGAGAAAGCTTGACCATAATATTGCTTTATACTTTCCCCTGTTTGCAGGTAGTCAAAGGGTTATTTCTAATGCACTTCTTACATCAATTTTCACATGAAAAATTCACTTTTAAAAAAGCCACAAAAATTCTGTAAAGTATGGAATAAAATCTATATATAGCTGCCACTGTGCACATTATCAGCACAAGAATTTCTTTCCTTCAGTGCATCACATTCCTGATATATACTTTCTATAAATAGACTCCATTCTGATAGTGTCTCTTTACAGTTTTCTCATCATCACCACTGAACGTGCGTTTCTCAGTCTTGACTCGGTAGTTAATTCCTATTTTCTTTTTTCAGGTAATAGTGAGCTGCTTTTTTTTTTTATAGAAGTCTTATGTGTCAAATCTCTCTGCCTCACAGGAGTGTACCTATGCATAACAAGAGGCATGAAGAGGTTTATAGTATAGGATTTTCAGTCATGATTAAACCAGGAGAGAATAGAACATGCATACAGTAGATAGCACTAAACCTGCTTTAAAAGGTGAAAATCTCTAACCACTTAAAGAAATGACAGCTTATGCTCAAGGGATTTTGTACATATTGTACATACAATTCTGACATTGTAGTACAAACTATTACTCATTTTCAGGTAGGAGGTCATTGTCTTTTCTATGGATGCATATTTTTTTATATGATATGTAACAAGGCAGTGTTAATACTGGAATCTGTGGAATTCTACAGGAGGATTATGTTTCAGTGAATCCTACACCTTATTAATATTAGTTTTGTACTGTAGAAACAATTAATATCGTATCACAATTATTAATATCATTACTATTAACTATTAATATCACAAAATAATCTAGTTCTGGTTCCTAATGTTTTTATGACAGGTTTTTTTAAAAAAGAGAGAAGTCAATTAGTGTAACAAGACAGCAGAATGAAATTCACAGAACTCTAAAAATTTGTACTGTCACCAACTTGATCAATTTCAATGTCATACTGACATTAGTATGAAAAATTATGCATAATTCTTTTGTCACAGCCAAGGAATCCCTAATACTTAACACAGATTTATTGAGATTGTAAATTAAGATGTTAAGGGCAGACAACCATTTTAGAAAACAGATTATCCATCAAAACACATGGATTGTCAATTCAGAGTTATTTGCAAGAATAATTATCAAGTCCAGTTCAAGAATAGTTGTGCTTAAATGGAAATGTAGTGACAAGGAGATGCCTTCAGCTTTTACAAAATTCACTGAATTCACAGTCTCTTGCTCAATGTCTCCCATATACCCCCACCCTCCTTATTATGGCAGAGGCCTCAGCAAGATGGGAGGAAAAATGATAACCAAGGACACTGTGGAGGTGCCTAATTGGCTCAGACCCAGCACTGGGTCTGACTTAGAGCTGGGGAGTTTCCAGCAACTTCTTACAGAAGCCATCTTTACAGCCCCTTCCTCATTACCAGAAACAGCTCCTCAAAAAACCATGACAGATATTGATTCAGATCCCTCTTCCTAGGTACATGTTCTCTTGACATTATGTTTCTGTGTTTAGCAAATCCAGGAAGAAAACAGAGGTTGCATCCCTATTTAAATGAGTAAACTGACATTTCAGTCTCTGCTCTGGCTCAGACAGCAAAAATATGTGAACCAAGCCGAGCTGTTTCTGATCTTGAGTGTCCTTCAATGTTGCCTGTAAGGGAGAGTACACTACCACTACCAGCATCACAATATGAATCTACTCCTTTCATTGTACTTAAAATTCAGAAAACTAAATTTGTTTCATGAGAACATTCAACTCGTTGACTTTCAAGTTTAGATAAGCAGAAGGATTTCCTAAACCTATTGCATACACACTCAGCTGCTGTGCATGGTGCAACCCTGAGGACAACCATGACTCACTTTATTCTCTTGAAGGGTAGCTAAGCAATTTGGCTGAAAAAAACCTGAATTTTGCAAGTTTCTCTTTATAAGTTGTTACTTTTTAAGGAAATAGGCAGGTTCTGAGAACTAATCTCCTTATACCCTTCTTCCAGATTAAATCCAGGCACAAGTAAATCCATGACCCCCATCAAGCATTCTCCTCCTTCAGCAGCTCACACTTAGTCTTATTTGATCCAACAATCACAAAAGCTCTAGAGTATGAAGATAAACAAAAATATTGCCACAAAAGCTGTATAAACTGATAAAAACCCTGCAACTTCAGGCTTTCTTCACCCACTCCATTCCTTTGCTCTGAAAATTTGCTGTTCAGAGTTTGCAGCTGTCCAAGATAACACAAATATCCATGGTGGTGCTTTTAAGGATGACATTCAAGTCAGAACAGTCTATAAAATGGTACCAGAAACTGCTGTCCTACTTATTCTGACAACCTCTAGCTTGCAAAAGCCACTTAATGAGGGAAAACTGTCAAAAATATGACC
This sequence comes from Urocolius indicus, assembly GCA_013401255.1. Classification (NCBI taxonomy): domain Eukaryota; kingdom Metazoa; phylum Chordata; class Aves; order Coliiformes; family Coliidae; genus Urocolius; species Urocolius indicus. Next base: position 701,276 of record WBNH01009606.1, read on the forward strand.
ACTTTATATAAAAGATCAGAGGTGAACATGTAAATGCTCTGCCTCATCATTAGAGAAGGATTATGATGGCTTTGATCATTTCTGACAGAGAGAGTCTGAATTTGTGTCAGGTATACGGATTTAGGTGTAGAGTCAGACACAAAGACAAGAAGGGAGACAGCAGTTCAGAGAGGTCATTACTTCTCCTTAGACGACGTTGTGTCCTGTGGTTCAGATGCTCCCAAACGAGCAGATTGCCGGACAGATACTAATGAACTGGAGCTGGCAGAATGGTGTGATATAACAGGCAAGGAAGGATGAGCAGTACTAAAAAAGATAAGACAGCAGGAGGAGGAAGAAAATTCAATTGACAAGCAGAGAAGTCAAAGAGGAGAAGTTCTGAACTTTGACCAGGACCACAGATGGGGGGGAAATGTGAGCAGCAACATAAGAAACCATATGAAGGCTGGCTTTGTCTAAGCATAAGGGAAGACAGAATCTAGAAATTTAAAAGTGGAAAAGGAGGAACTAGAGGAGCGATTGCCTACCTTTGGGGAGGAAGGAAGGGCAGAGGGTAAGCAAAAGGAGAAAAACTGTTATGCACTACAAGAACCAGTTTGGCATTCCTTGGTCTGGGGCTGAGAAGAAAAGCTATTGGTAGTAGCCAAACTTCCACAGGTGAAGTAGGATAATCATGAGCAAATTAAAAACTCCTTCAGGTGGAATGTGTGCTGGAAACTCCTAGACAAGATATTTGAAGCAATATACTGTCTACAAAACATTTATGTAAGTGCACTAAAATTGCCAGAAATAAAAGTCTCCTTCAAAGAACTCTTAAAAATGTAAAAGTCTGTGCAGCATATTTTTTTTTGCAGCAGTGGAAGAAGTGAGAGTTAAATAGAGCTTGTCTCCAAAATCCTGTTTGTTAATTACTTGCAACTGGCTTGATGAAGAATAGGAAAAATGGCGGGGNCACTCCAATTAAAAGACTGTAATTTGAGAGCAAAGAGGTTTTTTGTTCACATGGACATCTACTTCAGTCATCTTGACATTTTTTAAACCATACAAAACTGTGCCTATACTTTTAAAATTAAAAATTTGTACAGGAAAAAAAAAAAGGCCAAACCTTTGCTTGAGAGGTAAAATACAATCTAAGCCTACCTGCAAGCAGAATAGGTACAGAAAGAAGTTATACATTGAGTCATTTCAACTTGAATTCAAACCAATAAACTAAAGAGAAAATTAGGAAGCTATGAAGTAAGAAGAAAAAGAAAAAATATCCTTAAGTACATATGTCCTTTAAAGATTTTAGGTTCTTCAGCAAGTTGAGAAAATAATTCATGAGACTTCTCCATTAGAAACACTGGTATTGAAAATGTGAATTAATTAATTTTTCTATCATTGACAAGACTACAAGTTCTTCACTGACCCATGCAGCACCTAGCACAAAAACATGTTAGCAATGATCATACAACAGATGTATGATGTACTGCTGCATCAGAATCCTAGAAATGTTATAAAGGACTTTGCACACTCAAGTGTCAAATTTCAAATCCCTCTTACTTAAAAATGTATTAGTTAGCTTCTCCAGAAACCCAGGTTTTCTGTGGAGTTCCTACAACCCCGAACATTTGTTTTATAAAGACTTAAGTAGCCTCTTTTTATTGTGTAGTGTAAAGGCTAAACTTCTGCTCAAGAAGGCTCTAGATAATGAGACAGGGCAAGACCATTATGAGACCAAGCAGCAGCATTCTTGGGGAAAGGTGGGGAACAAAAGATGCCTCCAGCCCCTCCTCAAACAATAGGAGCAACAGGTAATGTTAAAAGGACCTGTACAATAAGAGCTTTCAAAGATAGACAAGGGGGGTAACGGGTCCTTGCAGAACTTTGGCATGCTTGATGCTCTGGAGTGGAAGGTTAACTCCTTGTTGGGAATTGGGTTTCAGGAGATGCCAGTAACTGCACCTGTGGGAAGCACAGTCCTGGATCTACTACAGAATAAGGAAAACAAACAAACAAACAAAGGCTGTCTAAAAGCATTCAAAGAAAACAGCTAGACAAATCACTCAGCCTGTAAGCTCCTCATCAGTTGGAGTGTTTTGCTCAAATACACACAATAATGATTCTTAACCATAAGAATATTTGATTCTTCCAAGACAGAGAATTGGGGATACAGAACATATCTATCCATGTCAAAAGCAACAGAATGCAACAAAGACTTTTGTTTCTTGAAGTCCTGCAAGTGGGTATTCTGCACATCACCTACATTACCCAGGCTAATCTGTGAAGTTTCTTGTGATTTAAGAGCAATATTTATAAATTTTCAGACAGATAAATGAAGCACAGAGGAAGGAATATATTTTCCTAACATCATGGAGTTGCTAAATGGCAAGAAACCAACATTTTCTGCACTGCATCTAAGTGTCCTGCTTTGAAATCATACTGCTTGAAAATAATAGGATCTCCTTTGTTGTTTAGACAGTCTCGGCCTTTCATTAAGTCACACTCATCACAAGGCCCACATGGCTTTCCAAATTAGGAGTTGTGAATATAAAACAAAAGTTTGCTGAACATATTATTGCTATAAATGAACCACAATTTGTTTCAAAGTTTAATCATGAAGAGGCTTTGCTATAGATTCATAGCCTTGGGAAACCACTTTCCCCATCATGCACTTCTCAGTACAGAATGACCATTACTGGGTTATGTGCAGTCCTTCATTGCTGCAGTGAGGCTTCCTCTTGCCTATTAAACATTCCCAAACAAGAACACATTTATTTACATAGATATTTAGAAAAGAAAACCAAAATGGAACCTGTAGAATTCTTTAAAGTGTTGCAAGTACCACAGCTGTACTTTTCTCTCCAATCCGCTGCTTAAACTCATACTTTAACTCTTGAATATCCCCTCCCAAACAGCCTCCAGAAATAAATGGAGAGTATGTGAAATCCACTCTTGGACTAGCTTTGCAGTCCACTGGAAGTGCAGCAGAGATGAATCTAAACTTGCCTTTACTGCAACATCATGGTTAACCACATTCATCTTGGCAAACTTCCAATTAAATGATAATAAATGCTGTTAGAAAGTGTGTGTTTGGTTGGAGGTATTGCTTCTTTTGTTCTTTTTTAATAAAAGCACTCTAAATATTCATTACCACCTACACCACTGCTCTGTTCTCATGGAAAGGAAAAATAAATTGCTTGGATATTTTCTATCAGCAACTATCCACAATGCTAAATGGTCATTTAACCTAAAGTAATGCTAATAAATTTGTACAGCTAATGATGCTGTTTCAAACAAGACATGCTATGGAAGATAACGAGCACATACCATTGAACCTGGTAAGTAGTTAAATCCAATTAAATTATTGATGTCTAGTATCAATTACATTATTGATCTTTATTCTGGTAGTTACAGCGTTGGTGAAACTTACCCCATGAGAGACAGCACCACTTGTTTTCTTTGTCATAGCAGTCTCCTGTCTCCCTATTAGAAATATCAATAAAATCCCTACAGTTTATTAGGAGCTGTAAAAGCAGCAGGTAAAATAAGGAATGGAAGGATGATTCGGCCCCATTTTTATTTTCCAATCTGAAAACAAAAAAGACCTGTGGGAAAAAAAAAAAGAAACACCAAAACCAAACAAATCAACATTAATTGACTCTCTCCGAGGCACACAAAAGAGCAACACCTTTAATCCTAGGGAACTGTTATTCACAAAGAAGAGGGAAAAAAATTCTACAGCACATTTGCAAATATCAGCTCCCTTTGTTGTAGAAAACCCTTTGAATACAAATAGGCTCCCCAGAATCCTGATCTTAGGGCAGAGTGTATTTTCAGGGCTGCACTCTTCACTGAGACAGCTGAGGGTTATGTTGCAGTGACAGAAAAAAGATTGAAATGCAGTGTGTGCTGAGATACGGAGCAGGATTCAGATAATCACCAACAGGAGGCAGGAGCAGCCCTGTAGATTTTGTGCCTCCCATTATCTTCATTTTCATTCATTGTGGCTGCAAAGAAATGCCAGTTTCACTGGCTATCTTGGGCAAATCTCTGAACATAAATATTTTTCAAATGACAACTGGGGTACTCTTCTCACTGTCTTCACAAGGGCCAGGATAGCCAAATCCTATTTGAAACAGTTCTCTGGATATGCTAAAACACCTCCTACCATTCAAACAAATAAAAAAAGAAAAAAACCACCCCACACAGAACAAAATATGCAAGTTAACCTATCTAACAGACAGTAGTGGGGCTAACCCAGGCTATCTTACATTTACTGTCTGAGGGGTGAGATGGCAGCACAGAGAGGCTAATTTCTTTCCATCTTGCTCTGAAAGATTTCAGTCTAATTCAGGCAGTTTCTTTTGTTCATTGACCAAAGATGGAAACATGCAGGCAGCAATCCAGTCCTCTTAGGATAGAAACCTGTTAGAAACTCACAAGGAAGCAAGGGAATTATGTCTGCCTCCAGCCAGGTGCTAAGCTATTAGCTATTATTCCTGTACCTAGTGCTCACTTTCTGCATAAGACTCTAGAGGGAACAGCACTCACCTAGGAAAGACCCAGCTCTGATACTCAAGAGCCTGTAAGCCTGATGGAATGGAGTTCTTGTCTCCCACAGGTGTCCCCACTTTTTACAAACCTGCAAGAGATGCCAACCGCAGCTTCACAGTTAGCACCCCTCAGATTGGTACAAGAGATGTACCATTTTTTTGCCATAAAGATTTTTCTTCTTGTTGTTTTTGTTTTTAAACTCAGATACAGTCCAAAGAAAAATACATACCTGATCCTGGAAGCTATTTTTGAAATCTCAGTGATGCACCCTCTCAGATCAGAATCTTATATGTCATGCACCTGGAAATGTTATCAGGAGAAGGGCAGACAAACAGCTTTATCTTGATGGCAGGATCCTCACTACCAGACCTCCATCCTACTCAGCCAGAGTAGAGAGCGGGATGAGGTGACTGGTGCTGAATGTGCTCATACTGAGCACTCTGAATGTCTGTCCATGATCTGTGTGGCGAGCCACATAAACACGTTTGTGCCTGTTGGGAATACGTCTTCAGTCTCACTACTGGTTGGACCTGGATATAACATTTTCCTCTAACCTCTGCAGACCTCACAAGGTCAGCCTACAAGGACACATGCCCAAGCACTTTACAAATTACACCTGGAGATGTGTCACATGTTACATCCACCTCTGTTCCCTCCTCTTAGCTGCTATTCTGTCCTCCCTGACAAACAAGTCTCAGCCCTTTTAGCCCAGACCTCAGCAACCTGCTTTCCCATCCTATGGTGCTCTACTGTACACTTGCCAGCAGCTAAGAACTCTCAGAACAAGGAAAGACTATCTTCTTCATCTCCACTCCATCCCCATTCAAGTGATTTTTTGAAGGAAGTTCAATTGTGAGAGTTGTAATCTTGTTAGGAAGGAACTTGAGTTTAATACTAATATTTTAATAGCTTTTATGATACCTCTCAAGAGCAAGGTTTACATAAAGTTGAGAGGTTTTAATCACAGTCTCTACAGAGCACTAATATTTATACTGGTCTTTAATCAGCACAAAGAGGCTAAACTATGATTAGTTACATCACAATAAAACAAGTTGTAATTTACCTGTTCATTCATTACATCACACCTATAATTAGTCATTGCATTTTGGCATAAATTCCAGGCATGAAGAAATTTCACAGTACAAGAAGCAAGCTTTTTAAATCCTTTTTCTTCCTTTAGGAATGTATAATGACTCTGTCAAATTCTACAAAAACAGAATTGTAATATTTACTGGTTGATAGCAGAGTACAATTAAAAAGTAGGAGAGAAGAAATTTTAAATGGAAATTATATTGTACATGAATACTTCTGGACTACTCTATTCATTGCTCAGGTCTATTTCTCTCCAGTGGCCTCATCAATTGGAACATCTCATTGGGCTTCAGCCATTCCCACTTGAGAGAACATGAGGTGTTTCCAGTCACTCAATTTAAGTGTACAGCTATTTAGAAAAATAAAGTATTCAGACAGGCATCGACTTGTCTAGAGACCAGAGGTACTGAATCAAGAGGTTTGTTTCTGATTAACCTCTTACGACTTTTCACAGATCCCTTACCAAGACAGTGTGGATAATGATGAAGACTATTCTCATGTCTTTCCAAGCCTTTTAGCACAGTACTGTGGAGTCTACCCATTTTCTGGCAGGCTTGGAACTCCAGTAGAAGTTCAATGACCAGAGTCACAGCAAAATGCAAGAGAAGCACCAGTCTTTAGTTGGTTGACTTATTAGCTCTAATAGCAATTTCTTAATGTCTATAATACTTCATGACAAGAGAGAACCTTAATCTCACCCTTGCCACCATCTTTAAAGTACAGAGAGAAAAAGACAGGGGAAAATCACCTTAATTATAAATATCATGAGTAACTATGAATCAGTCACAATCCTTTCAATGCCTGACAAAAATTGGAGTCAGATTATAGATACAGGAAGTCTCATCTCAGGTGAGATAGGAAGCCCATATGAAATTGCAGAGAATAGCCACATTCCCAACTGGAAGAAAAATATTTGCAAAACAAGTCAATAGGACGGCTATTTTGTAGCTCCTCATCCACATCCCACTTCAATGAGTTATTAAGATTAGCCAGGGCATTCTCAGCCACTCTAAAAGCATGGTTTAAACTAGGAACATGTGTAATTGCAAAGCGGAAAACATTTTTATGACCCTGTATTTAGTTTGAAACCAGAGAACGTCAACAATACTTCTTTCCTGTAGAAGTTCCAGAGCCTTTACCTTCATGAGGACATTACTGAATTAATCTTGGGCAAAAGTAATAGTTTTAAAGGTTACTTGTCACCAAAAAAAAAAAAAATGCACAAAATGCATACAGAACGTCACCCGAACTCCTGTGCAAATGGATGTTTAAAGCCATTCTAATGAGAGAAAATTAAAATAAATGTCAGTCAAACAAAAACATCTATTTTGTCTTTTAGGCACATTTGATGTTTTGCTTCATCTTTTGCACAAATTCTGAATAAGCTATCAAAAGGCAAGGATTATTTTCTTTAATCACCACTTCTTTCCTGTTGGTAGCAGCTACAATCTACAGGATTTCAAAGAGTTTCTCTTACACAGGTGTGAACTTACTGAGGAAGAAAAGATCTGACTGCTTCCCTCACCCCGTACTCATTGTCCCACTTGGTGCTGTACACGGATACTTTTGTGCCACAGTCAAACCACAGATGCCCTCACCTGCTTCATTTCATTTAAAGTCAAGATGTACACCTTTTACAGAATGACTAACACACTGCACTAGAGGGTAACAGAGCATTACCTCCATATCCTTAATAGCTAAGTCCATCCTGAATATCAGAAGCAATAACCTAACCAATTGCCATACAGCTCTCGCATTTATCCTCACAATGGTTTTGGCCTCTGGTATTTGTTTAAAATCTGAGCCACAAGAATTATATATATTAAATCTACCTCAATATCATTCTGGTATGAATCGCTCTCTCAATACCTCCCACTCTTTATGCCATTTTTTTAAAAAAATAAATTAAAATTAAGCAAAAAAACTCACTTTGTTCTAAATGTTGTGGTTTTGAGCAAGTGCTTTTGGAAAGGCAGCTGATGTTCCCAGGATTCTTCTTATCTAAACATCTAATACTTAGTTGCATGCAGGAGGGCTTATGGTCCTGTTAACCAGTTTCTATGAAAGTTTCTAATTCAGATTTGTACCATATTCCTAATATTCACATATCATAGATTCAGAGAATAGTAGGGGTTGGAAGGGACCTTTAGAAATCATCATCTAGTCCAACCCCCATGCAGAAGCAGGTGCACCTAGATCAGGTCACACAGGAACACAACCAGGCAGGTTTTGAAGACCTGAGAATCCATACCCTCCCTAGGCAGCCTGTGCCAGGGCTCTGTCACTCTCAAACAGTTTTCTCTTATGTTTAAATGGAACTTTTTATGTTCCAGCTTCATCCTATTAAAATATCATTTAGGTTGGCAGTTAACTTTAGTTCAGGAAAAAAAAAAAAGAGAATGGAGGCTTGATAAAACTGGGAAATTTTTACACAGAACAGAAGGACAAAATATTATCAGTCTTGTAACAGAAATTGAAAAAGGCTGAGATTTGCTTTTAAGTTAGAGGGTTTTTTTGTTTTGGTTTTTGTTGGGTTTTGGTTTTTTTTTGAAAAGTGACACAGGTTCATTTTCTAGGAGGCTGTATATTAGGGCAGCCCTGTCATCTGCTGCATCCTGCCTGCCAATTGTCTCTCGAGCCTCACAGAGCAGCTGCAAGTAGCAGCTCCCATTTGGTCCATTGGTTGTGACTGTCACCCACCACAAACTGTCGCCTGTCATTTTGTCATAGCAGTAGCTGGCATGAATGCCTGGCACCAGTACATGCTGTATTCTCTCTTACTGCAAGCACAGGTCAGAAGGGCTGTGAGACAAGAGACAGGGATTGATGCTGCAGCTGCTTTGGCTACTGTCTGATGGCCACAGTAGCTTTACAGGTGACAAGGCCAGCTAACAAAGCACAGCCAAGTGAAAGGCCTTGGGGTCATCGTCCTCAGTCAGGTCTTCTCCAGGCAGTGCAATTCTTTGCAAGTGTTCTAGTGGTTTCTTGTTGCTCTGCTCACCGGTATCAGCAACTTAGTTCCACATAATATGGTTTGTAACAATACTTCTGGAGATACCAATTATAACAGTAATCACAAATAGTTAAGCAAAGATGCATTAAAATCAACTACATTTTCCACATCAGTTGCTCTGGGGAAAGGTTGTATTAGAAGTTTGTATTTGCTTTCTGTAAAGTCAACTTTTTAAACTTCATAGTTTGTCACCTGCACTTTAAATTGTAATAAAGCAAGAATTTTCAAGGCAGGGTAAATCATGCCTTGTGACACTCACATTTTTTTGCAAGCTCTCTATATTTTAAGCTGACTCTTGTGGTTCAGTTGTACAACCTGGCTCCATATCTCAGAAATACATAATTAAACTTCACTGATCTCTGAAAGCTTACGATATCAATGCTCACTTGAAGACATTTATGGACACTAATCTGGATATGTAACATTTATTATCTAACAGTAACTCTTACTTTTCTTAGGTACAAGGTAAAACAATCTTGTTCACCCTTTCTTCTGCAATTTTTGGAAAATCTCAGCTGTATCTGATCTATTTAAGAGCTGCACAAAAGTTTATTTGTATTGTTTTCAGAAAATAATTCCTACTTGCTTCACAGCTCTCTCAAGAGGAAGGTGTTTAATTACAGTCATTTCCTTCACACAATTAATCCATTTAAAAAAAAAAAAGTACCAGAGCCTACATTCATGGAAAAAGATGTTAACAATTCATTTTCCTGTACTTACAAAGCCCTTTCCAGATGGCACTTATCTCAAAGGCATTTTCAAAATTTTTTTGGAGGACCATTCATACAGCTCCTTTTTGACTGTACATTTCATTTCTGCAGCTTCTCCTGTCACTTGCCATCAAAACGAGACCCACACAAGTCTGTTTCTGGCCAAGATTTCAGTTCTTCTATATCTGACAATATATTTAGAACAAAGTAACTGAAATGTCTAAAAAAGGTTTAACAGCTTCTGAAAAGTGAAAATGCCTATCACCTCTTGTGAGGTTTTACCCAGTCCATAAGGAACTGACAAAGCTGATCCTACATACATAAGCTGTCATAGATTTGGAAGAGATTTCTCTGATACAGTCCTATTTAGGATGCTACCTTTTTCATATGGCTTTTGATGGATAATAATTACTTGGCAGTCTGCAAGCAATAACCACTCAAAACGAATTCTGAGACAAGAGTAAGAATCTGAAACAAAACTTAAAAAAAAACCAAAACAAACAACACACAGAGTGCAAAGACTGACAACAGAGTAATTTTACCTCAAAGAATCAACAGTCTCAATAAGCACACAGCTTTTCTTTCTTCACAAAGTTTTTTTTTTTTTCCCATTCTCTGAAAAGAAAAAATATATCTACTATGACTTCAGTAATTCAGAAAGCTTTTGTACTTCTTAGCATAAATAGAACAATATAAATTAGGTCTCTTATTTGCCAGTAGTATATGGACTTTTTTGTTGCTTGACAAAAGTCACAAGAAAATACTGGTTTTAGCTCAAAAGCATCAGCTAAGGACTCAAAGGAAGCTTGCAGTGGAGGGACACCTGTGATTGTCTTCAAAACTTTCTAAACACAGTAAAGTTGTTTAGAAAGGTGACCTTCAATGAAACACATTGTGCAGCTGAAGGTTTTGGAAAGCAAGTAACACACACTTCCATTCCCAGTGCTTCTGCATGAAGGTAGCATGTGATAACTTCCCCAGCGCTGACAGGCTCTTGAGATCGATGGTCCTGTTCAAGGTTGCTTATTCAAACCTGCAAGGATTGACAAATGCAAGCCACAAGATTCTGCTCAACTTGTACAAGGCCGCTAGTTCATACTCATCATCAGCAGGCTGTGTAAACCAGGCCACACAGAGATGAAGCCACAGGGAAACCAGCACCTACTGGAACCAAGAACTCTCCAAGCAGCTGCCTGGCAGCTCTCAGTACATAAACACCCTCCTGTGTGCCTGAGCCTGCAGCCAAGGTTGGTCCCACCAAAGGTACAAGTGAGTGTGTGAGTGAGCTACATGAGCAAATCAGTCCAGGTTTTGTTTGAACAATTACCTGCTAATTACTGTCTAATGAATAAAGGCATTCTTGTTGCTGGTGGTGATCCATGTCTCACACACACACACTAGGGAAAAGGCAGTTCTCAACACATACAGTGATAAAACATTGATGTCTATATAATGTGAAAAATTGATCAGATATTTGATACCGATGCTTTTATAAACATATTTACAGATCTATTTACCTAGAGGCCTCTACATCAGTGTAGCACTGATATTTAGTGTCTAAAAAATACTTTCTTGAGCAATGATTATTTCTAATACACTGTATCCTAAAACCTCACTGTTGTCATTTCCCCACCTCTTTAAGGCAGCAATGATTTTATGCTTCCACAACACAATAGCCATTAAAAAAGGGCCAAGTTGAAAATCAGATAATTCCACTGGAAAACATCCTCATAACTAGATACATTTACACATTCAGTTACTTATATATGCATTGACATCACTCTAATTTGATTCCTCTCTGTTGTCTACATTTATGTTGCTTTAAAGAAATTCACACTGCATCCAAGCTTTGTGTAATTCCAATCTAACTCAAAAGAAAATACAACAGACAATCTGCTTTCCATAACACCATGCTGATTGGCATTAGCTTTGCTAACATTACTGTCTGATTGCATCCTATATCAGTCCCAATCATCTTGCTGGATGTCAGTGTCCAGGCAACGAGCCCAATTACCCAAGTTATTTTGTCTATTCTGTTTAAGTGCTGAAGAGACCTTAGCTTTTCTTCCTGCTTCCTGTATCTTCCCTAGATTTACAAAACTTTTTAAGAAAATCACAACTAATATTCATTTTAGTAGAAGTTCTTAGCAGGATTTCTCTGTGAACATTCAGAAAGAAATTAATAATAGTCGTTGACAAGTTTCACAGAATGGCAGAGGTTGGAAGGGATCCACAGCCCTATTAATCTCTCTGATATACATTACCATGCTTCTACTCTTCCCACTGAAAAGCAGAAATATTAATATTACAGATGCAAAAAACAAAACCAAACCCAGGCAGACACAGTTGTGGTAGTTTATTGTGTTGCAGCTGTTTATCTCATACTTCACTCAGTGTTACTGTCCTCACGACAGAGTGAAAATAAAGAATCAGCACTCAGGCCTCAGCTGTCCTAGTTTACAGTATGTTGTCTTAGCCAGAGACATCAGTTTACACTGAAGTGGAACAGCTGAGTCACAAGTCCACAAGTTCCTCCACTTTCACTGGGGAGGGCATGGGCATTGCCAAGGGAACACACTTAACTCCTATATATGGCTGAATACAGTCAAGCGTTCTTTTGCCCTCTGTTGCTCCCTGGAAGTTGTCCTCTAAAGCATTATGCATTCAGAGTTGGATATTTTGTTCTCATAGGTTTGTTTTACATGAAAAGTCGGTGAAACTTAAAGCCTCTGTTTTACCTTTAATGAAACAGATTTTAAAATATTATGAAAACTTCTGTGATTTTGGTGGTTTTGGTCCTATATTGGCTTAAGGAATGAACACAAGAAAATAAAAACGCAGAGCTGTCATAAGAATCTAGATAACTTTGTAACATTTAGCAAGCTACTTGTACAGATCTAAGTTAGGGTGGAGAAGAGCCTACCAAGTTCTTTTTATATCTGCCTGTTTACTTAAAAAAGCAACTACAAACAAAAGTGTGTGCATTTAGTTTAGAAAGAGGCTGTTTAAATAAATAAAGCCTATCACATGAAAAAAGAAGTATTGACAGCATAATAAGGTAAACAAAGGCAACTGGATTTCTTCAACGCCTTACTTGAAGACTTAGTAGTAGTATACTCAGGGATAGACTTAGAAGAGCAGCAGTTTTGTTTTGTTATTCTTGCTCAAATAATTTCATTGAATGGCTATATATACTTGGAAAAGAGCATCACTGTGCAAATGCTACTGCTTGCATACACTTCAGTTTCTGCTGCATTTTTGATGTACAAAATTTGTAGCAGGCTCCTGAAACGTGGCAAAGACTACATTTTTTCCACTTGTATAAGTTACTTTTCAGTGATAGATACCACTACAAGACAGAAAGATTAATATAAACTAGACATAGACCAGTCTCATGCTGGTATTCTCTTGGATGAACAGTGAATTTGGCAGCATTACGTTTAGGGTTGGACTCTATGATCATAAAGGTCTTTTCCAACTTCAATGATGGTATGATTCTATGCCTACCTCTCTCAGGAGGCTAACAAGTAAAACAAAAGATTTCTCAAAAAATAACTTCTGAACCGGCTGACCTCCACCCTCACAAAGCACTCACAGAGAAGGTGGGTATTGGTCCACATCACTGACAAGGAGGCTGCCTTCAATACACTGCAAGATCAAGGGAGCTCCCTCTTCCAACTGTAAAATTCCTAAAGCACTGTGACGGCCATACGAATAAACAAACAAAAAAAAGTGTTTGTGGAGTAGACAACCTTTCTAGTGTTCATTTAGAGCATTTAAATTTGTCTGGAGAAAGCACTGTGTCTAAGGCAAGGCAGATTTCAGAAGCAGTGCAAAATAATGCTCTAGATTTCTGTAACATCACAGCAAATAATTTGTTTCCCCTCCATTCCTCTCCCCAAAAGCAAAGATTTACACAGGTTTTGGCTAACATATTCAGATATTTTAAATCATATACCATGGTGCACGAATTGTAGGGATAATTAGTGGTTTAAATGTTGATCAAAGTGATATTCTACCTATTTCTGAATTTGTCAGGGGACAAGTTAAGATAATACAGTTTTGCCTCACTTCCTCAGCAGCAGTAGATTATTGCATTGCAATTGCTCTTTTCTTTGTTAGCAGCTTCAAAACACAAAAACAATTTGTAACTTGCATCAGATCAGTTCATTCTGTTACTGCGTCAATCTTTAGATGAAGGGAGGAAAATAGAGAAGAGGAAGATTTCAGTTCCTTGAAGTGTTGACCAATCACCTGACTACTCTGAAAAACCCATGTAGAGCTGATAATTTTATTTGAGGTACGTAATTTTCAGATAGCAACATGCAGTATAGACCACAGATGTGTCTCAGTATTCTCTCAGTAGCATTTTACTGCTGCAACAATTCTGGAATAATTTTCAGGACCTTTTACTCTAGGCAATGAGGACAGAATAAGGAATGTCAGTTCAGTTAGTATTTTAATAGTGACCTTTGAAATACTCAAGACGTATCTAATTTTAAAAAGCACACCTCACAATCCTGTTTAAGCAGTGCAGTAGTCAACATTGCCACTTCCCAGTTGTACAACCTCCTCCATTTTAGAGGAGCAATGGTTTTTGGTAGCTTTTCATTTAGTAAAACTTGGTTACTTTTATCAGAGAGAATTTCTTAAGAGACACAAATACAAATACACACAAATACTAGGGAAAAATAAAACAGTCAGTGATCTCTTCATGGTGTCATTCATGCAGTAAATGTTTTTGGAATGTAAGGTCGGCCCCTAAGCATTTAATTGGGTACAGAGACACAGTCTGGATGTTTAGAAGCCATTGTGTGTAACTAACATCTGTAGAGCCTGAAGAGAGTATACAAGGATTATTCCTTGATGGGCAAGGTGCAGCAGCCCTGACCTTAAAGCAGATTTTTTTGCATGAAGCAACAGCTGCCTGTCTTTTCTGTGCAATGAAAGAGGAATAAGCCATTTCATCCTATTCTCTTCTGCCTCGTGGGACAAAAAGGAAGAACTGTCAAATCACAAGTTTTATTGCAGCTGTATGACATCATTTTTCATCTGAAGCACCAAATAAAAACTTGCAAAGCCAAAAATAGAATTCAACACAACAAAATTACAAGAAAGGGTTTGTAATCTTTCTTCTGATGAAAAAAGGGGAAAAAATGAGAATAAAAAATATAGAGTAACAGTTGTTCATTTTAGAAAGCTTATTACAATTGTTACAATATTTCAGATTGAATATTTGAGAAGCAGTTTCAGTCTTTCCTCCCTGTCTGTTCTGCCCAGTCCCTGTGTCCTGCCCCACCCTTTCCAGCTTTTGGAGGAAGAAATTAAAAAAGAACAAAAAGCTTATTACTCTTCTGTAGTTTTCCTATCTAGAGAAGCCAATAGCAATACTGTTTTTTCCTCTGGAGTGAAATAGGCAAAAAGAGGTTTTAAATCTACATGTACTGACTCAGGCAGTTAGTGATATTAGTCAAAATATTTATTCTTGATGAGAAATATCTGATGTTACAAATTAATATAATTAAGGAACATTCCAGCTGAATTTATCCAACCTCATCTACAGAATGCTCTGAAATCACCTTTTATTCCTCTGTTTACTGTTTCCTCATTATCACTAGCAAAAAAAAAAAAAAAGTCTGAGCACTTGCTGCTTTAGACACAATTATTCAGAACAGGTTTGCTGTTTTCCTGATATGACTGTTTTCAACAGTTTATAAAAAGCCGATGTGGCCACTCGGTTCAAGAACCACAGTCCATTTTTTTAAGCTAAATACCAGTACTCAAAACTTCTAAACATTGTCATTAAATGATGAGTTATCATGCATCCTCCACCCCTAAGGACAGCACTGAAAATCTAACAGTCATTTGCCATAATCATCAGTCATAAACAGCTGAATCCCCTGTTCAGGATACCACTGAGCACAGCAGCACTGTCCAATTCTGCACCAGTCAAGCCATAATCAGCATTTGTACCATGCTTTTTTCATGCATTCATTTTTAGCTAGATTTAAAAACTAGCCATGATCTTGCAGCCTGTTTATAATCAGCATCACTGCAAGCAGAAACAAATTCTTGACCAGGGCAGCACTGAAGTGCAGAGAATTTGTAACCATGATCTCTAATAGATTATGACCAGCACTCCTTTTCCATATCAGAAAGGACAGGGCCCAAACCTTCTCTTTTGTTATTTGTCTCTGTCTAGCACCAAGCTATACAAATCTTTCCTAGAGAGAAAATCCAGAGCAGGGAAGAGTTGAATCTACACCACTGTGCCTGTACTGCACTTCACTGACAAGTTACTCCTACTGCCTGTCACCACCTGGAAAGGCAGCTTGCTACCTTTTTGTTTCAACAGAAGGCAGCTACTTTTCAGATACATACACCAGGAATATCTATGTAGGTATTTAAAGCATATTGAAAATCCACATAACCTTAGTCATCTATATATAGTAACTGTTTTGGATAAAGAAGGGGCTTCTCTGCATGGATCTGAACATCATATAGCAATTCCCATTCATGAAGATCTAAAGAAGATAGAAAACTCTATGAAATCCAGATGGAAGGGTTTTGTCCTGTCACTGAGGGTACCAGGTTCCAGGGAATGGGCTGCATTGAAAGAAAGGTTTCAGAAACATTGACAGAAAACTCCCAAAGAGAAAAAACAAAAAAATAAGTTTTAATAAACTCTGTTTTGCTGCTTGTTAAGGAAGCTTCTCGGGTCCCAGCAGGAAAGAAACAAAGAAATATGGACACCCGAAACAAAAATTCCAGGCCTTCATCTCACTTGTATATTACAGTTTCAAGGCTTATTTTCCTAATTTACAAAACTTCATGGCATATTTTATAAAAACATCATCCATTAGTGCTAGGAGTTAGAAAAATATATCCTCAATATTCTGATACTCGCTGATATCAATATAGTCGATTCTAGTAACCCTTTCAACTATTTATTTGAAGTCAAAAGAATTAGAAAAGATTTTATTGAAAGAAAAAAAAAGTCAGAAGTCAAATTTTCATTTATTTCTATGACAAAAACTACATATAAAAACTACAAAGATATTTAACAATAACTTCTGCCTTTTCTTTAAGAATGGGGAAAAGCATATTTATACACAGAACACACTTCCTGACAATTTCAATTAATCTAGCAATTTAGCAAATGAGTAATTCAAATACAAAAACATTTTGTGCTCGAAATAAATCATGTAGCTTTGAAGAAGAATGGAAGTAAATAAGAATATAGTAAAAATGGAGGTGGCTAGACATAGCATTAAGTATTGCAGCTTACCCATAAGTTTACTTACCTGTGGATTTCTAAAAGGAAAAAAAAAAAAGATTGGAAAGCTACAAGAAGTATCATTGCAGTTACATGTAAAACAAAAAGTCTATTAAAGAAATGTAACTACAAAGAGCTTGCCAAAACAGCTTCCTAAGGTTGTCTCAGAAACAGCATTTACACATGTGGATTAATGTTAATCTTAGTCCACTGAATCTGTTGATGCTGCTTTGCTGTTTTTGAGTAGTCGAAATATAAACACAATACCATGCAGAGATTTCAACAGCTTAGAAATATTTTAACGGAGATGAAATACACAAACAAAACAAAAAAAAATTCCAGCAGCTTTCACTGGATTTCTTGGGTTTCTTTATTGTTCTCTTTGGGGAATTTAGCTACAAATTATTTTCTTCCTCTTTTTCTCAGGCACAGTTGTCTGGTGTGGTTGGCAGCATCTCTAACCCCTATTTCCCCCTCTGAACTGGGGCATTTCTAGTTATTGAGAGTTAGCATTTGCTGCCCCACATGACTTACTGGCCAACTGGAAGTCTCTTAGCACTTTTTTTTTTTGGTTTAGTGTACAATCATTGTACAGTGATTTTATTTTCATCATTTAAAACAGAACTAAAAGGTGATGAGCTGATACGGTAAAAGACAAATAAGATTATGTTAATGAGATTATGTTAGAGAGGCTTTATAATACACAGAGAGGACAATATAAAGGAATCTGATGCAAAATGGACTCCAGGAAAGAAGCAGTCTTTAGTAAGACAGTACGATTGTGGTTCCAGGAAAGTAAAGAGGGAAAGAGGGAAGACTTGCAAAGAGAAGTCTTCATCATGAGAGTATACTAAGAACTTTGGGATAGCAAAATTTAATGAAAGACAGAACTTTGCTTGTTTCCATTTAATGTCATCAGTTATAATTAGGATAGCATCTGAAATAATTTCAACTACCATAAGAAAACAAGGGGCAAGTGAATAGCCTTTAAGAGCTATTAAATAATTTACTTTTCGCATACAAGCCCAGACATTGAAAAAAGTACAGAACATGGCTTAAATAACTTGCACGAAGGTCTGACCGTGAACCATTTGTCCACAGATTAATATGCAGTGTCAGCCTGTCATCAACTTCTGTGTAATCATCATCACTTTCTGCAGCTCTGCCAGAGGCAACAGCTTTGAATATGGAGACTTCTTTGCAAAGGCTGCAATGTTTTGCTGTTGGATGGTCCTGGAGAGGACACACTTTTGCAAGCAAATCATGATCCTCATTCAACCCTAAGAGTAGATTCAAAGTGAGTCAAAACACTTTTGCAGTTGTAGTTGCTCTTTCTGCTGAAATTCTAGAAATTTCACCAACCATTAAGAAAAATATAAAACATCAGGCAATCTGATAACATCAGGACTAGAAATTATTTTTCCCCTGTATTAATCAGAAAAAAAGTACTAGGCAAGTGAGGAATTGAGATAGTGGCTCAATCTCTTTGTCATTAGACAAGAGTGTCATAACCAATTTTTTACATGTTTCCTGTTCACTTCTTTTAAACCAGAATTCAGGAAGCTTGTAACAAAGTTAGAGTATGAGTCATGAGAAGATTGTGGGCAAAAGAACATGAACACACATTACTTTGCTTGTCATGTGTTCTGCCTATGAGTGCCTACATTTCTAGTTACTCTGTGAGGAACTTTAATGGCCTTTAAATTTTAGACAATGCTGATATCCTAACCTTTTACATACTATACCACTAAAAGTAATTCAAGTGATCCTCTCCCCTCAAAAAAATTTGAAAGTAAGTTAAAACTCCAGTGCTTAAACAGAAAAAAACCTCAAAAGTAGTCCTTTTGAACACAGGAGAGTTGTTATATTTCCTTCTTCCATCTCTGTGACCTTACAGAAAGATTTAATTCTGCTTAGAGTTTGGGTTTTTATTTGAAAAATAAATTTTTGAGATGAGGATTTAAAAGAATATTATATACTCTCAGGTTTTGCTTAATCCAGGAATAATTTCATTGATTTTCAGCTCAATTTGTTTTGGTTTCATTTTGCTTTCTATAGAGAAAGAGTTATAGGTTTTAATATAGCTGAAACTCAAGGGCTGGAAATGTGATATTCCCCAGCTCTGTTTCCCTGCTCTGCAACAGTTCTTGGGGGCAGACATCTAGGGTGCATCTGCTACTGGGTGAATTGGAACATATTTTACCATAACGTAAGTTTAGCATTGAGAAGGTACGTGAATCAAACAGAAAACTCATAAATTATCAGTATGAGTTCAAGCCACAGAGTTACTTATTCACTTCTGCAAATACCTTACTTAAGTATTATATGGCCAAATACTTAATTCAAAATATGTTTCTTACAAGGGTTATCAGCACTAATATAGGCATAGCCATCTAAAAAATTTTTAAGTAATTTTTCCATCCTTTTAATCCAAAATTATATTATACCATAGATCCTTTAAAAAACAAACTAAAAAACTTTTAGGCCTTTTCCTTAACAAAAATCTGTATATTAACACCCAGAACGGGAATATGTCTCTAAGACATGCTGTCACTAATGAACCTTTTCCCAGAACTGTTAGGTTCTTGTAAATTGTTTTTGCAAAACTAGCATAAAGCTTCCTGTGCCTTTTGGAGATCCTGTCAGGATTTTTCTATTTTCCCATTTTAATTGCCATTCACCATTTAAATTCTTAGTCATCACAAACCACTAAAGGGTTAATTTAAAAAAAAAATAATTTTGCATTCTTGTTTGCATCAATGATAAAATGTGATGCTTCCTGATGATCTTCAAGCTATAACTAAGGCTACTATGGGATACAAACACGCTAATCCTCATAGCCCAGAAACAGTCCTCATAGCCCAGGTTTACCTGCATAAGCATTTTGTACATAGTTTACAAACAATAGTTTACTCTGGTTTAACACTTACCAAACTTGGCTTAAAATTTGTACATTTAAAACAAGTCATACAAACACTACAAAACCCTTGATTACTAACACATGCATTTACGAGGGAGAAGTATAACGAGATTTGTGGTTACACATTACGGTACCGGGGCAATTACGCAACTTTATCTCTCCCAGAGAACAAGGCTGCACAGACCAGAATGAACATGCAGTAACATCTCCAATTCGGTGCTCTTCTTAAAGTTCAGTACACTGCAAGGGGCGGCATTTAGAAGCGAAATCTATCACCTGACACGACTCTCTAGAGGAACGTGCAGCGCTAAGCCATCCTCTCCGTCGCCTCCTCCCCCGTGACTACTGATCGAGCCTTTGGCGGCTCCTGTGCCGGCCGCGGGTGCGGGCGGCAATGCCCTCTGCCGGACGAGTGGCCGCCGCTCTCAGCCGGCGCTGCTGCTGCTGCTGCTGCCGCCAGACGCAGCAAAGGGGGAAACCGCCACGAAGTCACAGGGTAAAAACAAACAAACCATACTTTCCCGGCCACGTTCAAAGAAAAAAAGGATACGATAGTGAATAATTTGAAGATGAATTTAAACTTTTAAACGTTATCTCAGAGACGAAGACTTCTTCTCACTCCTGCCACCTAGTACACACTACCGTTAAATCGCGTCGAATTGCAAACATGGAGCAAACACTGTGCTGCAAGGCCTTTGGTTAAAAAAATAGTGCAGTAAATCAAACTCACAAGTAAATTAATCTCGACGAAAACTACTGTCTCCCACATGATAATAGAATGCACACATATGTGGAAGGCAGAAATGAAAGCTAGGGACAGAAGAAGGTAAACCGAACGCCAAGTCCGGAAACATCCCATTCAGTTCATGTATTTAACTGATGCATCAAAGTGGTTCTAAACTTTCCCTTAGTCTTTGAAAGGTGAGAAAAACGTTTGAAAAACTGAACTGCCATAAAAGCACACAACTTTTTTAATAAAGGAATTTTTAAGCAATTTGGTGCCCAAAGCAATAAATTGCCCAAAGTTAATTGATGGGAATAGTGATTTTGTGTTTAATATCACCAGCTATGCTCTCTCATACATAAATATTTCAATCATCATATTTATAGTTCAAATTAAATATATTCTGGAATGCTAGATGAAAACATCTTGGACAACTCACAATTCCAGAATAACATTACCTGCTTTAAATCCTACAATTAAGGATGTGACACCTACAAACTCAGACAAATGGGTTGCTGGTCAGAAATGCAACCAGACATGTTGCAGCTCTCATCTCCACCAGGAAAATGGAGTTGAAGTTACACAACATGTCTTCCCACTTGTATGACACATTACAAAAAAAAATTCAAGGCAAATATATTCTCCATGTCATCTTTTAATAATGAAGAGTGACTACTACTCTATAGACATGTACAATACACCTTTTCTTACTAACCCTCTGCTGTATTCAAAGAAAGGCTCCATGTACTTTCAGGCATTTCTTTTTAGAGAATCACAGCTTTCTTCCAAGCCATGTCTTTGGCAGAAATGGATGGAATTGACTGAAAAGCCCATTCACATTTTTGCTCTTCTTACCAAACAACCCCAAAGTCTTTTGATGCAAGTTTTTCTTCTCTTTGAAATGAAAAACTGTGTCTTTTCATACGTTACTCATTTGTATTTTCTCCGGTTTCTCCTACTTTCTCCTTATTTTGTTTATTCTACCTTCTTCCGTGGATAATGAGAGAGAGGACTCTGTTTCCTTACCTCCTTTTCCTTTTTTTCACTTAAGAAGGGAGTCATCTACAGAAACTGTGGAACGGTATCAGAACATCAGTTTCTTTTTCTTTTATTCCAAAGTCTTTTTTTCCCCCACCAATTCTATTCAATGGTTAACATAGGGAGAATTTGATGCAATATTTGTCATCTTTCAAGCCTCAAGACTCAAAGCTCTTCAATTAATGCAAAGCTGTCTTCAGGATAGCACTCTGCCTAATTCTCCAGTGACAAAAACAGAAAGGGAAACAATCATCACCCATCTGAACCATGCCTAATTTTATTAACAAATATTTTCAACACAGTATTTTATTCAATAAACTCTTAGTTCTTGTTCTCAAATAATATGACTGGTAATCATGACACTGGAGCATTGTTAACACATTTCTGACCACCTGCAAACACTATTATGCCGTGTGTTTCTACTGTCCTCAATATTATCCCTAAGTTGGCTGAACTGAAAAGCTGACAAACACAGTAAGTGGTAGGAAACTGCTTGAAGCAAAAAAAAGGAATCACTAACAAAGTACTAGCACTTTCTGTGACAATATACTCAGGCTACGGCCATCATTTCCAGTAATAATAATAATATTTAAAAAAAAACCCATAAAGTCTTTTAAGAAACAATAGCTAGTATTAAAGTGAGAAATATTTGTTATGATATCTAAGCTTTTGGTCCCAGTCTCTTGCTGATTTTTGTCCCCATTGTTACTGGGATTGGTAAGTTTAGAGGTGAACTGTGTACTAGCTTAAGCAAGGATGTATTAAGCATTGATGATGGTTTAACAAGAGTTAACTGGTTAACAACCACCTGTGGGATTAAATTAGGAAAGAAAATCAGGTATGTGACAGACCATTATATGCCTGCCTGTGTGCAGGGACACGTGCCTACTGTCTTCAGTAGATAGCTACACAGCTACAAATACATTTAACACTTGTCCTACAAAATGGTAAAATAAGCCTTTGTTTCCCTGCCTGTAGAATAAGGACAAAAGCAGACACTACAAACAAACAAAAAACCTCTATGTATCACGTTACTATTTTTACTGTGATTAAAATCCAGTTCCAATAAGACAATTCTTCGTTAGTTTGGGGGTTTTTTTTAGACATTTTTTTTACTGCTTTTCATTCTAAAGAGGGTGTAAGTAAGAGATGCTTATTGAGAAATCAGACGTCTGGAATCTATTCACATTTGGCTTTCAGCAGTACTGTACTTTGAATCATTGATGAGCACTGGTATGGTACCCATGGAAATCCACTGCAATGAGACCAGTAGGCACAGGGATAGCATTATTCTACACTCCCACTGTGACTGAACAGAAAACACCAGCAGACAGCACTTGTCTTTGGCCTTGGATCAAGAGTCCCAGCAGTTAAGAAATCGTTAGGATGAGCTTGTGCACTAATCTAGGCCTACTATAGACATAAGAGGTAACTAGGTCTCTTTGCTGAATTTATGCAAAGAATTGCATCTCAGTATAATAAACATTTCTGCCTAGCAACTTAGCCATTTACCTTGCATTATGTAACACAGTGGCATCAAAGCACTATTTATTAAAGCAAAATCAGTTTAATTTTGGGCTTCATCTTCCATCCAACACCTGCATAACATTTTATGAAAGAAAACAGATATACTGCCCAGATGTAGAAACTGAACCAAATTCTATTCTTGCAACATGCAAACTGGAATCAAATCCACTTGACTCATTATATTTATAAGAGCAAAGCAGGTCATGGGGAACTGTATTTGCATTAAGCATACAACTATGTATCACAAGGTTACAGCACTCAGCAGTGCCTCAGTGGCTCAGTCTGTTCTAGCTGCCCTATAATTGTGCAAAACATCTTTGAAACTATCCCTGCTTCTGTGTTTGAAATACAGTGATCGTTCCTAATACTATTATTACAGAAAATAAACTGACAGCATAAAGAAAGCTCCCGTCTGCTACTTTTAAATCCATGTTCACTGTATCCAAGAAAAACTTCAAATAACACTTCGGAATATCTAGGCAAGCAGTCCTTGGCTTGGGCTTAGGAGGGATGTAACAAAGTTTAATAAAATCTAGTGATACAGATTAGTATCTAGAAATTGATTTCGTTTTTGTTTCTTCAAATAGAGTAATTATTTTACATTACATCAAGCCACCAGAAAGAAGGTGTAAAACAAGCAAAGGAGTTAGCTTTTCTGTTCACTCTGTTGTTAAAACCACAGAACTTCTTGCCAAAAAATGCTGCAGAGGCTGGAGTATCACAAAGTTTCAAACTCAGATTGGGTAAATTCACCAAGAAAAATGTGTTTAACAATACTGAATGTCAGGAAAATATATGCTTTTCAGAAAAGTCTCTCCTTCTTTTCAACCACTTGAACTACTTTTCAACCACCTAAGAGGAAAGGCTGTGGAACTGGGACTGTTCAGTCTAGAGGAGACTGAAGGAGGAATCTCATTAATAATTTCTAAATGGTGGATGTCAGGAGGTTGGGCATCACTTTTTTTCTGTTGTATCTAGTGACAGGACAAGGGCTAATGGAAAGAAGGTGGAATACAAAAAGTTCCATTTAAATGTAAGGAAAAAAACTATTTTACTGTTCAGGTGAGGGAGCCCTGGCACAGGCTGCCCAGGGAGGGTGTGGAGTCTCCTTCTCTGGAAGTTTTCAAAACCCACCTGGACACATTCCTGTGTGACCTGATCTAGGTGGATCAGCTTTAGCAGGGGTGTTAGACTAGATGATCTGTCCCTTCCAACCCCTATCATTCTATGATAAGTACTGGGAGACTCCTGGGAAGATACACATTAATGTTTGCCCATATCTTCTACTTCTCCCTAATCTTGTTTTTGACCACTCTCGAATGGGACACTGGGCTAAAAAGAACCTTTGGCCTGCATAGATCTGCTTTCCAATGTGTGTTCTATTCCTTGCTCACTAAGAAAAAAATAGTCCTAAATTTTGTTACACATTCAGCTTTGTTGCTTACTCTGAGGACATAGTTTTAGTTAAGTATTCATATGGTATTGCATATGTCCCTATAATCTGTTGAAAACTGCTGGGAAAACAAAATCACTCCATGATTCACTGGTACCACTTAAAACCCTTACTGCTCCTATTTCAGTCCTAGAAATATTTGAGATTTTCTAGAAACTGCAGAAAATTTCAAAGCTTACAGAAAAGTTATTTCTAGAAGTATGTGTTCTTAAGCCATTCTGTCTTCTTTTGAACGGACTGTGTGGTAGAACCTTATCTAGTAAGCATACACCACAGGCAAGTCTATTTTTAAGATGCAGAACATATGATCCCTGTTACTACAGGAAGAGATACTTCACAAAAGCCCCATGAATAAAAGCCATCAGTAATACCCAAGCCCTTCTCTTTTTTTCTGGTTTGCTCTTGGTTTTGCCATTTTAATTTGCATCTAGGCACTGGAATGAGGCATGAGCTTAGAAAACATGCAGAATATACCAAAGATTTACTATTTAGTTATTACGGGATATTATGTCCTAGAGTATAATTTCAGAACACAGCTGCACATACTTGTGTTCTGATAAATATAAGTTTTCCATGTTTATGATATTTGGAAGTCAGAAATGTGGAACCAGGATGCACAAGTTCTCCTTCTACTCCAGTCTGCTCAGAGAGGGTCCACGCATTTGGCAGAAACCAACAAGCACCTACTGTAGCAAATCAGAACACAGTGAGGACTGTTTTAACTACCTTTCCCTTTGCAGATTCATCTTGATCAAAGGTGTCAAAATCTTTCCTATAGGTTTGCAGAACCTATGTTGGCAGTTTCAAAATTAATATAGTTTTAAGAGTAATAAAGAAATATAGAACCTATCCCAACTACTCAACCATACTGCATTTAGTGTTTCTTTGGCATGCCTAAACTCATATCCATCTGCTAGAAAAGCATTCTGGCCATTCAACGAGGTGAAACCATGCAGGCAGATGGTGCCCACTGTCAAATGCAAATAACTAGTTTTCCAAATAAATAGCTCCTAATGGCAACCACCAACTAATTAGGCTGCATAAGCCATTCCAAAAACATGCTACCTATTCATTTCTGTTGGCAAGTTGAAGACTTAAACCATATTTCTGGGCACTTTGCCCAAATATCTCTTTTTCCGCTTAGACATCCATTTGAAGTATTCTTCCTAGCACAAAGGGTTTCCATTCCATTTGCAAAAGGGGGCATTCCATTTATCACCCAAATAATTATATATAGTTGTTTAAAAACCAAAACAACCAAACAGGCAAAAGTGGCCATTCACTTCTACAATTACTTCCAGGACTGGGAAATTTACTTGAGCCAGGTAAAGCACAGCAAATCTTAACTTACTGAAGAAAAAGAAAACACTCAAACCTTAATGTTTTTAAGGCATAGACTAAAGTTATATAGTAATAATATCAAGGCAAGGTCTACATTTATTTATATACACATTTTTATGGAAGACAGTAGGCTGGATCTTCCAGTGTCTCAAACACAAGTCATTGCATAGACAAGTTTTTCCATTTTTTCATCATTTTTCCAACTTCCTTTCCAAACAGTAAAAAGAACCGAGTCCAATGTCTGCTTTACATCACACACGTTAGCTCTCTGGTTATCTGTACTAATCTTCATGTTCTAGTGATTAAGAGCAAAAAATATAAAGTGAAGAACACAAAATAATGCACATTAAAATCTCCGGCCTTACCTTTTACCGTTAAGTGTTTTCAGGTATTGAAAGTCTATATCCCTGTCATGGCTCTAGGGGAAAAGACAACACAGGCCTCTACCTATGTAGAAAGGAAGACCTTCCCACTCTGTTCCTGACAATGAACATGTCTGCTCTAAACTAAACTTAAGAGCAGTTCATTTCGTCAGAACTACTATTTGGAATAATTGTTCTAGAGGAACAGAGATTAACAGCGAAACAGTGCACAAACATTTGAATGTGCTTTCATCCAATGTCTATTTTTATGAAAACTCAATAAAGATAATTGGGCTCAAAATGTCTACAACTCACTGATTTTTACCAAAATATTTACCTTTATCAGGATTTGCTGCTTACTAGTTTTGTCCACAAAGTCTCAGTCAACATACTTATAATCTGAGATTTTGTAACTGTTAACAGAAGAAATTCACTCAAGCACTAAATTTGTACATTTGCTCTTTGAACACATGGCTTTTGAGTCATGGTGAAAGTTGTTTTGCCAACCTTTTCTGGAAAACTTTTGTCTCCAATACAACCTACAGGTTAGTGAAAGTTAGTCTTGATATCCTGGTTAAATCAGCTCCATACCTAGATAGTGCCAATCACATTGCAACATAGAAGAAAGCAACCTTTTTATATTCTGTCAACTGGAATATATTAAGGGAACCATAAAAATCACACAACTTCAGCTCTAAAGCCTATAAATATGCCATTGAATTCACACGTGGGGAAGTCAATCAGAAATGAAATACAAGAATCTGCACCAAGACTGTGTGTGCATGAATCATTTAACAGAAGGAAACAAAAGGATTGGAAAACTCCACAGAAGTAACAGCCCATGTCACAGTGATTATATGTCTCAGGGGTCTCATATGCACTGTGATGAAAAACAAGCACCTACAAGTAGAATTTACAGCTCTGTTCAGTGATTAATCTTTAAAGCTTCAGGAGTAGTAGGTTTAGATGAACGTCATTTGTACTTAATTTCAAACTCAAACTCAAAAAGAAACCTTTAGCCTGCAGTTAGAAACATATTGTTAGTTCTGGACTTATTTAGCAGACTGCCCAAGAACAGCATTAATTCCATTTCACTGACAAAGAAAAAAATTCTACAGAAAGTAGAGGAATTAAAGTGGGTATCTACAATAGACTGAAAAAATAGGGTGCCAGAAAATTTCCATGTGCTGAATAAACACAACAGATGTGGTATTTTTTTGGTGGGGATTTTTTTCATTTTTCGCTGAACTGAACCTAAATCATTAATCTAAAATTTTCTATCAAAGGAGAAAACCAGGTTTTTTGTTTTTTTCTTTAAGTAATTCTGTCCAATGCTTTTCGAGAAGCACTGCAACACAGGTAAAGCATTCTTCCACCTTACACGAACAGAAGAGAAGCTTTAGAGAATTTTACTGGAGGTAGTGAAATCCTGGCATATTAAATTCAATTTAACTTAGTCGTACATTCATCTTTCTGCTATAATTTCACCTGAGACAGTCAGCCTGCTTCCTGAATGCTTCCCAGTGCATGCATTGAGTTCCAGAAGGGTGGGAAGGCAAGGCAACAGCAGCACAGAACAGCTTTCATTCACAGCAAGAAAGAAGCTGCCTTCATTAAGGAGCATTTCCACCACCTGCTCTCTGGAGATACTGGAAAGCAAATTCTTTCTACTTGATCTAAGAAAGCTACTATTAATGCTACAATAATGTACACAAGAGTCTGGCTTGTTGACAGAACACTGGCAAAAGAAGTCTTAACAATCACATGAGTAAAGCACTACAGTGAAATTTTAAGCTGGCATTATGCATGCATTCCTAGTACTTCAGATTTATAGAACCTTTACTTGCATTGTAGAACTCAGTAAAACTTTTGGATGTCAACATCCTCCAAATCTTACTAAGATATTTAAAGTGCCAATAGTTGACAAAGTGCTATCCCTCCTGAAACCCTGTATGTTCAAATTACACTGAGCAAGGATTTTTCTTTTCAATCAATTTGAAAAAGTCTGAAAGTGACATTTTCACTGTCAATACCAAACAATTCCCATTTGTTTTATACCAAGCTCAGTACTGTAGGTGAAGAGTGAACATTTGAATTCATAGTTGCAGATTTTAGTATTACTTGTTTTCTATTGTTTATTCATAATGGAAATAGCAATGAATATATATGAATTCCAAAATGATCCTCAAATGTTTTTCAGTTACGAAGATCCCTCTTCCCAAGAAATTGTATTGGTCACAGCTGAGCAGGTAGATCTCTCAAACTCCTCCCAAGCTTTTCTGACTACTTAGCTCACGTTCTTATATAATGTGGACATATAACTCTAAATATCCACTCTTTTTACTTGTTTGTGAAAGCTGAGTAGTACTAATAGCTATAAGCTTGCTAAAAGAATATGAGCCCTCTGCCACACAACTGGGTATTTATTTTTGCACTTCTTAATCCATTGGTTCTTGTGGAGTCTACTTTGTGTCAACACTTTAGATCTCTCACTTATTACTGCACAGTTTCCTTAGTATCTTAGTATCTGTGTAGTTTCCCTAGTATCTTAGTAAAGCATTTTCTCACAATAATTTTTAAACATGGCAAATAACTTTCCATAACCAGATCTCTATTAGCTACTATTTTGTTGACAAGAATTTGTGGAATATTAGAAACAAGGCAAGATGTCACTCTATTAAAATAATCTTTAAGAGTTCTTGCGTATCTGGAATGTTTTTCTTAAGTACTTTCAAAAATATCTTTCCATTTAGAAGAGAAAAAAAAATTCAAAACCACAACAGGTGTCCATGGTCAAAGTATTATTACTTAGACACATTGTAAAAAAGATAAAATAAAGACTATAAGATAAATATTTGCATTCCATTTATAAACATGATGTATCCTCTTTTATTTCTATGGATATTGGTTCCCACTAACTGCAATGATAGCAGTGTTCATATATATGTGGTGAAGCCACTGTTCTGAAAGACAATAAACAGTGAATTCCAGTTCTATAAACATGTTATTGAAAATGTTTATTGTATTCAGCATCAGAATTTTGACTGATGTCAATTTAAATAAATGCAATGCCCAAAGACTAGAATTAGCTACTGGTTTGTGTGTGCGATACATGTATCTCATCCAGTACATTCCTGATGCTTTCCTCACAAACCTCTTCTTTCTGATGTTTCATACAGGCTTGCTTCCATATTTCTTCAAACCTTTCATCTGAAACCTTCATGCCAATGTTGCAGAGAATTTGTGCAATCTACAAAATAATGCAATTCATGTAATTCTGGTCAGTATTTTCATTAAACTATACAGAGTCTGGCTTTTACACATATTAGCAATCTCTACTTCCCAAAGAATATTTTGCCCGCTCAAATACTCATTCACTAAAGACCACATCCTGCATCCTTAACCAAAGAAGTTTCTATTTAAGTGAACCTGAATCTTACTGGGATGAAAGCTGTGGTGTAGAAAATTGTTTTTAGTTCATAAAGCAGTGTTAATGCAACTTCAACATTGGAAAAATCAGACACAGAAGATTCAGGGAAAAGTCAAAATCTTTTAAAAAGCCCTAAATCAAGTCCTGTTCATTCACTGTATTTTTACTGTTTGCAATTACCAGAATAAATCTGATTATATTATCATCTACATGTCATAGCAAGAATACTAAATGCAAGATCTTCAATTGGTACAGAAAAGTGGGTGTAGTGACTGAAATGAAATGGTTCACATTTACTTTGGTGTAAAACTATATGAAGACGCAAAGTAATTCACCAGAAATATTTTTTAATGTATTTCCTCACTTGGATGCTTCCTGCCACATGCCTCATTACACTGACCTGTTGACTTATTAGAAGAAAGCACCTTTAGAAAAACATTGACATGACTTGTGCTTTTATTAACAAACATTTGGCATCTTCAGTTGTATCATGTGTGTATGCGAGTATGTTCTGTTTATGCTCTGGAGATTTTATGCATGTTTTGATAAA
This sequence comes from Urocolius indicus, assembly GCA_013401255.1. Taxonomy (NCBI): domain Eukaryota; kingdom Metazoa; phylum Chordata; class Aves; order Coliiformes; family Coliidae; genus Urocolius; species Urocolius indicus. The sequence goes on from WBNH01009606.1 coordinate 731,248, forward strand.
GCACGAGTTCCAACAGTCAAATCAACCTTGTTTGTTATCTTTCTCTAAAACTGTCTTCTCTATCAATATAGGCCTGGTTCACAGTATAGCAAATCTGCAACTTCATCTTAGCCAATAAATCTATGGCAGTTCACATCAGTTGAAATTACAGGAGGAAAACACAGATTACATTTTGTTTCTTTAAAGCATAGGTGTTGTTTCAGTTAAATCAATAATGTTACTCATGAGGCAAACAAACCAGATTTCATCTAACATCCTTAACAAGCAAGTGAAATTTGAAGTTAAACTAAAAGCAATATTCCATCACAGGATACCGCTGCAGAGACAATAAAGGACTAGATGCTTTCATAACTTAGTTTTAGCATTTTAAAATACAATTCTGTCCTGGCTCATCAACAGCCATAAAAGAATCACTGACTAAACCACAGACCACTAAGTGTGCAGATGGGATTAAACTGACTTTTACCTATTATCAACATAATCACATCAAATATAAATTAAACACTCTTACTCAATTACATAAATTCTGTTCTCTTCAATGTACTATCATAAATTCCAGTGAAGAAAACAGCAGCCTCTAGAACTATTTTGTATATTTGTAACATAGTCACTTCATGAAACTGCATTACAGTCAGAATTCTTTTCTACAAAATAAATACATTAATTTCAGCATTCATTTCTACAGGCCTATAGAAAACCCAGTGGTATTAAATTACTCTGGACTTTCATATAATAACTCCATTAGTTACTACATGTTTGAAAACAGTAATGCTCCGTATCAAAAGACTAAAATACTGAAACACTGTATTTCATAGTATAGGATGATTTAACACACTCAGAGGTGGTTGTGTACTGATGTCTGTATAGTCTGCAATGAAGTACGACATCTCAGGCCACATTGTAACTCCAGAGAAGAGCTCTGTCTCATGCTTGACAGGTATAATGGGCTTCTCAATAAAACATGAATTGAATTTATTGACAGCTGTATTCTGCACGCATAGATGTCCTGCTTCAGAGCTAGATTATGAAATGGTAAATGCATGAATATACAACATCCCTGAATAGTTATTTAATGGACATGTAAAGAACATGATACCACACCTTTTACATCCCCAGCCACTAACTAGCAACATTATTTTCAGTGAAATATATACTCAAGTTCCAGATCCACTTTCAAATGTGACTATTACATATAACGACTAGTAGAGAGGGAGGGTGTGGTGGTTTAGCCCTAACTGAACAATAACTAAACCACCCAGTTACTCCTCCCCAACTCAGCAGGATGGGGAGGAGAATCAAGAGAGAGTTGTAGAACTTTCTGGGTTGAGATAAGGACAGTTTAATAGAACACCACAATGAGTAGGCAGTTACAGTGACGGCCAAAGGACAAAGAAAAAGGAGCAATGCCCAATGTAACTGCTCACCGTGCTCAGCCCGGCGGCTGAACTGCAGTTCCCACACTGGCCTCAGCACCGCCCCGGCCCAGCTGCTGCCCTTATATCCCGAGCATGATGTCACATGGGATTGAACAGCCTGGCCACGCCCCCAGCAGCAGCTGGGGAGAGTTAATTCTATCCTGGCCAAACCCGGGACACCTGGTCAAACCCGGGACAGAGGGGTTGTCGTGGCTCCTTTTTTTATTTTTAGATTGGAATTTTATATTTTGTTACATTTGTCTCATAAATTGTATTTCAGGTAATGAGTTTATCTCAATATTTTTTTCACTAAACAGTGCATTCAGATGTAGAAGCAAAAGAGCAAACAATACTGAGAAGAAGCAGAGCTGGTTTACTATTTACATGGGAGCAACTCTGGGCTGTAAGAGTGGTAGCAGCACTCAGAGACATCAGATGGAAAAAATCACAGTCCCCAAGTCAGTACCTACCATCTCACATTCTGTCTTTTGCTGCAGAAATATGAGATGGTACAGTATTGGTGTGTGGCTCCCTATATCCTCTATTACTTACTGTACAAGTCCTTTGTAGATCTGCGACTACAATTGTGACTTAGCAGAGCACTCAGAAGGTGTATTGATACAGTTTGAGGAATCTGCCACTAGTAAAACCTGCAAGTTTGTTTGAGGAGAGACATGTTGGGTAAAATTTTGCCCTGAACATCCCTCTGTGATGGAAACTAGTTTTGCACACCTGTAAAAGCCTTCTTTTGTGGCTTTTTAAGACATCAACTCATCGAATCATAGATTAAGTTTGGGTGGAATTGATCTCTGAAGATCATCCATTCAACCATATTATTAAAGCAGGGTTAACTTTACCATTGAATCACATTACTTATGATCTTGCTCAGAAATTTGAATATGTGCCAGGACAGAAATTTCACAACTGCTTTGCTCTTCTCACATTGCAGAAATGATGAACCATAGACTCTTAAGCACTGGATTATTTACCAACCTTTCCTCAATACAGCATATGAGGATGTGAGTAGCAACAACCTCACACACTTTCTTATTTATTGAAGTAGGATATAAATAAAATTAATATATACCACCTTTATTAATAATTTTGAACACAAAGAGTATATATTTTTCAGATAGTTGAAAGGATGTAAAGGAAGATGGTAATGTTAAACAATTAATTTTATAACCTGTTTATTTGATAATATGACTTCCCACTCCCACATGGCTGCAGGTACATTTGTCTTTGCAGAATATTCTGAAGAAAAGCATCATACCTCTGCCTTTGGTCTTGCTTTAAAAAAGTCTCTTTCATACACTCCTTTTTGACTGAAGACAGAAGGGAACAATAATGCATAAGCATTGGCCTGATCACCATAATTGGTTCTATCACTGACACGGCGAATTTGAGGAGCAGAAAGATCTGTGCGAATAGTTGGAATGCCACACACTGGATAACCTGTGGAAATCAATCAACAGCATGGAAAAGCCTGTATGTAAAGACAGTGACAGGAAGGACAAAACATTTTGTATGAAATAAGAATAAATTTTTGTAACATAGGTTCAGTAACAAGTTACATAGTCTTCCTTTTTTTTTCATGTTTTTAGAATTCCTAGCTTTAGCTACATCCTGAAGCATGACATCAGGAAATCTTGCAGCAATATTCTAGTACTCATCCAGTATTACTAGTTGAAAACATTTTAGGTGATTCAAAGAAGACACTATCCTCCTAAAATTACTAGTATAATTGCTCAAAAACATCTAGATTAACTTTCATGTTTTGAATGGATTAACCATACCAAGTTTTCAAGCCATGCCAACTTCCAAGCTACAACCCTAATCAAACTTAGTTTAGATAAAATAATTCACTGTTGTACATTTGTAGAACCTGTAGCAATACTAGTTCAACTTGTTCCTGATTTTTGTCTTAAATAATGCTCAAAAATGAGAAGTACAGTCCATTGTACTTACAGGTTGTTGGGAGACCACCTACAACAGCATTATATTGAGAAGAAGTTGTTTGATAATTTGTGAATACATGATCTGTTGATCTTTCAAGTGGTTTTGGTGACTTTGCTGAGCTTCCCAGTTCTTTTAATACAAGATCTTCCTTGCATCCATGCATGTTGAGCAGTGGCTCATCGTTTATCTTTGTGTCGTCAGGCAGAACAGAAGCATCTAGTTTTTCCCCTATTAAAAAAAAAAAGTTATGGTACAAACAGGATTTATTATCATCACATTATAGAAGTAAAAAACATTGCTTGAATCCTTGAAGAACTATAAAAACTTATAAAACTATTAAAAAACCTATGAAGTAATAACATTAATCTGCATTTCTGATAACGATTCTAAAAGATTTTTTTTCTTTCTCTTGATTTGGGAGCTGGGGCTCTTTAGCTTGGAGGAGACTGAGGAGTGACCTCATTAATGTTTACAAATATGTAAAGGGCAAGTGTCAGGAGGATGGAGCCAGGCTCTTCTTAATGATGGCCAATGATAGGACAAGGGCCAGTGGGTATAAACTGGAACACAAGAGGTTCCAAAGAAACACAAGGAAGAATTTTTTCAGTGTGAGGGTGAGGGAGCCCTGGCACAGGCTGCCCAGATGGGTTGTTGAGTCTCCTTCTCTGGAGATATTCAAAACCCACCTGGACAAGTTCCTGTGTAACATACTCTAAGTGGTCCTGCTCTGGCAGGGGGGTTGGACTAGATGATCTTTCGAGGTCCCTTCCAAGCCTTAAGATTCTGTGATTCTTTGATTCTGTGATTTATGGGACATTCTCAACATGCAACAAGGAACTCCAGGGTTCTGAAATACATCTGTATCTGAGGCTCTGCAGGTGGTGTGCAAGGATTAAATGCATATTCTAAATCCTGCCCTTCTAAAGCAATACTTAGTCAACTATAGCAACATCTTTTCTATAGCTGTAAAAACAAGATCATGTCCCCAATTTCCCACTATTGTCATCTACCTTTTATAATTATTTTTTCTTCAAACTTTTTAACCGCTGTTTTGTCTTTCCAATTCAGAAAGTTTGCAAACTCCAGATAATTAATAAGGCCGTCTTTATCCAAATCACAATGGTCAAATAACGAATCAAGGAGTTCCTCATCTAGATTCAGATTAAGCTGAAAACAAGACTTTCGTACGCCATCTTTATCTATTTTTCCATCACCATTCTATTATAAATGAAACAAAACAATTATAGCAGTCATTATAAAAAGGCTTCACTAAAAGGAATGCATGCATATATGGGGGAGGTGGATATATTCTTATTACATACATCAACAAGCACACCATTTCAGAAGAGTAACACTGCTGAGTACAAAAAGGAATCCTGTGTAATTCAGAAACTAAAAATCTTAATATAGAAGTGTCAATAATTTTCAACTTAAAAGTGATTTGGGACTAGAAGAGTGTGACAGGGTATTGTGACAAGATAACAATCTAATCATAAATGTTGAGGCAAAGCCAAGCTTTCTCTTAAAAGTAAAGCATCAATCATTCTGTATACATTAAAATTAATGCTATGTATGGAACGTCAATTAGAATTTCTTTTCCAGGGAGAAAAAAGAAAAAATCTGAAATTCTGGTTATTGGTGATTTGGATAAAAAGCACAGCTTGGAGGAAAATATGAACTTTTCCTTTCAATATCAATATCAAATTTTGCAGAGAAAAAACGATCAGATTATTCCTGCTTACATGTGCCTTGCTTGCTGTTAACTTGGATATTTCAAATATTCTTGTGAAAAGCTCCAAATGCTGTTGTATTAAACTCCATAGCATATCATGGTAGATTAAACACACAGTAACTATGAATTTACATTGTCTTTATATAGTCTTCACCTGTATTTGCTTTGCTATGCGTGTTTCTTCATGTCTGTTATCTCCACAGCAAAGTATTGTCATTCCTTTACATTTACATTTTTTCAAAGCACTGACCTTATCATAATGCCTGAATGCTTCTAGTAACATGTTAAAATTCTCATAGTTAGCTTTCTTCAGACTTTGCCGAACTGCAGTCAAGACAGCTCTCTCTCTGCCTTTACCATGGAGGAACTCACGTGGAACCTGGCAGTGAAGAAGATCACCAACTCCTACAAAAATAAACACTTCCTCAATTAGTTGTGAATATACAAAAAACAAAGGATTTTTTAAAAGGCTTACAGTCTTGAGGAAAAGGAAGATTTCAAGTCTGAGATGTTGATTTTCAACACTGCTAAACGTCTGATATTTAAAAGACCAAACGGTCCATATGACGATTTCTCTACTTACATGCAGTTAATATTAAAAAAAAAATAAACATCTTAATATAGTTTCACAAATCCACCCACTGCTTCTAACAGAAGTAAGAGCTACTCAGTGGCCAAATAACTGAAAACAAAAGAAAGTATACTATTAATCTATCACTTCCAATCTGTTGTTTCAGGATACTTACAAGGACCAATGAGAAAGTCAATGTAATACTTCAGATAATTATGCAACACTGATTTCTAGAAAGATAATGTAGTATTTTTGGGTTTCTCTTCCCATTTTCTACGTATCTTAACTATCCCAACTAGTAGCTTGAGTTGACTAGCTTTCAAAATTGTCATAATGAAAATTAATAGTTTTTCATTTTCATTCTGTTTACCGTCTCCTTTCTATTTCCAAAACCTTAACATTGTTATTTAATACTTATTACCTTTATTCTTTTTTAGAGAAGTGATGGAAAAATCATTGAGACACACATAGTTGATTTAAATAGAAATGTTAATATTGTCACTTAAATATCATTATGAATTTTCTGCCATTTCCCATTTTGTTTACATTTGGATACAGAAGCTTTAAAAACCAAAAAAAACCAACCCCAACGTGTCATACAAAAGCTACTTTTTCTTATTTCTGACATTGATTTTTTTTCATCACTAACAACTTCAATTCTTCTCACATTTTCCCTCCAAAATTTTACTGTCACTGTTAAAATTTTGGGCTTTGTCTATTTTTTTAAACATACCATACTATACAAGCACCAGTAATTACTTTAGCATAGTATCATTAATAAGATAAGGTTTTATTGTGGCCCTAAACTTACCACATTTATCTCGATGAAGTACCGTTCCAAATGTATGGCCTGGAGGAGCATTCATAGCTGCTGCTATACTGTCAATAGGACATTTCTTTGTTAATTGTCAAAAAGTTTGTTAATAGCCAAAATAAACCCCATACCAATGTTTTAAAAGTTATCATCTGTTTTATTATTAGTGATGATACACACAGGTCACCTGAAATGTTTCAGTACTTTGTTTCCATGTTGCCATTCCAGAAAAATGATGATTCCTTCATATCTCTATTTAGAACATTTGCTCTTTGTAATATAACACAATCAAATGCAAGTATTAACTTTTGAACATTTATACTTAGTAAAAGGAAAATATTCTATGTTAAAATTATTTTTTTTCTAAGACAATGACAGAAACGAGTGAAAAAACACTTCCTTAAAATATCCTAATCAAATAACTGGTATGTTTAGGACAAGCTAGATCTCCAACTGAAATGTCATCAAATAAACTACTTTTGACTAAACTAGAAAAATGTGATCACATCTCTGCTTTTTCACATGCAATTTTCTGTCTAACAAAAACAGAAAACAAATCAATATCCATCTGGATGTGTTGTCTGTTTAATAATTAAAGCTTATATGAATCAGGCTTTGTAAGAGGAAAAATTCTGTATCAACTGAGGTTTATGAAGCATTGTAATGATTCCACCAAGACTGATACATGCTGCTAGATCATTGCACAGTTTAGTTCTGTGTCTTTTCCAAGGAAGTAATAAATTGAGAATACAGATGATATAGCAATTATTACCAAAACTAGTGTTAAAGTAAATAAAATAGTCAAACCCCCAATCAAAAGGTGAGACACTGCAGTTCTTTTAACCCTTCATAACTGCAAAAGACACAAAAAGGAAAAAGATGAACTGCTACAGTGTGTTTGGAATTTGCTTGGTGCGAATTTATCAGTTCAGATATACTATTTAAGCAGAAAGACCTAACTTCAAACAGACACAATACAGACTTCATTAGTAACATACATACTTAACAGTCTAAATAGGGCAAGTGGAAAGTATCTTTCTGCAACTGAGTGCTGCAGTGGAAGCACTGAGTGCACAGTTATTTTTTACCCAAGACAGAAAAAGACACTGAAGACTTGTCAAATATGAGTGAATTTTGTTCTTGGATGGTTATCTTTGCTTACTTACGGATCAAGGACTTTTCTAACATGAGGTCTAAATTCTTCCTCAAAATCATCGGTTTGTTCTGATACAACTTTTGCTGTGCTCTTCCTACCAATGATGAAAAGAACTTACACATATTTAAAAAGACTTTTTCAATAACATAAAAAAAATTATTATTATACATTAGAAGGAAACAGTATCACCTCTGCAAGACAAGCACAAATTTAGCAACTGAAAAAACTTGCTAATTAAATCAAAGGTGTCTTTACAGAATGTTAAAGACATTGCCAAGTGCTGTTATACTATGGTAGAACTGATCTGGATAAACTATTCTGAAAATTATTCCTTGCATTTTCTGTTCAGTTCGATATAGATAAGGATTTGACAATGAGATATAAAGTTATCTGCAAATGTGCAGAGTCACTCTTCTTGAGAACTCACATCATTAATTAACAAGTTAACCATTGCAACTTACGATTGCAGATCACACAGCCAATTTAAACATTTGGATACACCTCGTCCATCTTTAGAGTGAGGGGTTTTTATTCCATAAACAAAAGACTTGCTGAAGTTTGGTGCCTCATACTTCCTATCTATGGCTTCTCCTGTGGAAAAAGTAAGCATTTCAATGTGTATAAAACACCTTGGGAAGAAAAATGTACTCAATATCTTCATTCTTCAGACACAACAATGAAGAAACAAAGCAAATAACTAATTAACAATTCTTCCCATTAAAGATAACTAATTTGCATTCCCCATGTTTACTAAGTACCACTTCACACAAATACAAACCCCGGAGGCTGAAGCAGTGGAGGCATAGACCACTGAAAGGGCAGACAAGACCACTGAAAGGGCAGACAAGACCACTGAAAGGGCAGACAGAGGCTGTGGGACAGATTAAGGAGCAGGATGAATTCTAGAACCTGCATTCCAGAGAGACAGTCAGCAGCCTGAAATTTCTTGAAACTAGAGCTTGATGCTGAGCTCCTCATCAGAAAGAAAGTCTAGCTGCCCTGAAATTCTGTTAGGATTCTGATAAAAGAAATGAACCAGAGGTGAAAGTACTAGAATGGGTTGGGCTCACAGTCTGTGGCTATATGCCTCAAATTGCTCCCTGTGGCATAGACAATGACAAACTCAATAAACAAGGGCATCTATGAGTTTGCTTTTAAAATAACACCCAAAGGAAATCAGGCTTCCAACTCTTTCACTAAGTTTAATGCACCCATCACAAAGTGATCTAGAGTTCTAGAAGCAGGTCATGCTCTCTCAGTTGCATGTAAATTTGGGTTTTTTTACATCATTACTTTTAATTTATGTTACATTAATACAGTGTAAAAAAAAAAAGTCTACCAAAAAATAGCTTACATGTTAAAGACTCAAAGAGGAAAAGTTACCTTTATTTAAGTTAGCACTTTTAATGTGATTTCTTATCAGCCTTCGAACTTACCCTCATAGTAATCACTATGTGACACAATGTACAGATCATGTCCTTCTCTGGCTTCTTTATCCACTTCCTCGAAAGTTTTTGGTGGATTTATAAGCTCTCCCGCTGATACATCTGGAAAGTAAGGTATAAATATATGGTTGGGGAAGGTAAGGGACATGGATGTTTTGTTTGGTTGGTTATTAATTTTAAATAATACTTTGTTAGAGAAGATGCTATTACTTATTACATTTCTAATCAATCTGTAAGAATCCGACAGCATAATGACATGGGATTAAGGGGAAAAAAAATCATAAATTAAAAAAAATCACAGGAACTGAAACAGACATAACCGTTGCAAGAGAGCTACATGGTCAACACATACATGACTTGCTATAGTCTATGGAGGAAAGATTCACAGGTCAGAGTAGTATCTTTTATTAGATCTATTGCAATAGTCAGGAAAAGGCAGCAAGTTGTCAGCTACCTAAACAGTTCTCCAGGGAAATCTACAAAGACAGAGCTGAAGCAGAGCCAAAAGCAATTACCAAATGTTCTCCATTGCTTGTTTCTTCATTGTAACTGAAAAATAATACTACATTTTTACGCCTTTCAACAACTGCCATAAAAATAAATTTTCTATAAAGTTGGAAGTACAGAACATGTGCTACATAACGTGTGGATCATTGTGTGTTTAGAAGAAATAAGTTCTTACAAGTTATAAGTTCTTCTAAGTTCTTGGTTTTCCTACCTTTGATGACTTTTTTTCCAAATGTAGTATTAATTATATCCAAGCCTTTAGGTAACATAGAAGATTGATCATGTGATCTGCCCAAGGATGCTTGACGGTTACTGAAGTAGATTGCTTCTTTTTTGTCTTGTATTTTTTGTTGAAAAGTAGTTTTAGGAAGTGGATTTATCAGTGAAGCTGCCTAAAAGCATCACAAACAACACAAGAGGCAGGAAAGCCAACAATATTTTATCATTCACACATCACTATGGCTAGCCTTTCAAACACACAAAGGTTTGATCATTTGTTCTCATGAGATCTTATATGGTTACACCGACATAATTTTATCTACCAAGTTACAAGCCAAAAGTGTATTTTGAGAGAAGACCAATAATCAATGCTATGCTAAATCTCTAGCTAAATTATATATGAGACAGAACTTTTTATTTTTATGAAATTTTTTCCACTTCTAAATTTAGACTGTGGCCTTTCAGTTCTTGGCATATATTACCAACTATAGTCAAACTGTATGATCAAAGCGTGTGAAAATTATTATTACTGCTTTGGAACAAAACCTGCTGGTTCTTATGATTAAAAGCATTTATTGTCCAGCAGTTAACACTACTTATTCTCTAAACAGCTAATCCAAATTTCACCAATGAAGAATTTAAAGATAACATTTCAAGATATACACTAATATTGCAACCTAAAAGACATGCCAACAGAAGGTACTTCAGCGGGGTTTTCAAAGCTTTGCATTAGATTAGACAAAATATTTTCCTTAATGTACACACTGAATTTAAGTCAACAGAATTTACTTATAAAATTTAGTCAAATTCAAGGGGAAAAATCAAATCTAAAAAAAAGTTTCAAAAATGTCAAAACAACAAATTTTGATCTTCTCAATTTTATTTTTTCAGCCTACCTGTCAAAGTAATGGAGACTCTACATAGTTTATTATTAGACTCTTGATTAATGTCACATAAACAAATACTGAAAAAAGTAATAGCAAATACAACTGATCCAAACCCACATTTAGTGAACTCATTAAGATTCCAATTCTTCCTCTTTTAATATTTAATTAATAATGCAAAGGAAAACAGTCTGTAACAAGACAGTACAGAGTAAACAATTTAATCCAGGCAATGTTAAACTTCTGAGGATGGATGCCAATGACCTATATTTTTTTCATTTTGGATATGCCTAATCAATGTCTCAATCAACATCCTCTGCTATCAGGACTGAAGACTAATTTTTGAGACCTGAACTCCTCTTTGCCTCAGCTGCTTTATTTGTAAAATTGAAAACTGTTAATTTACAAACCTAGTTGATGAAATCCACCATAAAAGGGTATTTTACTAACATAACCGTTATTTTGAGAGATCTGAACTATGTGATAAAAATCTCCAATTATCTCTCCAGTTGTTTGATTACAGATTACAAACATCATTTCTGAAGTAAAGAATACAAGCAAAACAGTCTGATACATCCAAAATATCACTTTAACAAAATCAGTTTCAATCCAAAGGCAAGAAAGGATATATAGTAATTACACTGAACTATAAAGCAGCTCCCAAGAGTTTTGCTATGAGTTAAACAGGTTCTACCTCTGTAATGAGTAAAGAAGCAAGCAGCAAAATTCGTGGGTAGAAGACTGTTCATTAACTTAAATGTTGAAATGAAATGAATAATTCAGTAATCACTGTTAAAGTTAGGTCACTGATAAAAGTCACTGAAGTTCAAGTGTTCTCCTATCTCAATCACACTAATTAAATCCTACTAATGGACCTCAGAATTCAGATTACCCACAACAGTGGCAAAATGCTGCAGTGTAAATCACTCAGCTATGTACCTTTATCCTTGACTATGAAGAAACCAGTAACTCTTATTAAAGGACATTCTTAAGCAAGGTAAACAAGTCACATTCTTACACTGTGTAAAAAGCGAGTCTCTATGCCATGTGTCATGTGAGATGCAATGTCAGGATCATCTGCTCTGCCATAGAATATTCTTTCAACGCCAGGAGCTGGATTTGTTGTATTTCGAAACTTTCGCACAGTAGTTGGAGTAATAGGCTATATATAAGGCAAAGCAAAACCAATTTTACACCAGATGTTCACCAAACATTAACGAAAAGAAACTGCGCTGCAGCCATTTCAATGGGGTTCCAAAGAGGCAAGAATAAAATATGGGGATGTTTTAGAGCTGCAACACATACACAAGTTCCTGCAGACGCTGATATTCTGAGCATAATGTAAGCAGTCTAGCCTAAATTTTATCAAATCAGCAACAGAAGGAATGAGAGAGTTGCTGAGCTTCAGCTGCCTGGTTCCATCTTTAAGATGGACATCCTCTTCACATATACTTGCTACACATATATTTCATGAAAAGTAAACGTGATGTTTAACCTGATTCACAACAATTCCACCATCAATGGAGCAATTTCAGAAATTAACTATAGTTTGAGGTTTTTTAAATTACCTACTTAAAGGGAGAGATGACTTCTAAGGGAAGGGGCTTTGGGAAGCACAGTTCTGAGGAACACCCTTGATAAAGAAGGATGTCCACCAGAAGTAATAATAATTCCTAATAATCACTATAATTGTATTACCACAGAAAGTGTCTAAATTCTATTTAGTCCAGGCATGTCCCTCCTCCATTTTGTGAAACACAAAGAATGAGAAAACTGCCAAAAATGTTTTATAATCCTCTTAGCTATTTGTGATTTCATATGACAAAAAGTAACATAGAAAAACAAAAATACTAGTTTCTAAAGAGATGTAGAAAAAAAAATGACCAAGGTTTCATTGATTTTTTTCTTTTTCTTTTTTCCCCTGGGTTTTTTTGTGTGTGTTTGGGTTGTGGGGGTTGTTTTGTTTAGGTTTTTTTTAATGGCTTGTTTAAAAGCACAATCGCTAATGGCAAATCACTGCAGAAGTTTCACAAGGAGCATCTTAAAAACCAACTCACCCTGGGTAAAACCTCAGTGAGGCAGCCAGCAGCAGTATCGCCAGCGGGAAGCAGCTTTCCAGCCTAAACAATACAAGCAGTAAGGCATAACCAAACCCCTTGTACTACAGCACTATTATCCTCATTGGTATCTCAGACCTTTCACAAGAAATTGTCCCCGTTTTGATAAAAAAAGGAGGGGGGAGGCGCAAAAAGGGAGTCACGGTTATTTTTGGGGGCAGGAGCACGTGGACCACAGACACACGCGCGTGCCCGCCGGCATCACGCCGTCCCTCCTCCAGCCTCTCAGCCCGCGCTGAGACCCCGGCCCCACAAAGGCGCAGGGAGCGGAACGGCGGCTCCGCGGCAGCGATGGGCCCCGTTCGGCGAAGGCACTCACTGCCGACAGCTCGGGAAACCTGTCGCTGAACCGGCCCTGGTAGATGGGCAGCAGCTGCCCCGCCATGGCGGCACGAGGCCGCGGCGACCGTTGGACCCTCTCGCCTGTTAAGGGCGGCGGGCGGCGCCACCGCGCCCTCTGCAGGCAGAGACCCGAGCGCTCGTGCAGACTGCGCTCCCTCCTCACAGCCCTCCCGCTACTGCCCACCGTCCTCTCACAGCCCATCACTGTCGCTGATGCCGCCTTCTCCCCTCACACCCTACAGAGACTGCCAGGAAACCAATTGCGCACAGGCTCTTTTGTAACTGTCACGATCTAAGCAAACAACTGATGCTCGACTGCAGCGATAGTATGTTTCTCAGTTATTAAAGTGCTTGAATAGTGCTAACTTTAGGTAGGCAGGATGAGTCTTCTTTGGGTTGAAAGAAGGTCTTGCACGGTCAAAAGTCTGATCAAACTTTAAATATTAATTATGCTAATAAAATGACATCATTTTTCACAAATGTTCTCCCATATGTAAACATACAGTCAAATATTTTATAATGAGACTACAGAAAACTAGAGAAAATTGCAGTTCCAATCTGCACGATGGCACAGAGGTGGGTGAGAGAAGCCTGTCAGCACTACCCATATATCAGGACAGATGAATGTTCTTACCGTTTGTCTTAAATGAGTCAACACATCATATATCTAAACCATTGTATTTGCCCTTTAGAAACAGACGATGATTACTTTGGAAAAGCAGCATGGGTAAGACTGAACAAGTTTCACCACTATTTAAAAGCTCCTCAGCTCCCACAAAGACTTTTACACTCAGCTGACATTCAGTAAACTTTCCTGTTCCTCACAGCAAAACATCTAAATTTAATCATATCCATTCTCTATAGTCATATGACAGCAAAAGCAATTTTATGTAAACATAGAGACCCTAACTGTAATTAATTAACAAACATTACCAGCTGTTGCCATTTTATTCTTGGCTCTCACATTTGTTTGATAAGGATTTAAAATGCAGGAATCGAAATTAAAACTGACTTCTTTCCTACAAATGGAAGACGAGAGGCTTGGGCAGCAATTACTCTGATGACCAGGCCACCAGGCAGTAGGAGTGCCTGACCACCTGCTCTGGCCCTCGAAGGTCATGTCAGTACGATAATCACCTAGCCTTCTTGCATGTGTGATTGTAGCTTAACTTTCTCCAGGTAATATATGTTGTCTTCACATATCAAGCTATCTATTATGGAGCTCTGCCCTTTTGAAAAAGTGTGTTTTTTGCTGTAGACATAGCCATAGAACACCAATACTACAAAACATCCACAGAATCACAGAATGGATGACCTTTAGAGATCATCTAGTCCAACGCCTCTTCAGAAGCAAGTCAACCTAGATCAGGTCACAGAGGGACTTATCCAAGTGGGTCTTGAAAACTTCCAGAGAAGGAGACTCCACACCCTCCCTGGGCAGCCTGTGCCAGGGCTCCCTTACCCTCACAGTGAAATAGTTTTATCTTCTGTTTAAATTGAACTTTTTGTATTCCAGCTTCTTTCCGTTACCCCTTGTCCTGTCACTAGATACAACAGAAAAAAGTGATGCCCCAACCACAAATACTTTTAAGTAGTAATGATATCCCCCCCTCAGTCTTCTCCAGGCTAAACAGCATCAGGTCCCACAGCCTTTCTTCGAAAGAAGGATGCTCCAAAGCCACCACTTGGGAACTAAAGAAGCTCTGGTAAACTCTTCACATATTCAGCTAATTTATACTTCAATCATATTTGTTGTTTAAACCTACAGTGTTCCTGACAAATAAAGCAATAATTGGTCATAGTTTAATAACGTGATTGATTACTTGTTGCCTTGTGGTTTGTTCTTCTTTCAGGTGCAATTTCTATCCAGTAAAGGCTAAATTGTGATGGAATGAACCTGCAGGTGTTCAAAATTGGGGATGGATTTGATCTGATTGAGACAAGTAACTTAGTAAGGATAAAGGTGTCAGAAGAGGGGACTATTTATACAGAGGAAGAGTAAAGTATATCATCATAAAAATTGTTTGATAATAGTACAGTACAGGACACGGGGACCTGAATTTTTATTCATGTTGTATTTCTATGTTGCTATCTGTGTACTGAGTGTGCTCAAGCTATTACCATCTTGAACATTCTGTTATTGCTGCATGATTTTATCTTTACTTTTTTTTTTCCCCAGTAGGTGGCCACACTTGCTAATTGAAAGAATCCACTCAGGCCCGATGGAGTGGGTTGCATCAAAGGCAGAAAAATAGGACCTGGCAAAGTAAAAAGAACATCTACAGAGGAAATAGGTTCTCTAGGCACATTCAAAACCTACATGGATGAGTTCCTGTGTAACCTACTCTAGATGGACCTGCTCTGGCAGGAGGGATTGAATTAAATGCTCTTTCAAGGTCCCTTCCAGCCCTTGAGGTTCAGTGATTATTTTACTGTGAGGATGAGGAAGCTCTGGCACAGGCTGCCCAGGTGTGCAGTCTTCTTCTTTGGAGGTCTTAAGGACTCTCCTGGATGTGTTCCTGTGAGGCCTGATCTAGGTTGACCTGCTTCTGCAGGGGGGTGGGACTAGGTCCCTTCCAACCCCTACCATTCTATGATTCTATAATATCACCAAATCAATGGATGTACAGAGAAAATATACACAAATAGAGATAGAAGACAGAAAAAAAAAAGGCTATTACAACAGATAGACATGTTAAAAAAATCATTTTTTAAGTTCAAGGATAATAAGGAGATCCTGTGCGATCTCTAAAGTCAACTTCCAATTATATTACACACCTAGGGTCAGATTTAAGCACAAAAAGATTGAAGAGAGTGTATTATTAAACTCTGCAGAGAAACAGTGAAATAGAAATCCATCTGGTGAAATCATGACCCACTTTTTGTTTTTTTTTTTTTTTATCTAAGACAATTTCACTTTTGGTATTTGGTGAATGACCCAAGATGAAATAAAATGCAAAAATATAATCACTGGTAGAACTATCTGGGAGATTTCGGAACTATTCATAAACAGCTGCTTGTCCAGATTGCAACAAAAAAAACTCATATTCACTACTAACATTCACAGAGCTGTCAAGCTCAAAATACAGTAACCAGAACTTGGTCATTTTGTTAATGCACACACTCTCCTGCCTCTATTTCACACATTTTTGGTGAATCTTTGCTGTTTACTGATTGTGTATTTCAGCGTCAGTTATGAACAACTTTGAAGTTTCACAGTGAGAGAGATGAGTTAGTCAGTCAATAGGAACCTCATGCACATGATACATGCTTTCTCTCAGCACACCAGTATTGTGGCTCTGTGGCAGGATCTGATTCTCAGAGTGCATCCATCACATCGCCCAGAACATGGACTGACTACATACTTAATGAACAAAAAGAATATGAGATTGTCATTCATGCTAGCAGTTTCAGCAAAACGGCTTATAGCAATATATCTTAAGTTTGCTCAAAGGATTTTGAAGGGAAAAATTCTCTCATCTCTCATGAGAAATACATTCTTTATCACTTTTGCCCTCTTTTTATTATTGCAACTATACCGTATAAGTCCAATATTAAAGAAAAAGCCACTCAGACTTGAATTTCAGGTACATTTGCTAATTGGAAAGATTACTCTGATTTTAGAAAGCATTTATCTAAATTAGAAGAATGGAAGATCTGATCCCTACATATGGAATGTTATGGTTCTTATTTTCTGAACACTGCTGCATTATGGTTTTTATGTCTTCTCATTCTTCTGTGTAAACTGAGCGTGTGATTTCACATAATATTTAATGAAATTTTACTGCCCAATGATCAGTTTTTGGCTCTTTGGAGAAGTTCTCCAGACTCACTCCTTTACTCTCACCTGCATCAGATGCAGCCTGCAGCCACAGAGGAGCTGATTCAGTCAGCTAAGCCTCCACAAAACTGTCTTTTGGTAAATTATTTTTGCATGACGTCAGGCGTTGATCCAACTTATTCTGCAGCTGCAGGGTATCACAACTTAATCAAGGTGTAAGGTTGCAGTTGGAAATGGAGGTGGATTAGGATCACATCTTCCAACAGCCACTCTTCATTTGAGTAGATTAAGTGAAACATTAAATGCCATGAGCATTTTATGTCTAAATTGAATTTAAGTTCAAGACATTCTAAAGATTTACAGTCCGATATTAATTTTCATTTTTTTAATCCTAAACTGCTCATATATGTACTGGGTCTGAACACAGCCAGAACAGCTGACCCAAAGTGATCAAAGGGATATTCACGTGGCATCTTGCTTAGCAATAAAAATTAGAGGCAGAGGAAGAAGGAGTTGACTTCCATGATGGCTGGCACTTAAGAGACTGGTTGGATGTTTGTCTATTTGTGGAAGGTGGTGAGTGACCTCATTAACATTGCCTTTTCCTCCTTCCTCTTTCCTTCATCTACCAAACTGTCTTTTCTTTTGACCCACAAGTTTTCTTGCTTTTATTCTTGCTCTTCTCTTCTCTACTGAAGGGAGGTGATTAAGTGTATGGGTGAGCAAGCAAGTAAGCAGCTGCCAGGGTGGTTGGATGCTGGCTGGTGCTTGGATATATGCTCCTCAAATACAGATTAAAAACCAACTCTATCAGGATTCTGATGTTTTGCTCAGAAAATCCTATAGTCCAGCTGAGCATACTGAAACCAGTCAGAAGGTTACAGCAAGTAAGCAGTGCTTTAGGGCAGGATGACCTGATTTAAAGGGCAACTCTTACAAATATTCTAAAAGGCAGTCTTTACACTAAGCTTCCTTGAACTCACAGCTCAGAAAGCCTGCATACTTTCACGCACATTTCTCTGGAGCTAGTCTGGCATTCTGCATCACTGGTGAATGCAAAGTCTTTCTCACTTTTTCAAAGTTACATATTCCCCTTAAAAAAAAGAATTTATGTAAGTGATTAACTTTTACTTAGTAAAGCAGAATGGTAAAATTATTACTTTGAGACCAATCTGCTACCAATGGAAAAGTACATGGAAGAGAAGAACTGAAGAATATTAAAAGAAAAAGCACAGGCTTGTAAGTTAGGGTTTTTTTACTTTAGTAATTTTTAAAGTATTGATGTGTCCATACTAGCGAAGGAAAAAAAAATCACACAAAAAAATTGAAAGCACACAAGCTAACAGATTTGAGATTTGTCACTTTCCCTCTCATTCTATGAGGCCATTGACTATAATATTTTACAAGTAGTGAGACATTTCTAAAGCAGCATTAAAGAATGGACATGATTTTTTAAAAAAAGACTGTGACATGACTTATGATACCCTTCTTTCTGCTGTCAGCATATTTGTAAAGTAGCAGCAACAATAGGAGAAGATATATCTGCATTGGCAAGAGGACTGAAAAGACAGATATTTTATGAATGAGTGGCATAATGGATTGTCAGCTCTCTGGTGTTGTGGTTAAACCCCAGTCATAGGCTTTCTCTAACTTAATTTTTGCTTCAGTTCAGTACATATGGTTAAACTAAAACATATTTTGAGAAGATAGGAACATGAAATCTTAATTAGGTATTTCCAGTGATGAAACATCTAAACAATCACTACACAAACACCACTAAACAAAGAATCATAGAATCATAGAACTGTTTCAGCTAGAAGAGACCTTTAAGATCATCGAGTCCAGCCTTTGTCCCAGCCCTAAGGACCACTAGACCATTTCCCTAAGTGCAGCATCCAACCCTCTCTTAAACACTTCCAAGGACGGTGACTCCACCACCTCCCTGGGCAGCTGTTCAATGCTTGACAACCCTTTCAGTAAAGAAATTCCTCCTCATATTCCAGCCTGAACCTCCCCTGTGCAACTTGAGGCCATTTCCTTTTGTTCTATTTCTTGTTAGTAAGGAGAACAGACCAACCCTCACCTCACTACAACCTTCAGGTAGTTGTAGAGAGTCTCCCCGAGCCCCAGATCCCTCAGCTGTTCCTCATAGGAAACATGCTCCAAATCCTTTACTGGCTTAGTAGCCCGCTTCTGGATCCTCTCAAGCACCTCAGTGTCCTTCTTGTAGAGAGGGGCCCCAAAACTGGACACAGTATTCGAAGTGTGGCCTCGCCAACACCCAGTACAGGGGAATGATCACCTCCCTGCTCCTGCTGACAACACTGTTCCTGATACAGGCCAGGATGCCATTGGCCTTCTTGGCCACCTGAGCACACTGCTGGCTCACGTTCGACTGGGTGTCAGTCAACACTCCCAGGTCCCTCTCTGCCTGGCAGCTTTCCAGCCACTCCTCCCCAAGCCTGTAGGGCTGCTGGGCGTTGTTGTGGCCCAAGTGCAGGACCTGGCATGTGGCCTTACTGAAACTCATGGCACTGGCCTTGGCCCAGCCATCCAGCCTATCTAGATCTCTCTGTAAAGCCTCCCTACCTTCAAGCAGATCGACATTTCCACCCACCTTGGCATCATCTACAAACTCTATCCTCTCATGCAGATCATTAATAAAGATGTTAAACTTGAGTGGTCCCGGTACTGAGTCCTCGGGCACAGCACTCATGACTAGCCACCAACTGGATTTAACTCCATTGACCACAACTCATTGGACCTGACCATCTGACCAGTTTTTGTCCCAGAAGTGGCAGTCAACAGCAAAATGTCCAAGTTCCTCAGGAGTTGGTATTGGGATCAATAGGGTACCAATATTGGGAGCTCTAGTACTTTTAACATCTTTGTTGGAGACACAGACAGTGGGATTGAGTACACTCCCAGCAACTACATCAACAACACTAAGCTGCATGGTGCAGTCAACATGCTGGAAGGAACCAATGCCATCCAGAGCACCTCGGCAGGCTTGAGAAGTGGACCCATGCAAACTTCATGAAGTTCAACGAGGGCAAGTGCAAAGTCCTACACATGGATTAGGGCAATTCCAAGCACAGACAGACTGGAAAACAAGTGGGTAGAGACACCCTACAGCGAAGGACTTGGAGTACTGGTGGGTAAAAAATTAAATATGAGCTAGTAATGTATGCTTGCAGGCCAGAAGACAAACTCTATTCTGGACTGCATCAAAAGAAGCATAAACAGCAGGTCAAAGGAGGTGATTCTCTCTCTAATCCAGTCTAGTGAGGTCCCATCTGCAATACTGCATTCAGCTCTGGAGCCCCCAACATAAGAAAGATATGGACCTGTTGGAGCAAGTCCAGAGGAGGGCTATGAAGATGACCAGAGGACTGGGACACCTCTCCTATTAAGATGGGCTGAGTTGAGATTGTTCAGCCTGGAGAGGGCTTCAGGCAGACCTTACAGCAGTCACCCAGTACCTAAAGGGGCCTACAAGAATGCAGGAGAGGGACTTTTTACAAGGGTCTGAGGGTGGTGAGGCACTGGGACAGGTTGCTCAGAGAATGGGCATCCAACCAATGGATGCCTCATCCATGGAAGCGTTCAAGGCCAGGTTGGATAGGGCTTCAAGCAACCTGGTCTAGTGGAAGGTGTCCCTGCAAGGGGTATGGAATGAGATAAGCTTTAAGGTCCCTTCCAATTCCAACCATTTGATGATTTGATGAAATTGTAACAATGATTAAATATTATTGACAATATCATCAACAAACTCATTAAATATCTTACTGGTTCTGGCTTTTATTTCCTTCAAATGACAACTATTAGACCTTTATAAATCTTCCAGGCTGAAGAAGCATTTATCACCACCATTCTACTTCCCATACGGCCCACTTACAGTCTGTGATCAAGTGATCCTTACCCTTCTCTCTTACAATGCCAGCAGGCCGTGGCATCTTCCACTGTGAGGCAAGTTTTTGTCTTTTAACCATTTCTTAAGGCCACCTCTGAATTATCCTCAAAATTCTCACCATTCTTGCTCGGTTATAGGCATAAAATAGGCACACAGAATTACCAAGGATCCACAACATTTACCAGGAATGCAGAAAGTAAATTATCTATGCCACAAAATCTCTAGGGCAAGGCATGCCATTTAATATCTGTATGTATTAAGTCAGATTGTTCGCATCCACCTACTAAGCAATCAAGACTTGCTGTACATTAGCAGCTTGTCCTCCTAAGTTTTAACATTCTTTCAACAACGAGCCCATCTTTCCATGGTAACCGCCGGTCCCGGTCCGGTAGAGGGGAGAAGAAACAAAAGGAGGCAGTGGAAGCGGTGGGGAAGGCACGGGAGGGAGCCACGGGAGGGAGCCACGTGACCCGCGGCCGAAGCGGAATGCCCGGCGCGGGCGGCCCGTGACGTGGCGGCGGCGGCGGCGGAAGTGCGTGTTTGCGAGTGTTTTGGTCGGGGCCGAGGCGGCGGCGGCGGAAGTNGTTCCCCCTCGGCGCGCGCGGCCGCCGCGGCCTGGCCAGGTGAGGAGGTGGTGGCGGGGCGAGGAGCGGGGACGGCGGCGTCTGTTGTTCGGGCTTCTGCTGGCGGCCACTTCCCTGGGCGCCGCCGCCGCGCACCGCGGGACCGAACACCGGGCCGCGGCGCGGGCGGCCGAGGCGGGCAGCCTGGCGTGCGGGGAGGAGGCCGGTCTCTCCCTTCCCGTCTCAAAATGGCGCCCCCGATTTTCCTACTTCCCCTTACTCCTGCGTCTGGGAACGAGCTGCGGGGGAGGGGATGTGGCGGCGGCGGGTGTCGGAGGGGACGGGCAGGGGAGCGCGGTGAGAAGGGGACAGCGGGGATCCCACCCTGCGTGCGGGCTCAGCTGCACGGGGTTACCACTGGGTCCAGCTACAAGGGCAGGGTTGTTCCCGTCTTGTTGTGAGATGTGGAAGGGGAGGTTGGGCGATGGGTCTCTCGCTTTCCCTTTCATTTGCGTCTGAGTAGTGAAATACACGGACAACGCGTCCGCAGCTGTCCGAGGGATCGCGACAGGCCTAGGGTACTGGGTGTGCTCTACATGAGGCCTGGTTGGAGCTAGAGTATGCTAGGCTATGGTACTTGTGCCCTGTTACGTTTTAGAGGAGAGCTGAAGAGTGCCATGTTAAGCTATTCCCTCAGCTTTTTTTTTGTCCCTTACGCCCCTTTCAGGGCCTGGGGATGGAAAAGTGACTGAACAGCTAGTTCAGTAGCAGAGATTAATCAGCTTCTTCAATGTAACGTTTGGACCAAGTAAAAAGCATGATATCTTAGTTTCTTCTGTTTAGGTAGTGACCATTCAAAGTTGCAGGTGGGGTACACTGCATGTATGTGTTGGTACTCTGTAATAAGATGTGTCAGGAAAAAGGTACATATTGGCTCAGGTGAGGTGGCTGGAGACAATGATAGTACAGTCATCATTATGTACATTTCCTGTATGATCAATCAGTTTATCTGAGAACAATTGGTACAGTTCATCATTCATATGAGCTTATGAGATAGTTATTATCTTTAATTGAAAGGCTATGACTTTTTTGCAGTGACTATGTTGATTCACTTGTTTTACTAGCTGTCTCATTATGTTTTGGTATAAAGTAGCTTACAGATGAGAAACATTTTGGTAGTTATATGTATTGCTGTCTTGAACACTGAAATACGATGCCACACTAACTCTGCCAAACCTGGAAGGCATTGACAAAAATCTTCATTAGTAGGACTGCCTAAAATGTTTTTAGAATCTTCAAGATAGTCCAGTGTAAACAAATGTTAAGTAGATAATGGTTGCCACCTCAAGATTGTATGATCTACCTCTGTGAATGGAGCATAAAAAGTATATTAGAAATTACAATAGTGTGTTTATAGTAAGAAGAACTGTCATTTACTCTGAAATATAAAAGTGGTGGAATGTCCCAGTTTTATAATTTATCATGAACTTTTATTGAGCTTTTTATATTTGATAAACATTTAATCACATTTGTTTTAGGAACAGTTATTAGTCCTAATCTCTTCAGTAGGCTGGCTTTTGTCACTGGTGTTATTATGATACTTCTGCATTAGCTTTCTCGTAGTTTAAAATAAGCACCAATCTGAACACCGATTCTGAATTATGCCCTTAAGTTATGAGTTTGGAGGGATTGACTGGGACTGGTGCTATTTTGTACATGGAGAAGCATGATAAAATTTGTGTGGTGATCTGTTAAAATATTTATGACCTTTTTCTTTCATAAATAAAACTCTTTAACAAAGATTTTCAATCAATCATATAGATTCCCTCCCTAGAGTGATAGGAATAGCCAACACTTGGCAAATTACCTGGTAGGATTAACTAATAATATGCTCCAAACTTTGTTCTGACATTTCAGCTTGCTTTGGGGAATATTCACCAGAAAGTTCCTACTCACAAGAAAGACCTATATGTTTGTAGTGCCCAACAGTGCCAAATGGCCTTGCTTTTTAGTAGATGGAGTTCTCACGTTAAACTACATGAAAGTAAGAAAATATCTCTAATTTCTGTGCGTGTGAAGCCATCCATCTAAGAAACTTTCATAGTATTTTCTCAGCACGTTTTTGTATGTTTGTTCCCTTACATAACTTTCATATATGCCAGTTAAAGAGCTTGGTTTGGGTCTAACAATTATGTACTTGCTTTTGTGGAGATGAGTAAAAATGTCTTATCACAGTTTTCTCTCTTCATGTGTTCCAAACATGTTGATTACAGAGTTTACTTAGTGTACAAAAAGGGGGAGAAAGGTGTTAGGGTCTTTTTCTGGAAATTTTCACCAATGCTATGTATGGAAAATAACTCTGACTTCTAAGACCTTGAAGTAAGTATTCAGAATTGTCTTGAAAGTGATTTGTCAAGAAAGAATTTGTGGGTTGTGTGTGTGTAGGGTGCTAAACATAGTATTCCCCTCATGTAATGCACTCAAGGCCAGTATTTTACAGACGACTTACAGAACTGGAGAATGACTGTGACCTGAGGCTTGGGGTATACATAGAGTCTGAAGCATTGAAATCTACTTTTAAATCCTTGTGAGGCACTACATTCAGCACAAAAATGTGAAAAGGACAGGGCAAAAACGTTCCACAGTAGCTGTGTCAAACTAGTACTGCTTCACTTCAGATTAAGAAAATATTGTTATTTTTGTGTGTGTGTGTTTGCTGCCATGTTGTGAGCTTACTGAACAGTTTCATCTGAAACTTCAAACGATAACAATTTCCATATACACTTATAGAAGTGCTAACAACTTTTTTAATATACCAAAATCATCTGGAAGTGCACCGTCAGTATTTTTATCTTGAGCTGTTAAAATGTGGATGGTACATCTGTAGTAGATTTTGTTACGAAATTATTACATATATTGATATGGTTATTGAATTAATGATGTTTGCAATGTGTTTCTGGGATTTGATGGTGGTGTTCTCAGGTAGTATGACCTCTGTCAGCTTAACAACTGGCTGTTTTTGTACATGGTGTCTCAGCGTCTAGAATGATTTCTGATGAGGAGGGAGGGGTGTTATAAGGATATAAACTTTGAAGGTCTTTGATAAATTCAGCTCTGTAGCTTGGACATCTATAAAGACTGAATTAGGTATTTCTCCCTGATAACCTGTTTCACTTTCAGGTTCTGAACAAGTTTTGCAAGAGGCAGTAATAACTGTCTTGTAAACAATATAAATCTGAAAACCAAAAAGCTTGTAAATGGACAATTGAAACAAATAGATATTATGCGAGTTAAATCAGTCTTGCCTGTTTTTTTCTGTCATACTTCCTTTCACTCTCAGTATGGGAAACTGCAAGCAAAAAAAGTAGTTATGGCAAATAACCAGTGTAGTGGTTTGGTTGGGTTTGTAGTGGGTTGGATTGGTCACTGTGTCAGTTGCTCCAAATAGTACTTACAGGATCATTGGATGTAGTCCTTATTTGTGTTTTTAATGCTGCAGAGTCTCTAAAAATATGGAATGAATTATGATTGAAAGAGTTTTAATTATTACATGATTATCCAAATATATAATAATGCTGCAGCAAACAAGTATATTTCATTTTTAATTATAAATTGTTTTCATTTACTTTTCCAAAAGAAAAGATAGATAATAAGTGTCTAACAGTATTCTGGGATACCTATATTTTTGCCTTTATCTTTCTGCTTTCTCTCTTGAAATATAATTTAGAAGTTAACTGTTGTCACTGATCCATTTTTATCCAAATTGCTCCATCGTCTTAAGCATACTTTAGCAGCACATGTGGAGGAAAAGAGCTTTTCATGAGAACTAACACACCAGCTGTGTGTGACTTGTTTTATGCTGTGAGGATGAAAGGTCTGATATTTTTAAAATAACTGGATCCAGTCCTGCATTTTAAAACATTCAACCAAATTAATGAGTGAAATTTTTAGTGGTAATTATGGTACTTAAAAATAATGATGGTGGTATGTGCAGGGGCTTTTTTGCTTCATAGAAATGTTCTTTCACTGTGATGTACTTTCATGTGTTTTTAAGAACATATATCTAGAATTTTATATTTATTAGATCATTTGTGCAACTAAAAAAAAATTGTTGTAGTAGTGAAGTGGGACAAAATCTCAGGACGTACAGGGATGTATACAGGATTAGAATATCCTAAGTGGAAAAAAGTAAACTATTTTGAGAGGTATGGGAAAAGGAGTAATATGAGGAAATAGGAGCGTCTTTAAAAAGTTGATTTTCTTTTTTTTTTTTTTTTAGAACTATATTCAAGTTCTGTTTTCAGTGAGAAATAAAATACCAGCTTTTCAACTGTTAGAAATCTTAGCATTATTTATTCACTAATATTTCTCATGTGTTCTGTGGAAGATAATTTGTGAGGGAGTGTCACAGTGAAGGCTGAGCTTCTGCTAGAGTGCTAGAAGCACTTTCCAGAAAAGAAGATTCTTAAGGACTTATGTTGAGTTTACAAAAGTAGAGAGAGTTAGGATAGAGAGTGAAGAATTTTGTGTTTGAGCTAGATGTTTGCCACGACAAGCTGGAGTACTCAAGTGCCTGATCTGCCAAAGGCCTTGAAATGGGAAGATGGTTAAAGGCTACTGCTTGGTTTAAAATATCGTTTTCTTTACCCTAAGGAAGAAAGAGTCAGAAGTCATTTGAAAGTGTTAGACTTGCTTACCTCTTTGCAATGAAAATATTGAAACCATTTTCTGCACTAGGAGAATGTGCTCTAAACTAACGGGATGGCAACTGAGGTGCTAGAAAAGCTGTATTCCCACAGTATGCACAATTCAAATAATCAAGTGGAGTAGGACAAAGTTACAGGCTGGCTTTTTGTTTGAGGTTTTTTTTGGTGGTGTTTTGGGGAGGGGTTGGTTTTTTTTTAGCAGAAATACAGAAGCAAATGTTTCTCTCATTGAGAGCTGATTGACCATCGTTTAGGTAGTATTTCCAGTGGGCTTACTTGGAATTTTCTTTGGGAACTGGGAGGAAATACAGAAAGACACTGTGTCAGTCTTTCATATACCAATGCCTACCAACAAAAAGAATTTATCTCTACTGTGAAATAGGTAAAAACATAACTTGGAAGTGATGCCAGCAGAGTCTACATACTTTCCTGTCTTAATTAATAAGTATTATGATAATTTTTTTTTAAAGGAGTTTGAAAGATGAGTAGGTAGACTAAGGAGTACACTGTTCATACTTGATCTCAACAAAGATCTCTGTTGTGAATATTGACCTACCAGGACATGTGTTAGTATTGGAAATAGCACTTTTTGTCATACGATCGTTCCCTGGTGGCTTACACAAAGTGATCTGAATTCTTGCTAGTCAGGACAGTCGATTTTTCTACATAGAGAAAGCTTGGCATTTTTTATTCTGTTAACCCAAAAAGTTATTAAGGATTTGTACCTGAGATCTTCTGTACTGTAAGGAAATTGCATTTTATATATATACTAGTAGTGAATTGATGAAGTGTACTTACAAAGAACTTGATGTGGTGATTGAGTTTTCCCAATTTGCTCAATTTTTATCGTCCCTTAGTGGTGCTGACTTCAGAATATTGCTTAGCAGTAGGAAAACTATAGCTAAAATTATTTCCTGTTATTTGGTATTCTACTGGTAGCATGAAATCTCTGGTGTTATACTTGAATCTTGACGTGTTAACAAATAAAAGACTGAAGTCTTGTAAGAAGAAACATAATTGGATGCCAGTGTCTCAGTTTGAAGCTTTAATTGGAAAATAAGATGTTAAAGAATATAACTGGTTCATTTGTCATAGGTTTTGTCTTCAGTTGATACCTTAGCAGCAATGTTATCTGTAGCCTGGACTGTTAACTCTGATAAATATTAGGGCAAGTTATATGTAACCCATGTTGCATTACTGAATTATTTTTTTCTTATTTGTTTTGTAAATGTTAACATCACCTCCTGTTTTTTCATTAAAAGGTTGTTACTGGTAGAAGCATCACTGAGGTCTGAACCCTGGAACTTGCTTTCAAGAGCTTGAAACAAAGGACTTATTTCTAATTTGGCATGGCTAATCGAGGAGCAACGAGACCCAATGGGCCAAATGCTGGAAACAAAATCTGCCAGTTCAAACTAGTACTTCTAGGAGAGTCTGCAGTTGGCAAATCAAGTTTGGTGCTTCGTTTTGTAAAAGGACAGTTTCACGAGTTTCAAGAAAGTACGATTGGAGGTGAGATAATTATCCTATTAATTTGTTTCATGTTGAGTTTATATTGTCCTCACCTTTGCCAACCCTTCTAGAATGTGTCACTGGCAGCAAGGATCAAATCTGAGCCCTATAAGTCTCAAGTTGAGAACTACAACTTTCTAAGCTAAAAGTTGTAGTTGGCCAAAGGCTATAGCAAGCATCAGTGTCAAGTGGAGAAAGAATATGTGTCCTTGAACTATGTAGCTTTGAAAAACGGACTTGATGTTGTTACATTTTGTTTGTGGGTGCATGTGTTCATATTTTAATTGCACTGTACACTTAATGCATGAAACAACCTCTTCATAAGAATTAAGAACTTAGTTTCTGTGAAAACAAAGTACTGCATCTTCCAAACAGGTTATGTTGTCTTTTTTGCATTCCTACTTTGCTTTTGATTTGGGAGAATTCGCTACGTTTCTGGATATACCCTTCTTTGTTGGTAATCACAGAATTTAATGTGCTGTTTTTACCTTTTGTGGCTTCAAGCAAAACAGATGGTGGCTACTAGAAACTTTAAAAATCTGGTTAGTTATGGACAGGTTTTATCTCACGTTCCCCTACCAGAGTTTTTTTCTGTTACATAGTATGTTGGGGGTTTTTGTGCTTTGAGCTGTATTCCTCCTTGGATAAATCTAAACTTATCCTAAGTCTACTTAATGGAATCACAGAATGGTAGGGGTTGGAAGGGACCTTTAGAGATCATCTAGTCCAATCCCCTTGCCAAAGCAGATCCATCTAGATCAGGTCACACAGGAACGCATCCAGATGGGTTTTGAAGACCTCTAAGGAAGGAGACTCCATACCTTCCCTGGGCAGCCTGTGCCAGGGCTCCCTCACCTGAACAGTAAAATAAATAACTTTTCCTTATGTTTAAGTGGAACTTTTTGTATTTCAGCTTTTTACCATTACCCCTTGTTCTGTCAGTGGATTCAACAGAAAGAAGTGATGCCCCAGCCTCCTGACATCCACAATTTAGATATTTGTAGTTATTAATGAGATCCCCCCCTTAGTCTCCTCTTCTCTAGACTAAACAGCCCCAGTTGGGTCCCACAGCCTTTCCTCATAAGGAAGATATTGCAGTCCCCTGATCATCTTGGTGGCCCTGTACTGGACTCTCTCCAGAAATTTTCTGTCCCTCTTTAGCTGGGAAGCCCAGAACTGGACACAGGACTCCAGATGAGGCCTCACTAAGGCAGCGTAGAGGCTTAAACAAAATACAGATCTTCTGGATAGATAGATAGATAGATAGATATTCTCTAGTAGTCCATGTTGCTGCTTGCGTTAATCAGTTTCATTGAATCTGTTTCATTGTAATATTTATGTGTAGCCCTTTCAGTGGTCTGTATGTGTCTGTACACAGGAACAGTGGTTGAAATGTAGAAAATCTACAAAGCTTACAAAAATAAAAACAAGCTGAATTTCACTGTATCTTTTTATTTTACCCTGTTTGTAGCTGTTACATGTACTTATTTTGTATATCTGTCAGCATAAATGTAGGACTACTTTCTTGGCCTTTAGCAGTCCTACTTTTTTGGCTTTGTGTGTTTTATAATGGCTTTGGGGTAAGTGTTAGAGTGAATGTTTTCTGTAGCATCTCATGAAGCTATGTGGTAATAGGGAGAGCATTCCCAAAGGTCTGTATTGAATTAGCTGCCCAATATAAATGTGGATTTGAGTTAAAAACAAAACTAAAACCAAACAAAAGCCACTTAATTTCAAGTGCAATTTCAGCAATATCTGATTCATTTAACCTCTTTTATTTTTTCTTGTTTTAGTGCTTGGGTGAAACTAGGGATTATCCAAACCCTGTTACAATGTTCAAAATCTATGCAAAGATTAAACAAGAGCTTAAGTTCAATTTCATATACATAAACTTTGGTGTCATGTCTGTATTGGCTTGTGCCTCTTGTGTATAAGATAGAAACAAGGAAATGGCATATAATACATCTGAGAGAAATGAAACATAGCAATGTTGGGATTCAGAAAAAGTTTTCTGTAGAGAAAGCTGTCTAACTGTAGCTTGTAGCTGCCTAAGGCATAATTTTCTTTGTATACAGAAGGGCCTCTTAACAAAGAGAGGCTTATGTGCATTGTTGATCTGAATAAAAACATCTGAAAGAGTGCAGTTGAGAGGCAGACATGTTGGGTGGTGGTGGTATGTTTGATAACTAGACTTTGCCACTTCAGACTAGTGTTGCAATGCCTGTAAGTTGCTTCAGACAAAAGCCTGGCTGTTAAGGGTAATAGGCTTTCAGATTATTAACACAGCTCATTGTCAGTTTACTGTGGCCTTGCGAGATAGGAGAAAGTTACCTTGTCTGCAGAAATTAACTTGCATTGTATGGAGGTTGAACTATTCTTTTCAACAAAACCAAGAGGATGTCACAGAATAAACCCCTTATTTTAATTTGCTTGCTGAGTACAGTCTTTCGTTTATGGAGCTTAGGTAGTTTCTTCTGTTGAGAATAATGTTGGTAAGAACTTAAAATTACACTTAACATCTTATCTCTGCCTTGGAGAAAAAAAATATTGAGCTGGTTCTGAGGAGGAAGCTCTTGATCTGATGCAGCATGTATGGTTTTTTACTCTTTATTTTGATTCTGACCTGCTTAGAGAACTTCCAAGAGGAGCCTGTTTAACCAGTGCTTGGATATTTAGCATTTAGAAAGATTTATGTTGATTTAAGGGTGGAACATCAAAGCCTTTACCCTTCTCCAACCTGCCTGCTCATCTGTGATGGATGCTAATACCTCTGAAGCACAACACCTGACCACTTAACTAGCCAGCTTCTGTGTGGTAGTTAGTGTCCTTCATACAGTAAGATGAACTTGCTTTTGGTTTACAATAATGAGTTGAAAGTTGCAGCAGTTTTGGAATGATTCATGGACTATGATGTCTTGGAGTGTGCAGGACAGGATAACATCCCAATTATGCAAAGGTTAAAGGTCAGTGCCACTTCAGGCATTTAAATTGGCCACAGTCTGTCGGTATCCTTTGTAATGAGTTCCCAGTTCTGACAAGTAAGGGGCTTCCCTTAGCATTTCAGCAAGCAGAAGGTCTTGACACATTTAAAGTTTTTTGTTAGTGGTCGGAGCAAGGGCAAGCCAGTCCACAGTATTTCACTGAATGTCTGTCATGACTGGAAAAACAACTCCAAGCATTTATGCTGGGTTACTCAAATTTTCATCTAAATTGTTGGAATGGTTGTATTTTCTGCTGTGCATGTACTGTAACTGTGCAAACAACATGACTGTAAATCACGTAGTCAAGACAGCTTGTCAGACTACTGTAATAGTTGTGTGCTTATTTTTAAACTTCAAAAGCTAAGGTAGAACAGATGGCTGAGTTAAAAACTCTAACATTTAGGAGAAGCCAGTATAAGGGAATGTTGCTTTTTGTTGACTTTTTCTCCTCCAAGAAATTCTTGAAATTCTAGCTTCGTTTTGTAATATGAATTTCTCTATTCTGTTGGGTACTCACTTCTGTATTTCTAATATATCCCTTAATCTGAGTGGAAGATCTTTACTAGGAGTGACCGAAGGCCTGAAATAAGTAGTTACTGTTTTCTGTAATTAGAAGACCATTATTTATGGTGATGCATTCAGCTGTAGTGCCAATGGATGCAAGTTTCTCTGAAGTTGCAGGCTGCTAAAATTATGGTGAAATTAATTCCTGAGATCACTTGCACAGTAAAAAATATGTCTGCCTTAAGAACAAGAACTTCTCAGAAGTGACTTTTTCTTCCATACCTGTTAGCTAAAGTTGAGTTGTCGGAAGCTGAAAATGAAGCCTGTAAAAAGCTATTAAAGTAATGTAAATGTGTAGAACTGTAAATATCTGAACTTTTGGATTGCAGCATGATGGGATGCTGTTATGGGTACTCTGCAGAAGCAGGATGAAATGTATCTAAAAATTTAAGAGAAGGCTTGTGGTTATTCAAATTCACTGTTAAAAAAAAAAAAAAGGCAGGAATTCTTTCCAATTCTTGCTTGCTTATATCTTTCACTTGATGAAGGACTAATTGTTTGAGTAACTATTCTGTGTTATCAGTTATGATCTGTCAACTAATTCTTGCTTCAAACTTGTTGTATTTTAATAATAAACTTGAATTGTTTAAGGAAATCATTTGCATCTCTGCAAACATAATTTTATATGAATATAGATGTATAAGCAGACTTCTGGTTTCAGCACGTCTATCTTTTTTGTAGCTGCTTTTCTAACCCAGACTGTATGTCTCGACGATACAACGGTAAAATTTGAAATTTGGGATACAGCTGGGCAAGAGCGGTACCACAGTTTAGCACCCATGTACTACAGAGGAGCACAAGCAGCTATAGTGGTATATGATATTGCAAATGAGGTAAGTACCAAATATTAGGGAGGTACAAGGGGGATTTGGAAGTTACCAGTGTTGCATTGATTATTCCTTAATTTTTCTGACTGGTGTGAAGCAATTCATAGAATTATAGAGTGATTTGGGTTGGAAGGGACCTTTAAAGATCATCTAGTCCAGCTGCCCTGCTGTGGGCAGGGATATCTTTCACTAGGTGAGGTTGCTCATTTCATACAAGATTCTGGAATGTTAAATTGTGTCTGTGGACTTTTTTTTTTTTTTTGCCACCATACTATTTCTAGATTGGGTTTCTTTATTGTTTCAACAGGAAAAAAAAAGATAAAGGAAATTCTGTTGCAGGAGTGTTTCAAATCCACCTCTAAATCAACAACCTAAGCTGTTGTTCTTGCCACATTCCTGGTAGTGGTTAATTTCTAATGGCGAAAGATACTCTAATACTGTATTATTGCAAGTTACAGGTAAAGAGTGGAAAGATGGCACAACCCGTTGAGACCAAAAAACCAAAGTTTATTAGTGTTGGTTTGGGTTTATTTATTTACTTGAACTTAGATCTAAGTTCTACTTGTTTTTTGTAAAATGAGACTTAAAAACCAGAAACCACAGAAACCCTGGAGTAATGAACAGTGCTTAGTAATTAGGTGTTCTGTGACCCTTTCAATATAGCTGTTCATAAACTTGATTTTTTTCTAGAGGAGAAAGTAAATTTCCCATTTTCTTTCTTAACCACTTTTTGCCTTATTTGTCTACATAAAGCTCTTTCCACCTTTACCTAATTTTTCAGCATTATTTCAACTAAGCATATTTGAGAACCAAGGTAGGAAAATTTCATTATAAAGCTTAGTTGGTAAGTTGGAGTGTGGCTTTGGACAAAGGTAGCAGACTTGCATTGACCTTTTGCTTGAAGTATAGATAACAGAGATTTGGATAATAGGTGAGTACAAAAGAATGACAAAACTGAGTTGCATCATTTTGCAATCATTAACAGGAGTCCTTTGCCAGAGCGAAAAATTGGGTCAAAGAACTTCAGCGGCAAGCAAGTCCTAACATTGTAATAGCTTTAGCAGGAAACAAAGCTGATCTAGCTAATAAAAGAGCTGTGGATTTCCAGGTATGTATAGAACTTCTGTTCATAGAAATAGCACTTTTGTTGTTTGTAATCAAAAGGAAATAAACCTAGGAGGAACTTACATGCATAGCCTAGCTAGTTGTTACAGAGGTCATGCTGTTAAATATAAATGTCAGCTGAGATTAATTCAATTTTGCTTACTACTGAAAAATGTATTTTTGTACAAGTGATACATAGCAGTAGAATTTTTTTAAGTAAGTTTGACTTTTATAAATAGGTAACTTATTTACATGTGTTTAAAGCTCATTGAATTTTTCATCTTGATGTGACCTTTTTTGTCCTCTATCAGAAATTACCAGTAACTAGTTTCAGTGGATGAGGTAGCAGTAAATCTCAGTTTAGATCATTCTCTCTGACTTGTTAGCAGGACAGTTTTGATTATCACATGATACAAGGCTGACTGATTTGCTTAACTTGCTTAAGTTATACTGTTAAAGCAGCATTCACGTTTTAATTGTGCATCCTTTTTTATTTAGTGGATTAATCTCTGCTCTCTGCTATATTTTATCTTCTACAAAATGTAACCAAGTCATCATAAAATCCAAACCAATTAAAATTTACTGCAGATGGTTCTAGTCCACTCAGTCATTGATTAAATTTGAGTTAAGATTGTATTTATTAGTTATTAACTCTTATACTGTTTTAATCTGTACTTGGTGTCACTACGTGAAATGCTCCTGTGTATAGTAAACTTTTTTGTAACTATGATGTAGACTGTGAAGGTTACCAGTGTTGTAGGTATTTTTCTGCCAGGATTCAACAACATGGTGCTCTTAATTTTGTACTTCAATGTAAGTTGTAACATAAAGCTGTGTGACAGAAGACCTTGGTATTTTGTGAAAAATAATTGTAACTAACAAAAAAATCATATAGGAATGCAGTAAAACATGTAATCAAATTTAATTACCACAGTAGGACTACTTTTACCGCTTCCTTTGTACAATTACAATCAATGTTTTTTAAAAATTCAGACTTTTGTTAACTTGCCAGGCCTGCAATGGGCAGCCAGTCCTTTCTCATTGGAAAGTATGGTTTAGATTTCTAGATATTTCTTAATGTGTTATTTCAGATATAGTTACATAAATCTTAGCAGATGTGACTTAAGTGAATATAAAATGCTGTAGATTATATTTTTCATTGTAGGTAGTCTGTAGTTTGGCTTTTTGCTGTTTTTCTGTTGAGTGGAAAGGCTGTTAATAAGCTGGAGATTCTCAGCTGAGTTAAATAACAGGCAGTAGCAAAAGTAGACAACTTTAAACAGTGAATTTCAGATGAAAACTCAGACTGAAAAGGTAGGCAACACGACAAGGCGTTTATTGTTAATTTCTGTCAGGGTAATGAAACTGGTCTGATCCATCTGTTTCAGTGTTTGAAAGATTCAAGAGAGTTCACAAACTGCCTTCTTTCCAGTGTAATAATAGACTTTCTGACATTCAGTGGCATTTTGGGAGCTTATTCATTATTGCTATCACAGCTAATGTTTGGGGTCAGGGTTGTCTTTTTAATATTTTTATTAATGATTTAATTTTGCCTGAGACTTTTCCATCTTGATATTTTTAAGATTGCAGTTCTAAAGGTTTCGTTGCTGGGTGGAATTGCAATTTTTTCATAGCTGATGGATAACACATTGTCACTTGAGTTTTTTAGCAAACTTTCTTTTAAAATGGTACAAAAATTATTATTCCAATGAAAGTACAGCGATTGAAAATAATAATAATGATAAACAATTTTTTTAATGAACTACTGCATTCTTATTTTAACTTTCAGGAAGCACAGGCTTATGCAGATGACAACAGCTTATTGTTCATGGAGACGTCTGCTAAAACGTCTATGAATGTAAATGAAATATTCATGGCAATTGGTGAGTTTGTGAATAAACTGAGAGTTTAAGGCAATTTTTGTCATGAGATAAATTCTATCACAATCTTCCTAACCCAAGATCTTGGGTTGAACTAAATTATTTCTGGCACTGAATTTCCTTTAGATTCTTTCAGATCATTTTTGATGTCAGAAGTCAGACAAACTTCCTTGAAATGTAATGGCACAGGTCTTCCCCAAACAAGGTCAAGCCCCAAAACACTCAAATTAACTTGGAATAGCCAAGCTGCATTATGTTTTAATTCTGTCAGCAATTTCCAAGTACCTGTTTTGATTCTATGATGAAAACTTGTATTGCTTCGGTTTCAAACAAAATGAAGTTTTTTTTTTTAATATAATAACTAAAACAAAACCACTTTTCACCTGGTA
The DNA here is from genome assembly GCA_013401255.1 of Urocolius indicus. Taxonomy (NCBI): domain Eukaryota; kingdom Metazoa; phylum Chordata; class Aves; order Coliiformes; family Coliidae; genus Urocolius; species Urocolius indicus. The sequence goes on from WBNH01009606.1 coordinate 766,629, forward strand.
TAAGTAACTATAAAAAGCTTTACACAGCTTTTCTTAAGTGTAAGTGTATAATTCTGCCTTTTGATGCCATGTTGTTTGCAGCAGATTCCACACTGCCTTAGATGGGTGCAAAACCTGGAGTAATGTACAGTGGTAATTAAAGCTGGAAACAATTCAAAATAGGAGAATGATAATGGAATTGCTTAAAAAAAATCAAGTCTTCCTTTTAGTCTAAACAAAATATTTGCTAAGTACACTTTGTGTTTTTTTCCAAAGATGACGTGTGCTTAAATTTAATGTCCAAGTATAAATGAAGGACAGTTCATGCGAGAAGTAAATTTACTAATGTATTTTTAGCCTTAACATAATCTTAGAGGTTTCTGTAAAGATGCTAATAAGTAATAGTAAGTATAAATTACTCAAAATTTGTAAATTCCATTGATAGACACAACATTTTCATTGTCAATAAAACTTCGGAAGTGAAGGAAAAAGAAAGCACACATTTTTAGTTGGTCACCAACCTATTTAGTGTGATCACCTTAAAGTAGTACCTCTTGATACTGGAAAATAGTAGCATATAGTATCAAATAACCTTACTAAATCTGTTTCATACTTTGCACTAGTGACCTCTCCATCCCAGTTCTTTTTGTGCAAAATGTCACTGGTATCAAAATTGAATGTTCCTAAAGAACTGTTTATCTTTTGCTCTCCAAGTCAGGAAAGCAGAAGGTAATTTTTGGTGTGTTTCAAGCTTCCAGGCAATGTAAATCAAATTATCACTATAGCAACACGATTTGCTTCATATTAACTGTAAATACTTGGCAGGGGAAAAAATATAACTGCATGAGTGGAAAGTATATTTTTCTCAAGTGCTCAAGGTTGGCCTGCATTTAATGGTTGAGAGATGCTCAAATTATACTCTTCTGGTGAAATTTTTAAAATTAAAGTACAGTTTGAATCTTGTTTAAAAATAATCCACAAAATCTGACTTTTTAAAAATTATATCAACAATAATCCTTACCTACTAATATTTTATGTAGTATACAAAGTGAATTTGATAAAACAGTGCCCACTTAGTACTTGGTATTTTGACTGCAAGGTTAGTTAGTATAGCTAGTATAATTGGTTGTGGGTATTCTTTCATGTTGATGGGTGAAATTCAGCTTATCAGTGCATTAGAGCAAGATCTCTACAGCAAAAGACATTGAAAGGAGGTGTTGATGAGGGTGTAAGTATTGCATGGAATTTGGAGTGACCTTTTGCACAACATGTGGGCAGTTCTCAGAACCATATGTAAATATTATCTTCAAAAATGGGAGAAAATGAAAAATTGGAACATACCTGGAATTGAGGGATGCAAGCTAGAGCTGGTCATAAAGCAGCTGCTTTTTAGGTCTTTCAGAAGTTCAAGTTTTAAAAATTCATGTGAATTTACATTTATAGAATGTATCTAGAATCCACAAGGGCAGTGCTCTGAAGGCATTTTTCTGTTGGTGCTTTGTCCCTGTGTACTATCTCAGCAACTTAGTGCTATGTGAACTCTTGGATTATATCACAGAATTGTAAATTGGCTCAAGTTGGAAGGTACCTCAAAAGATCATCTGGTCAATTTTTTGCAGGAAAGGGAGCCTAGATGAGACTACGTAGCACCCTGTGATTGTCTAGCACCACCAGATACCTTGTTGATGTATATTCTGTGGGTTTTCTGGCCATTACACCTGCATTTAATTTCTTTTAGGAAAAGTTACCCTTTAAAAAGCAGGCCCAAGTAATTACTTTGAAGTGAAAGCAAAGCAGCCTAACTGTAGAACAGGAATGGTTGTTAGGTCTTGGTAACATGAGCAACACAAAGCCACAGAAGTCCTTGGAGAGAAAGCTAGGAGCTACTGCTCAGAAGGATAATGTTGGTCACGCTTTTGTTTTCATGTCCATACAGAGGAGGTACGCTGGAGCTCCAAGGACAACAGTAACTCTTACGAGTCAATTGACTCATAAGAGCTAGAGGGAGAGAGCTGGAAAAAAAGGAGATAGACTTGATCTGGTGCTAAGGGCCATTTTGTGTTGTGTGCAAATTCTTATTCTGACTAGATAGCTGGGCAGTAGTTTGACCCATTTCTGTCTGAGCTTTGTGCTTTTTTTCCAGTCTTTCTGTACATTTTTTAGCACGAACATCCTGATATTAAAGCCTCTTCTGTGTAGGTAGATTACCACAGAAGCTGTCATTTGCTGGCATAGCATACCAGTGCAGTTATGTTTTTTACTGCTTCAGTTACTGGTGCGTTTCACTTCTGAAAATCATAGATAAGGTAGCTAATGATTAAGAAGTTAAGACACTTCTTTTATCACCAAGACACTAAATCAAATCAGATTTTATAGTGATTATATTATGCTTAGAGAGTGATAATTGGCTGTTCATGTACTCATTTAACCTTAGTGTAATCTCAATTTTAACTCTTACTTGTTGATTTTACAGCAAAAAAATTGCCGAAGAATGAACCACAGAATGCAGGAGCCAACTCTGCCAGAGGAAGAGGAGTAGACCTTACTGAACCCACGCAACCAGCCAAGAGTCAATGTTGTAGTAACTAAAACATCAATTGCTTTAAACTGTTCTAAATATTCTTCTGCTTCCTAACTGTTAATAACCATGGAATTGGAGTGCTTAACCTGGCCCAGTACAACAGTGAAGAGACTTATGACAATAGTCAAGTTCATGATACAGATGAGTTTTGTTTTACATAAAATTTTAACATGCATGTATCCACCACTGGCTGTAACGTTTCAGCAGTAGAGGAGAGATGGAAGCGGAATAAACTTCCTTCAGTTGAAAGGTTTTAAAAATCACTTACCATTAGGGGTGTGGAAAAACTACTTTCCATGGACCTAATTGGCCAGTTCCTGTAGCCTTGATACTGATTACTGTTATAATAAACATAATTGGGACTTGTCATAATTATCAATTATGCTTTAAAACCTTTTTAGAAACGGGATCTAAAAATTACATAAACTTATTAACAGTATTGATGCAACTGGTTGTTTCTGCAGATGTCTACTGTTTAGTTTTACATTCCATAGTTTAATAATTTAATTACAAATAATACTTGCATTAACAATTTTAAGAACCCTATGCTTGCAGGAAGGTGGAGTTTTAGTTGGTACACTGTATGTAAATTACACCGACCCAGTTAGTTAACTAAATTAATTAGTGATAAATCAAGTTTAACTTCATTTCTGATCTGTTCAGAGGGTAAATTCAACTTAGGATTTTTTTTTCTCTACAAACTGTAAGAGCTTTTCAAGTAAAACCACAACAAACTCGATGTCTGTGACTTCTTTCTTGGTTTTGATCATTGCTGGCCATCACAGTTTTTTTCCCCTAAAAAAGAAAATAGTGCACTAACAATTATGTACATTGAACTTGATTTTAAATTTGGATATTAATGCACTGTAAATAGGTACTCTGCATTGTAGTCTACATTTGTTTAATACTTTCTGTAATATTTAAGAGTTGCTTAAAGGTATACAGAATGTACAGTTACTTAAAGCTAACTTTTTTTCCGCTCTAATCAAAGGGAGTTCTGAGTTCTTCCTTTATGGCTAGAACAGTAATAAATAACGCTCCTGTATCTGTAACATAAGTACTGCTGTCTGTCAGTAATGAACTTTGCAACTTTGTTTTCCAAAGTACATTTTATTTGGATCTGTTCAGTATATTGCACTAATTCTTTTAGTTATTTTCATTATATGAAATCTACCAAGTGTGTCAGAAGAGATGAATTAGTCTATTTAAATGTTGAACTGATAGCAAAAGCTTAACTTGTGCAGATTTGAAATTTGCAGTAATCTGGGTTTAGCGAGGAAAATGACAGTTCACCAGTGTTTAGTTTTATATTGAGGTGCTCAGGTTTCAATAAAGTGGTTTAAAACAAAAACAAATTAAGAAAAAAATTTCTATTACTGTTTCTTGTGAAGAGTTTCAGGTTTTATTGCACTTGCACAGTTCTAGACATGGTGTCTGACTTGCTATATGGGTCAGCATTTAAGGTGATTACAAGTAAATTCATGACACAACTAAATATAAGCTTGTCCAGTATATTCTGTGTCACTCCAATTATCCTGTGATAAATTTTTAAGTGTTGAGGTAATTTGGTATCTTATCGCATCCATTTAGAAGGGCAATCAAAATAGTAATATTGTCTCTTGAACCCGCAGCTAATGCGGTCTTCACCAGTTGTTCACCAATGTACTTTGCTGTGTTGCCGTAGAGTGTCTCAGAGGTGACTCTGCCTCTTCCTGCAGTTTGCGGTTTGCACCTGGATGGGTACGTTTCTGCATCTCTTTCAAATGGTGACGGTGATTCAGAATCTGCTGGTGATACTGTCTGTAGCAGTTCCTGAGCAGCACAACTTGTAGGTTTGTCACAAAACATCTTTGAGTCCATTTCTTGTGCCAGTTGTGGACCTGGGTCATAATTAGATAGGCATGCTTTTGGGGGCTGGTTCATGTCTTTGGAGCCTATTGCCAGTACATTCTCTAGCAGCTGTTCATGGGTGTGACTTGGACCTATCACACGGAAAGTGTCAGTGGCTGTTTCCTCCTGCGCTGAAGTCGGTGACTGAAAACTGTTACATAAGTAAACTTTATTGTCCTTGAGCTGTTTCAGTTCTTCAGAGCCATATTGTGTGCTAGAATCAGACTGCTTTATCTGTCTGCTCTGTGAATTTACTTCATTGTGACTGAAAAGAGATGGTTCTGCATCAGCTTGATTTTTGTGGTCATCAGCATCCTTAGGAACTCCATCTTTCCTTTGCAAGTAGTTCCTCATCATAGAAGATGTTGGCTTAGTTTGTTTCAGGTTGCCTTTTAAGTCAGTGAGAAACATGTCTTTATTGGAACACAGTACCTCTGTTACATCTTGCTGATCACTAGTGGCCTTTGAGTCATTTAAGTTGGCTTCAGTGAAGGGCATCAAATACTGACACTTTTGTGGAGAAGTTTGGTCTTGTTGAATACGCTCATACATTCTCAAACAATGAGTGAATGTTTTCATAGTTAGTGCAAGTACTTCATTGTAATCCAAAACCTCCCAAAGCCCATTAGAAGCTAAAATAAGAAACTGACAAGTGTCATCAATAAGGACAGATATGGTATAAGGCACAGGTATAACAGATCTCTTCAGTGCTGGATCTCCGTGATGTCCAAGCCCCCTCGTAGTTCTCAGGTACCCTTCTACTAATCCATCTGGTTCATTAGCGCTGATGTTCCCGCCATTCTGAAGGATGCGTTTTCTCTCACTTACGTTAGAAGTGCTGTGCTCTCTCGAGAGGCAGTGACTCTTTCCATTTTTACATAAGACTGCATGTACATTACCTAATATTGAAATAAGATGATGTCTTGAATTACAGTATAGTCATTTAGTTTTAAATACTGCTGCTATGTTAACAGCCTTTTGCTAAGGTAGGGAAAAAAAACAGAAGTCATAGTTCAATTATCTACTGCCACAAATAAGAATATGTCTATCGATGAGTCTGGTTCTATTTTACAGCAAATTTTCTGTGGGTTTTTTTTTTGCTCCTCACGTTATTCAGAAGTGTGTTCCAGAACCTTATGTTTCTGATTTCAGCTAAGCTTTTATGAGGAGTCGGGTGACATTTCATTCAGTTTAAAGTGCAGCTTGATAAAAATGTTGCACCTTGGTTTTTTGGTTTTTTTTTTAAGCAAGGATGCACATTTCTCTTATTTTTTTTTTTTTTTTCTGGGAGAGATTGTGCTTTCAAAATACTACATCTGGCTGAACTCACCAAGAAGTTTCAGGTTCCTGAAAATAATTTGGACACCTGAAAATAATTTGGACATTGTGTAGAAATTACAGTTTACTAACATGATGCCTTAAATACCTTACTTAGCTAAGGGACCCAAGAGAGCAAGAGTTCTCACAGTTATCTTGAGAAGCTGAGGACTAACTTTTTTCCTTTAGTATGAATAGGTACTTTACCTTTCCCTCAACACTTCTGAAATCTGCAGGGCAAGAATGAAAAGTGTTAGAAATTTTAACACTGCAGGTGACTAGTCTTGTCAGACTGGAATGGAGAGAGTGAAGGAAAGCAGCTCTTAAACAAAGTGCTGTATTGTTGGAGATCCTCTGTGGCTACACTGAGAGACTGTTCTTTCGTATTAGAGGAGGTAATTGGTCTGCTGCCATGATTTGGCTTAAGAGCAAAAATGATGTCTTACAGAAGGAACTTGAGCTGGATGGTAGCTTTCCAGACACTGAGCTGGCTGCAGTGTGTTCATTTGTACTGTATTTTTAATAACATCTGCCTAGACTAGGGCACAGATTTCTGAAAAGTGTTTATAAGTAGGCACTGCTTATACAGTAGTTGTATTGCTTGGACAGTAATGGCATTGTCTAGTGTAGGAGACAGCTAAGTGTAGTCTGTGTACAGGCAGATTTGTCTAGAAGGTTACTCAGTATCAAACTGAAGGATGCACCTATTTTTATTGATTATAGAATGTAGATGCCTTAAGTTATGCTGTGTGAATGTTTCCCTGTGCTTACTCCCTCCTTCCTGTGATTTCCATGGAGAGATAGAAGATTGTCTGAAATTTCCTTTCAACCTCTGGTGTAAGACCATCAGCTGTAAGCTTAACAAAGGGCATAATATCACCTATATGAAACAATTTGACTGCAAGAAAGAGTAAAATCTAGTTGCGTTTGGATGCAAGTCTCTTGTCTGCAAATCAGAGACAGGGCGAAAGAATGGACAGAAACTAGCTGACCTGTTACTGTGGGACTAAACAAAGAAGACAAAGCTGGCCAATGCTACCATCACCTGCTCTGCATATCTGACCATCCTCTTCAGTTGTTTAACTGGTGCTGAAGAAACACGTCTGTACTTCTGTAAGAACACATTCCGGGGGAGGAAATGAAGCTTGATGTTATGCAAATCTTTTTCTTTGATGTGATACATTTGGTGGAAAATTAAGTGTATTAGATTAAATAAATGTGTATTTAGAAGCGGTTCAAAAATGTGGACTTTAATCATAAAAGGCTTCAAGTATCTCTCATCAACTTCAAGCCTTAAGCTCATTAGCAAAGCTTGAGTTTATGGTATCTTTTAATGGAGGCCAGCATAAAACCTTATCTGAGAGGGAAGGATGAAGGCAGGTAACTAGAACTAGAAAACAGGTTGGGTGAATTCTCTACCAGATTTTCTTAACTTTCATCTTATCTCAAGCTCGTTGTAATGAAAATGGGTTTCTTCCCTGCTAAAGGTGAAAAACAAATGCATCTCGGCTCTTAAAACATCACAACATTTATGTAACTTAGTCCTGTATTCCTTCAAAGGCATGACTGCATCCCCTGTAAGAATATCTGAGCCTAGTGGCAAACTAGCTAGTTTTGGTACCAGTAACAGTAAAGTTCTGGTAGCTGCAAAAATGCATGTTGAAGGTGTAGAAACTATGGATACAGCAACACGTGTCAGGAGAATGGAGGAGTGGAAAAGGAGATTGTAGCCTGGTTTCTTATTTCAATGTCAGTGCATTTTCAGGTTGGTTTATAGTGTTCCTCAGACGGTACTTTTTTTTTTTAACCTTAAAAATCCAGGATCAGTTTTTCCAAATGTGGAATATTTATTGGTTGGATTGTTTGGGATTATTTTCCTTCCTGAGGAAATGAAGCTTCTTAAATGGTTTCCCCTTTTCCTACTGATCTTTGACCCTCTTGGTTACTTTGAGTCAAATTTCATATAGAAAAATGAGAAGTCTTTCAAGTTTTGTGAATACAGTCAGGTGAGGACACATTGCCTCTGTTGAGGGGAAAAAGGCAATGTTGGCACACTCCTTACTAGTGCGAGGGAGAGTGATGGGAAAGTAGTGTAGTGCTGGGCATGTGCTTCCAGCAGAAACTGGAAGACAGTGGAGAACAGAGCTGTAGACACAAATCCATTTGAAGCTCTTCACCCAGTGGCTTTTTTTTTCTATTAAAATTCTGCTTATGTACCCCTTTATGAGAAAGCGTCTTGCTTGTAATCTTCTTGTACAGGCACGAGCTGCTGTACGTACACAAGATCACTTAACAGGTAACAAAAATCACCAGGTGGGAAGATGGAGTATGTGGAGTTGCTAAGAACTGCAAGAGCTTTTTCTAATGTTGCCTGCAGGATAGCTGGGTGAAGAAACATTAGGAACATTTCAGTGTTTCTGATTGTAATTAATAACAAAGCAGTGGTCTCTTTCATAAAGAAACAGTCCTGAATAGAACTTCTGTAACAATGGTAAATAACAACCAGTTCCTATTTCAGAAATAATTCAGATGACACCCATGTTTTCAGCTTGCTGGTAGCAAAATATGGTGTCACTCAGTGTAATAAATAAAATAATATCTTAAGCATGATTTTTCAGACCTAATATCAGAAAGCTTATGATTGCCCTGAAATGAAGACACATTAAACTTCCTCTTGAGTTAGACAGAAAATTAAAAATTTTCCCTGTTACTCTTACAGAGGTCACCTGTGTGTTGTGGAATGTTTCTTAACTGTGTCTTGCATTAGTAAATTGACTTTACTGCTTTAACTCAAATATCATAATGAAAGTGCTTATCTGATAAGCTCAATTCTTAGCGCCTGATGCCAGCGTCAGCTGCAAGGGAATTTATCATGCCTCCTTCACATTATCAACTTAAAGCACTTGGAGCTTTTTATCTCCAAATATCCCCTGCCAAAAATTCTCCAGATTAGCACGCTTTTTTTTTTTTCTCTTTTTGTTGGATGGAGAATTAAAAAAACCTTGATGTGGAATGTACATACCTATATTAGCAATGTGCAGTAATCCAGCAGCACCTTTGGCTGCTCTGGTTAACGGACTCTGTATGGTGTTTTCAGAATGTTCTCTTCCTCCTTCCTCAGTGCCATCTGTCTGTTTGCTGGGGATTCTTTCCACTAAGCAGGTAACCACTGAACAGCCGCTCCAGCGGACTTTGGAAACCTCATTCCTTCCCAGTTGTAAAAGTCTGTCCATCCTCCAAAAGGACTTGGCATACGCTCTGTGAATCCTTTCGTAAGTATTAGTCTTGTCGTTGCCTGGTTCGTCAGAGAAAACCATCTCTTTTTCCCTGTAATCTGCCTTGATTACTGTGTCAAAAGAGTCTAGAATTTGCTGCCCCTCTTTACTCTTTTTGTAGGAAGAATCTATTTGAGCAAGCTGATCAAGAAATAAAAGTGGAAGCTCTGCTGCAACTGTTTCTGCAGCTGTCGCACCGTGAGTGCCATCAACTAACCCCAGAAAACATGTGTCTGACCTATTTCCATAGTTGTCGAGCACAATAAATCTGTCTTCCATGTCTCCCTGCCATGCAAAATTTTTATCTTGGCAAATTGCTAATGCTTTTATTAAGGAGTTATTTACTTTAAAGAACATACTAGGATTGTTAATATTAACAGGTTCACAATATGATGTAGGAATGTGATTATCCATAAGGAATTCAAATGAATAATCAATCTTCTGCCTTTGTGTTTCAGAATATTTGGGACTCTTGGTCAATTTTGAAATTAGTTTCTGTCTCTGAGCTAAAAGTGTTTCTTTGTCAGTCTTTGTTTGTGGACTGTCAAAGCCCAGCAGAGTTAGGGCTTTATGAGTTTTTTTATGATGGAGAAGGTGGTGTGGCTGTATTGTTTGTTGACACGTAGAGCAGAAAATCGAAATGCACTTGGAATTATTCTCAGGTGCATTTGTGATGTTCTCCAGATGATCTTCCTCATCGCTGGAATGGTCAAAATCAAGTGGGTTTGTTTTGTCTTGTGATTTCTCCTCCCATGTCATTCTATAACAGAATATGTTAAGAATTTTCATGTTTTCATATTTTAATATCGGGTAACAAGGCATTTAACTAACTCTTGTTCTCTCTTACACAATGCTGCAATTCAGAGTTTGCAATACATTGTCAAGAAACTGGAAACCCATGTGGGATGATATAAAAATTGTGACTAATAGTAATATAGAAAATTCAAAAGATTAAAACCTTGGAAATATTGTGACACAAGTTAGATTATTCTTTTACCTAGTAAGGTCTCGGTCCATTGTTTGCTCCTTGTGATTCAATGCATAGCTCTTTACGTTCACACTATTAGAGTTGTAAATATGAAGTAGTTCCTCATCATTTTTTTCTGTCTTTCCAAACAGTAGGGGAGTGTAGCTCCTACTTGGGAGGGGAAGTGTATTTAAGATGTAAAAAAAATTCTGGCAGTCTTGCATGGGAGATACACCAATACTTCTGGCCCCATTTTGTATCTCGTAAATCTCCCTCTCATTGTCATCAGTTTTATTTGTGAGGCCTCTAGGAGTCAATTGGAAAAAAATAAGGTTTTATACCATTGTATTTGGGCACATGGAAGATAAGTTTTGTTTATATAGACAATATTCCATTGGTTTTTTTTCCTTTGCTAGACTTTGCAACATTTGTGCACCTTTACTGCAGGATGGATTTTGAATATGTCAGTTCCTAAATCAAGACAACATAATGAAGAACAAAAATACAGTTAAATGGGCCAAGCAGTGTTTGAGCTTGTAGGAAACACCCTTGAGCTGCCAGACCTGCAAGCAGCAGCCACCTGCCCTCCATGTTCTTTAGCTGTTGGGATGGAAGGAGAGGCATGCTGTGAAACAGAGCTCATGGAAAAGCACTGATGCTGAAAATGAGGTATGGAGGCCAGGTACTGCATGGACATCAGAGGGTCTGGTCGGCACAAAGCCTCTCCTGTGCTTTCTGTAGCCAAAGCTGGTATCTCTCTCCTATGCCCCATGCGCCTCCTTTCTCCCACTTCAACTCCTTGCTCAGGTCTCCCTCACCAGCTCAGTCTCTCTCCTCACAGCTCTCTCTGATCACAACTACCTGAAAGAGGGTTGTAGTGAGGTGGGGGTCGATCTCTCCAGTATTGAACGATAGGACACAAGGAACTGACCTGAAGTTGCACCAGAGGAGGTTTAGATTGGACATTATGAAGAAATTTTTCACAGAGAGGGTTGTTAAATGATGGAAGAGGCTGCCCAGGGAGGTGAGGGAGTCACCATTTCTGGAGACATTTAAAAGATGCATAGATGAGGTGCTGAGGGATGTGATTTAGTTTGGTGATGGGCCTGGCAGCGTGAGGTTAGTGGTTGGACTTGATTCTCAGTCTGCTTCCTCCATGCTGTCATACTATTCCTAGGACTGGCACCTAGTGCTGCAACCTCAAGAGTCAGAGCTGTTAACAATCTTACGAGGCACTTGGTGGCAGAGTCTGGCTAGTGCAGAGGAGACTGCCTGAACTCGGTGCCTACACACTGTCACATCTCCACACCAGTGGACTGATGCTGCTTTTAAAATGTTATAATTTCCTCAGATTTGGGCAAATTTACAAGAATGACAAAAGGTATACCATCAATCTCTATACCTCTCAGATAAATTTTCAAGCCCTAGTTTAAAACCTGTCAATCTTACAGCTTCTCTATAAAACAGTGATTCGAATTTTGGTTTAATACAAGCAAAACAACCTATTTTTCTAATCGCATTTTCAAAAACAGCTGAGCCATATCCCATGGAACTTTTTCAAATTATTCTGCTTCATGCTTGGAAAAAAATCTGTCTGAACAATTAATACCTGGCAGAGTTTTCAGTTACTGAAAACATGAGGTGACCTCATTGCTAGCAGCACTAATAGTGCTGCCTATAATTTGAAATGCATAAGAAAACCTATCTATAATGTACAGAGGAGATAGCAAATGTTGTTTAGGCAGCAGATTAAATTGTTTGAATGGGTGCTGTCTCCTATAAAGTGATATGCAGCTAAGCCTTACAGCTGTTGGAGTAACATTCTCTCCCTCTAGGATGGCACATAACATACATACACAGACACCATAACACAACGTCCTGATGCCATGTGAGAAGCTCAGCTTGCCAGCCTAGATGTCACCTGTCTGCTAAGTATGAAAACAGTGTTTGTTCATGTTTATTATTTTTTTTTGTGTATTTAGGGTTTGTGTTCATGGATGAAAAATGTCTGACAAAAGTGCATTTATTATAGGTTTTTGTTGTATTGTCTTCTGAGATTTCTGACTTTCAGTGGCCATTGTTAACTGCTGTTAATCCCCCAGGAGGGCAAACAGCAATGGTTTAGCAGCAGTAATATCCCACAGCGTCATTACAAGAGTAGCCTTTGGTAATTTCATCGTGCTTCAACCTCATCCATTCTCTGGCGCTCTTTCTTTAAACTTGATACAGCCATGCCTTAAAGTAACTATTTTGCAATTGTCTCATGGAGGATTTTTGCTGAGCAGTATACTTTCATCTCATTCATCTCTGTTAGTCACCTCTGGGTTAGAAGCATTTCAATTATTTGTTTTTCAAAGCATGCACTTTTTTTCCTTTGGTGAAAGTTGATTGACAAAGTTCCTTTAGCTGATTGAGAATTACGGGAGCAGTAAAAGACCAAAGGCCCAACCTCCTCCACCTCCCATTAATCTTAATACGTCTTACAGATTCAAATGCCTCTCATTAGCTGATGTAGATTTTCTTTTTACAATTTAACTGATCTCTTAACTGGAGGGTGATACCAATTAAAAATGGCTTATGACACTAGTATACTTTGTCCCTGCAGAGGTGAGCTTGTCAGTGGCTACAGCTGTCAACCCACTGTAGCACCAGTTTATGGGAATGTCCATCTCTTCCACAAGAGGTGAACGCCAGTGTCCTCTAGAAAAGCTGCACCACTTTAGTGGGGCAAGGTAAGGAGACATGGGATTAAAATAGCAGGGAAAGATAATGCTTGCACAGATCCCTTTTCCTTCATTCTGCATAGCTTGAGTTTGAGACTGGGAGATTACACAAGCCTCTTCACTGCTGTCATCGCAGTGATGCATTCAGGCATGAGAAAAATTAGGACTAGTGTACACAGAAAGTCTGGTAAGCTGCTTTTTGTCAGCCTTTTAAATATGAATCCACTTTACAGATAGTGTATACAAGACCCCTTGGCTTCAGGAAATTGAGAACTTCTGACAAAATGTTAGTTTGACCTCAGTAAACTTGATTCATAACAAAAATACTTCATAAATGTTTGTATCTCTGAGTGGGTGTAAGAGCTAATAAATCAAAATTTCAGAGCACAGTTGAAATTTATTACAATGTGTAAATAACCAGGGTAATATACACAATTATGTACATAGAACAACAAGGTGTGCTATAGCTTCTCAGTTGCAGTCATTTTGTTCATCATTATGAAAAGGGCAGCCCTGATTTTAACTGTTTATAGTATGCATACACTGCTTATGGCTAAAATGCTTCTAAAAATGCAATAAAAGAAACATTTCCTTTGTTGATTTCTTTTTAAGTCAAAAGATCAGTATCTATTTCCCTCTCCTTGCATTTCCCTCATCAGGAACAGATAACAGCCTTGCAAGATTTTGCTGTCAAGTGGAAGGATAAAGGTGAGATACTGACAACACAACACATGAAGCTAAAGCACTCTCAGCTGCAGGGAGTGAAAGACAAAATTCAGCTTTCTAGCTCACTGCAGTTTCCCTGTGCCTATTTAGGAAGCCAAAACCCAGCAGTATTTAATGTTCTGAGCTGAAAATAGAAACAGATAAAAAAAAAAAATAGACGTAGGAGAATGAGGAGCAAACTACAGTTTGACATTGTGCATGTTTTCAAGGGCAAAAATCATACTTTGTGTTACAGCAAAGAGCCTGTTGGTCAGTGCTTAATCCTGCTACTGGGAAAGAGGCTGCTGCACCTCTCTACTGTACACTGCCCTGTCTGTATGAGGGACAGAGCTGAGGCACAGTATGAGACTGCAAGCCAGGGACTCCTGTGGTAGAGGGTAACATCATCCCAGTAAGCCTTGTGTTTCTAGAAAACCTCTCTAGCTATGACACTTGGAGTTGCTTTCTGTTCATTTAGCAAGGTGAGGTTATTGTCTGTTTCTGCAGTTTGGCACTGCAGTCCTGTTTTTTGATTAGTAAAGATGTCACTAATTGAGGTTTGAGAATGCAGGATCTGATTTGTATCCAAACTGTGCCATCCGCAGTCACCTCCCTCTGACACATGTTGTTCCTGTCTCCACCCAGCGTGTGCTGCATCTTTGCTTACCTTTGTCACAATCAACCCTTAGCTTACACAATCTCTAGTCTTGAACTCCTTCCCCTATGAGGTTTGGGGTTTTTTATTACTATTGTTTGCCACATACTTGTGGTCTTAGAAAACTGTGACATGGATGCTGAAAGCAGCACTGGGAAGATGCCTGCCTGCCTGCCTGCGGGTGACAGGAGGAGGCAGAGAAGGGCCGCCTTTTGCCTTACATGTTGTAAAATGGAGGTCACAGCCTCCCTGAGCTGCTCATCACAATATCATCAGCTAATACGTATAAGCAGGCTACACTGCTGCATGAATGAGCTTGCATATACTTCCCGAATGAGCAATGGCTTCCTTGCCTGTGTTTTTTCTTCCTTGTTTTATTTCTTGCCATGCTTTTACTCTTCTTGTGCCTCATCCAGCACTTCTTTCTCTGTCCCACCTGTGCCTGGGATACCAGGATGTGGCTTTGTTGCCTCCACACTTTATTGCCTCCTCCACTGTGCCACTCTCCTCATGACTGATTTCTGTCCCCTCCACCTGTCACACTGTTTGGCAGCAGCATCTCCCTTAGAAAATTGTTCATGAATGCATCATACCTGCATACAGAAACTATGGCGTGGAATCTCAGCGTTGCCAGGATTGGCCCCTGCCAAGGAGCCACAGGGGCTGGCCAGTGGAGTGGTAGCATTTGCCACGGGGCAGCTTGACTGTGGTGTGCAGTGAGAGCCCTGTGGCACACCCCAAGCCAAGGGTATGGGCAAGGAGGGGCCACCTTGCCAGGTCTGGTTTAGGTGGTTACTTTTGGTCAAAACAGCAAAGAACTTACATCTTCTGTGCAAAATCATATGTAGCCTTTATTAAATGTGTATAGGACTTCTGAAAAACTTCTCACCTGAAAAGACAAACATCTGATAACTCAAGAGCCATACCTTACACCTCTCAATCTCCAAAACCACTTGCCGAAGGAACCAGACATCTTCTCAGTGAGTGAACTCAGCTGTGTGTAGTACTCTACCTACTGTCTCCCCAGAAGCAAGGATGCAGCCTCAAGGAAATTTTGTTATGAAAGGTGTGGGAAGAGATAAAAGGGAACCGGGTGAGTCACAGGAGCATGGCAGGGGCCGAGCCTGCCTGGAACACTTGGGAACACTCACACCCCTAGACCTGATAATAGGCAAGAAAGAAGGAAGTGATTGATAATTAACATAGTTATCTTAATTTATTCCATAATTAGTCTCCTGTTTGTCTCTTAAAGGTTGTCCAAAACTGGAATCCTGGGCTTCCAGGCCAACTGGTTTTATGTCATCTGGTAAAGGGGAAAGAGTCCCCATCATTAGGTCACCTTAGGTGAGAATTACTTGTGACATTGTTTGCTTGAGCAGAAGTCCAGCTACTCAGCTGGGAGGAAGCATTAAACTGAGAAACAGGAGTAGCAAAACAAACATCAAACCCACCTCCTCTATACTCCAAATATTTTGCATTTGTTCTTGGTAGCTGGGTCAGACCTGGTGGGGCAGAGGTGGCAGTTGGTAACCCTCCCACTGCCTGTCTGGGGCAGAGATGCTGCGAAGCATTGACTCAGGACAGCAAAGCCCACTGTGCTCAGCATGGAGGACAAGGCACAAGGAGAAAACAGTGGCAGAAGATTGTCGAAGATAACATAACTGTGCCTCCTGCGCTTTCTTCCCAGTGACACCCTGCCTCCCTCACCCCACAAACCCACATCGGAAGTTACTGCTGTGCTCCTCGGGTTCCTTTGCTTTTTCTAGCCACAATGATGGCTGGTCTTAGTGAAGGTTTGTAAGTTAACATCTATGCTTTGGGTGAGGTTCTTGCAGCTCTGTCCATTGTTCTTAGGATTTCCAGGTGCACTCCCATAGGGATATGGAGAAGACTCCAGCGGGGAGTTTGCACACTCGGATGTTGCTTAGTTCAGTGTAACTTCACCTTGCAGAAATAAAAGGGTTTTTCTAGGCAGAGTTTTATTACCTGAATCTATTGTATCAAGGGCGCATGTCAGCAGCTACTCAGCTGCAGGCAGCAGAAAGGAGGCTGCTTGCCTACATGGCCAGCTAAGGCTGTGCCACTTGTCCAGGAGTCTATAAGGCTGCCAGTATCAACGGGCCTGCCCCACACATGGCTGGGTGGTTAGGAAAACTGTTAAGAGACAAGGTACACTGAGCAGGGTCCCAGAGACCCGCAGCATCTCTGCCAGATATTGTGTAGCAAGAAGAAGAGAAAATGATATCGGAGAAAGGTACAAACAAAACAAAACAAACTTGTGGGGAAGCAGAAGAAAGAAAAGGGAAGGGGAAAATAGTGCATTCCATCTGTGCATGGCAACCTAGTGCTCTCACTACCATGAAATAACATGGTGTAACACTATGTAGTGACTACAGATGGCTAAATAACAAGAACCTTCTGGACTTTGTGCACACCCTTCATGTGATATTGGCAAAAGAAATAGATGCCCTGTGCTGCATGAGCCCAACCTTTAGTTTTCTCAATTGGTTTCTCTTAAATCAAAGCTCTGCAGTCAAGAAGAGCATCTTCTGGGTAAGAATTGAATAGAAACTGTTAAGTGCTCCATCACTAACAAGAAGTTTGTGTAAAACAGACATGAGTGTTGCAATGGCATTTTCTCAACATTTTTTCCACCTCTTTTCCTTTAAAAACTGGGTAATTTGGTGTGAGGTTCCTGACAAAAGGCCTAGTGGGAAGACCTGCCACCTGCGTTATTAAAGTCACTTGTAAGCACCAAGGAAAGCTGACAAGATGATAGAGACAGCATAATGAACAAAACTTTTGTACTGTTAATACTTTCAGTGATTCATAAAATATTGACAGCAGTCCTCAGTGCATGGCAGACAATAGGGAGGCCACTTCACCCACAAGGAATGTGCTAATGAAAGGACACAATAGGATTTTATAGGAGGAGAAATTCCCTGGAGGATGAAGAGCTCCACTTTTCACATTTGCATTAAGTGGCAAGAATAAAAACAGGTGGGAGAGCAGGAAGAAAGTCCCATGTTGAACAAAAGGAGAGGGAGAGGAAGAGAGGGCTGGGCTAGGCACACTTGCTCAGACTAGGCTAAGAGATGGGGATGAGGGCTAGGGGTGGGCTTCCAGAGCTCAACAGCTGGCTGGAAGGTCCCTCTTGCCGAGGGACCATTAATAATAGTATTAGGCTATTAGTTGAGTCATCCTTGAATTTACAAGATAGGATCCAAAAGGCCCAAATGACAACCAGGTAACAACCAGGTGTCAGGCACACCCTAGACTACATTTTAATTTCCTCTTTTGTGACTCAAGAACGCCTGCTTTGCTGGAATAATGCACACACTCTTGTAGTTAAGCCCTGGTGTTCACAGTGAACAACTGTGAGAGACAAGATGTTTCCTAGGAGCGTCTGCTCTGAGCAGGCTCCTCCCAGAGGCTATCAGCAGCCTGAGAGAGACCTGAAAATCGCAGGAGCTGGTGCTGGTGTCTCACCTAGCTCCTGGCTTGCTTAATTCAATGAAGATTAGTAGTCTTCCCAAAGTCATGGGGCTACTCACCTGAACTTGCTAGTTGAGCAGCATGGGCGGGAGACTTTGCGGCAGGGCTCCCACGGCTCACACCAGTGCTTGCTACATCTCGGTTTGAGTCAGTTCAACTTGTGCAAACTCATTGACATGCCCCGAAGGACAGAAACTGAAAAATGTGGCAAGGGTTCTTCAGACAATGCTTTGAGTTTGAATCTAGTTTAGTGTCTTCACAGCGCATGTCTGACAATGGAAAATGAGCAACGGAGTGATTCTGTTGTGCTCAGAGGGAGTTATGCGTGAGCTACAACTAGAAAATTAATATGTATTGGCTTTTAAGTTCAGGCAACAGAAAAAGCCAGCCTGGATGTACACAACCAAGGATGACATATATGCACTCATATGTCAAAGCGGGTTTTTTTTGTTCTCTCCTAATGTAATGTCACCTGTCATGGCCAAATTATATTCACTGAAGCCACCACGTGTTAACACAGCCCAAGTTACAGTGCCACGATTCCAGCCAGATAACAATCTTCTCATTCCTTATTCTTGCCAAAATTGTGAATGTAATATTTTACCTGTCACTGGAGCAGATTTTATCCTTTTTTTTTTTTTTTTAAGAACAAAGTTTGCTCAAAGTTAGAATGAACGCAATTGGACTTAAAAGTAATTTTTTTTTTAAAAAAAAGGGGGGAAAGACTTACCTATTTGCAGTTAGTGATTTCTTTCTAAGCTGGTCTTCTGCAGCAGCAGCCAGTCGTTCTGCATGTGCAGTTAAATTAGTGTTTATAAATGTTACTATAGTAACTGTATCCCATAGCCACAGACTGGTAGACTTACGGTTCTGGGTATCTAGTGAGCAGCAAGGTAAAAAGGAGGAAAAAAAAAAAAAGAGGCAGTGTTGTAGGACAGCCATGGCCTTGGTGATTCAAGAAAGAACTGCAATAAAAGGATTTTTTTGTAATAAAAGAATTAACCAGTACCATACCATATGCAACACAGCAGTCTTCTTCCCACTAGACCCTCATAAACACACGATGGAATGGAAACAAACATTTGGGCACATAATCCAAGTCAGTATCTGCTTTATAAGGACTTTCACCTTTGATTTTACTTGAACAGAAGTAAAAGCCTTCCAGGCTTTTAAGGACTTGGAAGAGTAAAGTGGAAGAATAAGGTTGGCCGTGGTCCTGTGAGCACTCACTTGTGCAGCTTCGCACTTTGCGAAGCCCTGAATAAACATCACTGAAGTTACACACTTGTGTGAAAACAGTAAACATAACTACAGAACTGAAACTTGTAGTTCATTTCTATGCAGCTGTGCAAGCTAAATGCTGGGTTAAATATCATTAGCTTATTGTTTAAAGGAGAAGCTGGTGCTTTAGGGAAAAAAAAAAAAAACAAAC
This sequence comes from Urocolius indicus, assembly GCA_013401255.1. Taxonomy (NCBI): domain Eukaryota; kingdom Metazoa; phylum Chordata; class Aves; order Coliiformes; family Coliidae; genus Urocolius; species Urocolius indicus. The sequence goes on from WBNH01009606.1 coordinate 785,648, forward strand.
GAAAATCCCATATTGAGGGATGTAAAGGCTACAGCAGTTTCCAGAATAAGTAGGAGACTATGTCCATAACAGCCAATATCTTTGTTTGTAACATATGCCAGCCAAGAACAGCAGTGGGAAAGCCGAAAGTGAAACCGAGCAATGACAGTTTCAAGTTCGAAAGTAGAAACCCAGCCGGCGTAACAAAAAATGCATGCAAAGAGGCTCCGAGGTGGCTGTTACCATACAGCAGCTATTCGTTATATTGAAACGCGACTCAAACACTTAAAGTAACAAAAAATTTATTCACTCTGAAATTTAAGACAAATTGGATTTCTTTTGTGTCGTCCCCCTCCCTTTGATTTGCCGCGAGGGCAGCAGCTTTTCCACCTTAACAGTCCGTCTTAAAGCACCGGGGCCGGCAGCAGCCATCTTACGGGTCTCTGTCACAGCTGTGGAGAAGCCCAAAGCCAAGTCCGCGGCCGAGGCTGGAGAGCAGGTCCGGACTCCCTTTTTCATGGAAATACTACACCTTTTTACTCCTCACCCTCCCCACCCCATCATTTAATTAACATGCCAACTCGCCGCACAACGCTGTGCTTTGAAATGTCCTCAGGAGCTGAGAAGGTGAGGGAAAAGAGAGACCACAGGGAAAATGTTTTCTCACTCCCACACCCCCCAAATACTACTTCTAACTTTGCACAAGTCCGGAGTCGTCTTCGCTTGCCCCGTGCGAGGCGGCGAAGCCCCGTATCTGCAGCAGCTCGTTACACGCTCGGGTGCCTTTCCAAACTAATACTGCTGCTTCAGGTTTTAACACATCAGAGAGCCGTAGATCCCACGCAGACGCCCAGCATCAGTCTCAACCTTTTAAACCGTGGTGCCATTTGTGGTCTCCTGCTGCTCAACCACCGTTTTCGCGTACGTGCAGCGGAGCGTGACCGCCGCAGAACTGAAGCACTTGTTTCTGCGCGTAGAGCGCAGTTCCTATGGCGGGACCGCCGACTTGATTTTAGCTTTCAATTAGAAAGTAAACCCTTAAAGCAATAAATTGACCTGCTGTCAACACTTGTTCCTGGATAACAAACAACCCTCCAAAACTATGACGTGAGGAAGTGAGCAGAGCTTTCGGATTTTCCTGTATTTAAACCCGACACGTTTGTACATGGAATTAAAAACCATCTAGGGGGAAAATCCGGATCCTTGGGAAGCGGCTGCAAAGTGTGCAGTGGGGAGATGCAACGGTTAAGTCAGACAAAGTAGTGCCACGACGAAGGCTGTGTCAGCACCGCCGGCTCACCGGGCTCCGCGCGCACCGGCCTCTCCCCAGGGGCCGTTCTCCCCGCGGGCGGCCGCACGCGTCCGAGCGCGCGCAGGGAGGCGGGCGCGCGCCCTCCGCGGTGCGCAGCGGCGGGAGGCGGGTGCCGCCGCCCCCTCCCGCCCGCCC
>WBNH01009606.1:787109-836608 GCA_013401255.1 Urocolius indicus
CGGCGGCGGCCCACAGCAGGGTTCGCCGGCAGCCGGCGGAGTGGCCGCCGGAGGCCCGGCCCGTAGCGCCGCCGAGAGCCCCGGGGGGCCCGGCTCGGCGCGCACCGCGGGGAAGAAGGCGCAGCTACGCGCCGCGCCGCGGGCCAAGAAGCTGGAGAAGCTGGGCGTCTACTCCGCTTGCAAGGTAGCCGGCCGCAGGAGCCCACCCGCCCACGGAGGGTGGGGATTGACGGGAGGGAGGGAGCGAGCGAGCGAGCGAGGGGAGGGCGGCGGTGGGGAAGGGAAGGGCCGTGCCGGGCGGGGGAGGCGGCCCGGCTGCAGCGCGGCGCTGCGCTGCGCGCGGAAGCGGCGGCTCCGGCGCCGTGGCTGGATCGTGCTGCCCCCGCAGCGCTCCGGCCGCCGGTCACAACAGCGGACCCCAGGCGCGCCGGGCACGGGACTGTCGTGTCTGTGCCGCCCTCCCTCCTCCTGCCCGAGCGGTGCCCGGCCCCGCTGTCCGTCTGCCTGGGACGCGGCGGCGGGCGGGCGGGCGGCTCCCGCTGCCGGCGGTAAGCGCCGGGTTAACTGCGCTGCCGCAGCTGCCCGCCGCCGCCTAAACATCGCGGTGGGGAGCGCGGACACCCGCCTGCCCCGGGGAGCCGCGGCCTCCCTGCCCCGGGCGAGGGCTGCGCGGCGGTGGCCTGGCAGCGCGGAGCTGTTGACACCGCAAAGCCGCCGCTGCCCCGAGCCGGCGCGGGCGCTGGGCGCTTTGGCAGAGGCGAAGGGGCGCGGCCTCTGGGCTTAGGAAAGGCTTTCCCCGCCGGACACCGACCGCCAAACCCGGTGCCCCAGCTGCCCTGGCAACAGCCCCACCGGGCATCTCTTCTTCAGTGCCTGCCGGGCGCTCGCCTCGTATTTGGGAAACCTTGCCCAGGGTTTCCCTGCACAAGCACTTTCCCTGCACCCGCAGTATTCTTTTTGGTAGGGGAAGAGGCGCTTGCCTGTTTGTTGGCCGGCGCAGTCGCCGCGGGACAGCTGCCATTGTCTGTGCGTGTGCACGCGCGGCGTGCGGGGGGAGGGAGGGGGCAATTCCTGGGCGCGCGGTCTGACATGTTCACGTTGGCAGTGCTGATGTCAAGTACGCTGGTAACGCGTTCGGTGTTGACAACAGCTGTTTCTGAGAAAACGTGTGTCTTGTTTTCTCTGTTCCCTTACTTTGGAGCCTCAAGAGGGCAAGAGTTAAGTGAAAGGCCAAACTAAAGGTACAGAAGCATCATAGTATGGCTCTGCAGTCCTGTCGGGTGTAGCTGTATACTGAAGGCATGGCACAGTCTGTCGTGTGAGGGCAAATAAAGGAAGCCACACGCGTTTCAGTTTCTTAGCTGTTTCCAAATATGCAGGCGTCTCCACTTTGGTGCATGCTTGGGACTTTGCAAGATTACACCTGTGTCAGTAAGTGAAAAGAAAGAGCAGTGTACTTTGTCCTCTTTGCACACCCATATTTTAATGTTACCAAGATTTGCTATGAAATGAAGCTGGTTATGGCATGAGTACGATTTTCAGAGGCCATTAGGAGTGTGTGTGCATAAATTACTTTTTTCTTTTCTCATAGGTTCTTTTTCCTTGTTTTGATGTACCGCCAGATGATCTTTATGAGGGCAAAAGCCTTCTCCTGAGGTGCTTTGCTGCACAGAGGTAGCTGTCTTGTGAAGCAAGTGCAAGCAGCCTCCTCTCCACAAACCTCCTGCTTTTTTTCAGAGACTCACTAGCCTCACATGTGCTCTGATGCAGGTGCTTTGATGTAAGGGAGACAAGTGACATTTGGGAGGGGAGGAGGGCAGGCTGAGGCCTGCTACCAGCCCTTCTTTCCCTCTTGCAGGGCGCCGGTGGAGGGGTATAGTAGTGACAACTCGTATTGCCGGTGCTCTGCTGGCATGTCCTTGCTGGACCTCTTCCCAGAGAAGTCCTGGGTGCCTGCTCTGTTGGCACTCCAGCAATAGATGGAGCAGGACCTATGGCTGAGAGCACCCCAAGGCCTCTTCCTCCTGCCAGGATCTCAGCACAGCTGCTCTATGTTTCGATTAAAATGCGAAACCTACGTTTGCTATTTCACTTCACTAATTCAGTGACAGGCAGCTTGCTTTCAGGTCTCAAAACAGAAGCAAGTAGACAGATGGGAAGCTCCTTGTTAAACTAATCAAAAGGCTTCTCCTGTGGGATAAAGGGGGAAGGAAGGAGCAGGGTGGAAGAATGTGTTGTTTTTCTTCCCGAACGCCTATCGGATGCTCCAAAACGACCCTGCTTGGCTTGTAACATTAGCAGTTTGCAGGAAACTAGCGGTGCAAAGTGTAACTTTGAACTTTTTCTTACTTTGGGTTTCAACCTGTCTTCTATTTCTTTTGCATTTCTGTATGTGAGTGTGAAAGAGTGAGAGAAAGGCAAACACTCACACCACCTTTGACAGGGACACCTATGTTCATTCCAGTAGTGACCGTATATGAATCTTGTGTAAAGGTGCTGTACAGGTTGGAGTGTAGAAAATAGGTAATGATATCCTCAGTGCTGATCACCTTCTCCCATGTAGAATTTGTTGCAAAATTCAGCATGCATCATTTGTTAGGAACTTAACGTCAGGGATGCTGGAGCAGCACAGGCAGGAAGATTGTGTTCATGAGCAATGAGGGGCAGCAACATGAGTCTCCCTGCTGACAGCAGCAATGCTAAGCCGAAAAGGGTGTAAGGTACTGCTCTAGGGCTCAATCCCCAAGAGGCGCCTCCTGGCCCTTCTACAGCAATCCCTTCACAGAAAATGCTGACAAAGACTGCTGGCAGAGACGTCTCCAGCATGCATGTATTCTGAGAAGAACGAGTGAAGTTTAGGGAGCTGCTGCCCAGGCTAGAGAAACATGGTGTTTGTTTCTTTTTCCTGCTAGAGAATTGGGATGGGAGAGTTGTACCCGTTGAGCTGCTGAAGGGAGAGAACAAGTTCTCTCTTTTTCCTGTAAAAGAAACCTTCTTAAATGCCCAAATTTGTGTGTGGGTAGAAAGCGCTTTCTAAACAATAAGATATATATTAGGAGTTGGCACAGTTTTTCTGACTTTTGGAAGTGCACAGTAGTGCTGTATGTGGTAAGAGGGTTTGCATTTGGCACTTACCATATCTGTGCATCTATGAATGGCCGCATACATCGTTTTGGTTTTGTCCAGTGTGAAGTTGAACATTAGGCACTCTAGCTTGCAGCAGTTTTATATAAAGGCAGCACTGTGTGGCTTACACACATAAATATATTTAATGAAGATGTAGGAGGAGGTTTCCTCAGCTGTTTTTTTTTTTTCTTCCCCAGTTGGTTTACGGTATGTGAAAATACAACTGTCTGCAATCCTACTGGGAGTTTTTTTTATAAACAAGTTGAAATATGTACTATTTTAGTACACTTAAGTTTTCTGTACAATTGGTTGTTTCTCATTGTATGTATTTTGCAGTAATGCCTGGATGCCTGTAATAAGAATTAGAGCCTAGTAGCCTAAGGCATTTGCTCAAGGAGCAGGGAATAATACCTCCTGGAAGAAAGACCTTGTGCTTAAACAAGATGGACAGAGAGTGAGAAGGGTTCTGATGAGATGACTTGGCCAAGGACCTATGGCAGGTGAGCGAGTGGAAGAGGCTGAAGTAAAATCTGGGTCTCAGGCTCCAGACCAGCTCGTGGCCCTTGGTGAAGGCACTTCTTCCTGCTTCTTGTCCTAGAGTTTTCTTCCTTACACGTAAAAAAAGTGTTCATAGGGTAAATATACACCACTGTTTCTATAATGAAATATGGAATATTTTTTCCTAGTTTTGGTGAGTCAGACTTGGCTGTGTTCTGGTTGGACTCTGTATTAGTGCAGGTATAGCTTGAAACTCATCTGGAAATTTAATAAAGTTGTTTTCTGTAGTAGTGTATAGGAGACATACATCTGAAGCTTTCATACCATCATTTCTGTTTTATAATGTCTAACAGGCCCATCTTCCTTTACATTAAACAGGAACTCTACCATTAACTTTACAAGGTGGGAATTGGGCTCCTATTATTAATAAAAACTTTATATGATAGTCTACATCTGTTCTTTAAGTCCAATTGGAAAATACAGGAAATCAAACACTTGGATTGATCAATAAATGAAGAACATGTCCTTAAAGCTAAATATTGAACTGATTATTTTGTACTGTTAAAGATAAATGGGTCAGCTAATTTCCTGATGTGTATGAATGGCTCTCCAAGCAATGTCTAACTGTCTGATTGCTGGGTTACTGAATGTTTGAGTAGGAAAAATATGTATTTTAAATTTATGAATATATTCGTTATGGTTTGTGAACTGTTCTTTTTTTAGAAGCATTGATTTGAGATTATGGCTTGCAGGGGAAAAAAGCTTATAGTGTATTTTACATGGCTTTTATGTTGTGAGGAAAAAATATTCTTTCTAGAGTAGTTACAGTTGCTGGAAATAAAAAGGAAAATCTATAATGTTATGTGTATATAACCTGTTGAGTTTGCCTTACGTTTCAGTTACCAACCTCTGTGGTTTTTCAGTTGGAAGAGTCCAGCACAACAGCTGTTTTGAAACTCAGTTTTGTAACTATTGGGGTTTTTTACTTGGTAATTATTTAGCTTGAAGTTTGCATGTTTCTGTGCTAATTTCACTGTCCAAAAAGCGAAGGAATGTTTTGATCCATAAGTTACTGTAGCATTCTCTATTTATTCATTAGTATGGCTAAATAGACACCTGAAACCCACTTAAAGATGCTGATATGTGCAATGTCGTAAGTTTCAGGTGCTTCCTTTTTCAATAAAGATGCCAACAATATGTGTTAAAGTGTGTTGTATTTTTTTTTTTACTGTCTGTTTTTTACCTGCTGTCAGTATTTTCAGTATTTTAAAGGAAATAGTAGCTTTAGTTTGTCCCGAATTGCAGTTTTCACTGCGCAGAGCTACTGGACAGTTTGATTTCTCACATTGTAACACTCCACCTAATGTGGAAGTGGTAAAAAATCCTGAAATTGTATTGTACCTTGCAAAATGTACATATTTTCTGCACTGTGGTTTGTTTGGGGTTTTGTTTTTTTTTGGGGGGGGAGGAGATAGGGGGTGGGCAACAGTGAGTAAATGCTCTTTTTTATTATATTGTACTCATCCAATTTTATTACAATTCACCAATGAAGATGCAGTGTTTGTGATTCCTGGGCCTGCAAAGATGACAGCTATTACTCTGCAGGCTTCAGTAAGACAGAAGTCATCCAACTTTCTCCACTGTCTTTATCAAAGCTCTGCAGATGTCCCAGAGAACAAGGCTTCAAGGACTGGATGTGCTAGTTCAAATGCTTCTTTTCCTTCCTCTCCTCAAAACTGTTTTGATCTTAAATAAGTTTTTGCGGAGGTGAAGTCATACTTTATTTTCTAATGGAAAGCAGATGAGTGACATTAAAGAAAAGGAAGAAAGAAAGGAAAAAGCTGAAGATAGACAAAGAAAGCACTGAATGAACAAAACGCTGTGGAAGACTTGAAACAATACAGCAGTTTAAGCCACTGAGGAATGCACATTTCGTGTTCTCTGCAAAATACTTGCACTGTCAACATCTACAATGAAAGCTTAGTTTTAAAGAGGACCTTTTTGGATTGTGTTTCTCCTTGGTTAATATTTATGCTGATGCTGGTGTCTTATAGAGACATTAACAAAAAAAAAAAACCCTCACCCTATTAGTTGTTTGAGAAAGGTCTCTGGAATAATTTGAACAACAAAAATTAACAGCTGCTTCAGCAAGATCTGGTGAGGAAATAGTACTGAGGGCAGAGAAAAATCTGCCATTGAACACGCTGTTTTTATTCTTCTGTGAGTGGGTTGATATTTATTTTTGGCAGTTTAACTGAACTGTTACCAAGATTCATACATCTGTTTGTTTGCATCTTTGCTGTTAATTATCCTGTGACACTAAAGTTTGTGTAGTTACTCACTGTTTATAGATTTTAGGCTTGATAGTAAACATTGTGTGGTGAGCTTCTGTGAAACACTGCTTCCACTCTGAGCAAAATTTCTCCAAAGGCTTATGTTTACTTTGAGAGGGTTTTTTTTTTTTTGGATATGTTTCATTATGGAATGATTTAAGGCAATTAATAATAGACATGATCTTATGTCAGTAATTTACAGTCTTGAACATTTGTCTGGACAGCTGCATGGGAAGGATAAAATCTTACTTCCCTAAGATAATATTCACTCCATCTTTGTTTGAAAACTTCTTTATGATTGTCTCTTGAATTTTCTTTGGCGATAGTCTCATTTTCTGACAGTTTTTTAATGTGCCAGTTTCTCTATCCTTAACTGCAAAAACTTTCATGGCAATGTTGCCTCTTCACAAAGAAAATGTGGATAGCTTACTTGGCACTGGTTTTGCCTGGCTTGAGATGCTGATTGAAAGCTGAGTTTCACTTTATCTCACAGATGTTCAAGTTCTCATATCAGAGCAATCCTTGGTTCACAGGTGTCACTCAATCACCGATCTCTCTTTGTGGTCGTTAAACTTACAGAAGTCCTGTAGGTCTGCATGACAAAAGTAAAACTGGCTCAATGCCTGTAACACCGTAAGAGATGGTTTCTGCTGTAAAACAACACTGGGCCTTCTTCACTTCTCTGTCAATCATACCACTCCTGGAAAACATGATAGAAAAATAACAAAATTCATCATAAAACCATTCAGATTTCACGTTATGAAACTTAAAAAAAAAAAAGTTTTCATTGTTTCCCCCATTTCATACTCTGACCTCTTTGCTGCCATGTTAGAAATTCCCGTGGCAGCAGGCAGTTGGCACCCCTGCAAGGAGCTTGGAGAGCCAGGGAGTTCAGGCTATGCAATTTGTCCCCTTTCCAAGGGGAGTAGGTGGAAGTGGTTTTGCTGGGCCCTTGCAGATGGATTTCTGAGTCATCTTTCTGGTTCTGGCTGCTGAAAATGCTGCTCACACCCCTTTCTACTTACCAAATGGCCCTAGGCACAGGCCCAGGCCATGGCACCAAGGGCCAAGAGCACAGCCAGATAAATACCGAAGTGTTAGGGATGGTAAAAACATCATGAGGTACTCAGCAAATTGCAGGCAGCAGTTTTCTTGGTGCTCAGGCTGATGCATATTGAAATTAGTTTGAAAGAACAATTTACCTTCAATCTGCAAAGCTGTCAGTCTTAGGGGCTGTCAAGCTGTGATGCTTTTTGCTTCTCCTGAGTTGTTCTTCCTTAGGTAAGATGGGATTTGGAAACATAAAAGGAAAATTAGATAGGTTCCTGAAATAGATTGCATTAAATACATTCAGAATCAGTTTTGAAAAATGACACGTTAGTGCTGGGTATATTAACGTCACGATCTCTCCTATTAAGGTTTGTGCAGTCATAAAAGTTGTACAGCAGTTGGCATACTTTCCTTGCTGAGGTCTTGGCAGTGCGAATTCATGACTATCTTGTTATAACCCAGTGCACAGATATCTCTGAGCTGTAGGAAAGCATGCTTTCCTTCCCATTAGATCTTAAATAGGTGTATGAATGATCTTAGAAGTACTTTGCCATCAAAATAACTACTATCTCTTGCAATATGCAGAAGATCCTGTCCTATAAAGTTACTCTTTGGATAACTAGAATTGGTACTTGGAACTTTTGAATGATTTGAGACACGACTACCAAGTGACACCCTCACCCTTCATGGTCACCCCTTTTAGCTGCAGTCTGTCAAAGGTATATTATGCTGAGTGAACATAAACCAACTTCCCAGGCTGAGTATCAGGTTGCAGTGGTAGTGCCACTGTCTTTGGCATTTGTTGCTTTTGTGGCCAAGCCTTGCCTTAGACAGCATTCTCCAATAGGGCAGTTATTGTTTGATTATTTCAGTATAATTAACACTGCTTGGATTATCATGAGTGTAGTTTAGTTGCATGATTCGTTGTTGCTGGTATAGCTGACAAGGCACTGATAGATGTGTTACTTGTTAGGTAACCCACAGAATCACAAAATCTTAGAGATTGGAAGGGACCTCTAGAGATCATCTAGTCCAACCTCTTGCTAAAGGAGCTTCACTCAATTGGGTCACCTCTAGTGAAGGAGACTCCATGGTGTCCCTGGGAAGCCTCATTCTTACAGTAAAGAAGCTTTTCCTTACGTTTAAGTGGAAGTTTTTGTGTTCCAGCTTATGCCCATTACCTCTATGCCTGTTGCTGGACACTACAAAAAAGAGCTGTCACCCCATCCTCACAACATCTATTCTTACATCCAACTTAAAAGTGTTGATGAGGTTCGCAACTCTGTAGTCCCTTTTCTAGGCTAAGCACCTCAAACTCCCATAGCCTTTCTTCATAATACGGCTGCTCTGCTCACTTCACCACCTTGGTAGTCCTCCACTGGGCTCTCTCTAGAGATTCTCTGTCCTTCTTGAGCTAGAGACCCGAAAACTGGACACAGGACTCAAGATGACTCCAAGACTCTACTCACCAGGACAAGGTAGAGGGGGAGGAGAACCTCCCTCAATCTACCGGCCACACTCTTCTTAATATACCCAAAATGACATTTGGTTGTCTTGGCCACGGAGGCACATTGCTGGCTCATGGTTAGTTTGTTATCAACCAGGACTCCCAGGTCTTTCTCTGCAGAGCTGCTCTCCAGCAGGTCAACCCTCAGTCTGTACTGGTGCAGACAAACCCATTTCTGTTTAAATCATTAAAATTGTCTCAGTACATGTTGATATACCAGTAAATGTGACACCCCTGCGCCTCAAAACAAAACCCCATCTGGCAATTAATAATGCTACTTTTTACTGTTTTCAAAATAACACAGTTTCAGCAAGTTCCTGTGTTTCAGAATGTTTGATTGATACTCCTTTGCTTTGGTTTCAGGCTGAGGAATCCTGTAAATGCAATGGTTGGAAGAACCCCAACCCGCCGCCCACACCACCCCGGGCAGAGCTGCAGCAGGCGGTGGTGAGCCTGGCGGAGCCCTGCCGCAGCTGCAACCACATGCTGGGTAAGCTTGGGCCTTTCTCTAGCAGCCCCATGCCTACGCTCAGAACTCTCTGCTCTTGTGAGACAGAGGCTGCGCCAAGACTTAGAAATGGGGGTTACGATTGGGCATGTGTCAAATAACTTAGATGAAAATATATTACAAGTATCCTAAAATGAGGTTTGAAGAAATTGAACTAAGGTACAACTTCTAACAAGCTGGACATCTTAAATTGTTAAAACGTGAGATTACTGTTAAGCAATGTTAATATTTTGTGTAATGGATGTATTTGCCTCACATTATTTTATCATAGAATCAGAGACTGATAGGGATTGGAAGGGACATCTAGAGATCATCTAGTCCAACCCCCCCACAGAAGCAAGTCCACCTAGATCAGGTCGCACAGGAATGCGTCCAGGCGGGTCTTGAAAAACCTCCAGAGAAGGAGACTCCACATCTTCCTTGGGCAGCCTGTGCCAGGGCTCCCTCACCGCAAACATTTTTCCTTATGTTTAAGTGGAACTTTTTGTGTTGTAGCTTATTTCCATTACCCCTAGTCCTGTCAGCTGCCTTAGTTACATGAATGACTCTCTCCTGTAGGCTGTATAGCACTTTCTTACTATAGAATAGACTATAAAATATTATTGAACATAGATAAAGCAGGTACTTACTCTTGCCTACAAAAAGAACTGTGCCTTTTCTGTGTCACAGAAAATAATATCAAGATTGTACATCTCAGTGCTGTCTAAATTATCGTGCAGACAGCCTGGGTATCTTGGAACCAACTACTCAAAATCAACAAATACTGCTGTGGGGCTTTGCTTGTTTTTTTGGGGTTTTTTGTTTTTTTTTTTCCCAGACTAGTAATAAATAATGATCTGTAACCCACATAGCCTTAAAAAGAGTAGTGAATCACTGTTTTTTTTTAAAGAATTTTGCTTATCCAAAGTAAAAGCTGTGTACATTAGCAAACATTGGATAAAAATTGAGCTAAGATAAAACTGAGAACTAACTGAAAAGGAGCAGATGCTATTTAATTTTGATTGATGTCCAAAACTTAGGACAATAAGATAAGGAAATCTAAAATCTTCACAATGGATCATTTTTCTGATTTTGGTTTGAAAATAATATTGTACTTTGTGTAGAATACTTTTTTTTTTTTTTTAAATGGGATTTATTTCTATTTCCACATTTGTTTATGCCCTCCTTAGATTTGATCTGTGTTTGGGTTTCTCAGCAGATTTTTTTTCTGGTATCTCTGAGTTTGCTTGCAGAAGATTAACAAATCCATAGCACCACAGAAACTTTGTTTGCATTAACCAAGCTAGTTAGTTTCAACCTTTCATCATGCACCTTGTCTGTGCTCCTTTTGGTTATGCAGTTATGGTAGCTTGTGTTATCTATCCCTTTCATTCCTGGCCTTTGAAGAAAGAGTTTTGGGTTTTTTGGGGTTTTGGCTTTGAGTATTTTTTTTTAATTTTACCAGATGTTGTATCTGTCAGTTCCCAGTTCTTCAGCAGAATTTTTGAATGCCATGTAATTTGTAGAAAAACTCGTCTCCTCTAAAGGCTGAGGCTGTTCTTAATGTATTAAAAGATCTTACATTGCTCATTAGTTAGTGAACCAGGGAAAACCAGTACCAGTGACATGTACCTTATGGAACAAACTATATTTTTATTTATTGCTGCTTTTGGCTTCTTGCAGCTGCAGCTAATGATAATGTTTCATTTAAAGTATCTGAAATGAGTTGCTGTCTGCTTCATCATACTATTGTCAAAAATATGTCTTTCAGCGGTGTTTTCCAAAAGAATTTTCCTATTCATCTCCTTAACATTAGCATGTTCCAGCTGAATGCCTTTAAAATCAGACTGACCACAAGGTGTAGCAGTGTCAGATTGTCCTCTGCGCTGCATCTTCTCTTCCTTGGAGAGATGCTGAAATTCCTGTATAAATTCCTGTACTGGTTAAAGCCATACCTGATGTAAGGTGTAGGATATCCAGGGTTTTTTTTTTTCCTTTTAAAAAAGTCATTCTTTTCTTCCAAAGATGTTAGTTTTGATTGAGACATCTCTTTTTGAGGGTATGGTTTGATCTTCAGGCCAGTGCAGTTTTTGGTGCATAAATCTTCGATTGTGCATCTTAGCTTCTCGAGCTTGTTTCTGTCTACTTACCTACAGTTTGTGTTCTTTTTTTGTCATCTACCCGCTTATCTACAACTTGCGTTCTTCTGTTTGTGGCTCAGGTCCACAGATTGATTCAATACCATTTTTTAATTGCTATTTCTTTTATTCAGCCAATATATTGAGTCACTGCCATAGCACTGTGGTGACCGAGTTGGGTGTCAGGAGAATTCACTCTCCACCACCCTCAAGAGCAGGCATTAGTAGTCAGAAGTTTTTTCCCCTTTTGTGTTTGATTGGTTTCTCATGTGTTACAGAGTGCATTTTCCTGTTGTTAAACATTTTCAGTCTTGAATAGCTTTAAAAACTAGTTAATGAATGTTTTAGTACACTGTATACACATGCAGTCTCTTTTTTTCTCAGCACTGCCTTCAGTTCTGGCTCTGCACCTTCGCTTAGCATAATTGGATATATCTTGGTTTACCTGTCTTGTATACATTACTGGTGATTTTATGTGCACACTTAATTTGAGATAGACTGTGGACATATTCCTCATTAATCTATTTTCTCAGTGCTCCTAATTAACACATTCAGGTACTTGGTTTATTGAATTTGCACAAGTAAAATAACTAACTTGCAATTTTTTAGGTTGTCCTATCATTGCCTTGGCCTTGCTCTTTGTGCTTGCTTTCTTCTGCATGCTGTATGCTTGTAATGTTTAATTTTTTTTTTTTTTTTTTTTTGCAAGTGTAAGTGCAGCTGAGGAAATGTGTACCAGCCAAACAATGCAGATGAATGAGACTGTGTAACTTGTGTAGTGTACTAAAACTGTGATTTTAATAAAAGGTTTACGAATGGCTGTAAGAATTTGGGAAAGGGCTGAACATCTGAAGAAAGAGAGTGTGTTTGTCTGACATACAAACATGGTGATTCTATGGTAAATGGTGATTCTACAGCAAATTTCACTGCTGATAGTAAATACAGGCTGGTAATACACTTATGTTACTTTTAGAGTCACCACAGGCGCAATAATTCTCTAGTTTAATAAAATGTTTAAGTATGGCCACTAAGTAGTCAAAGTAACTTTCAGTATTGATATGGAAACTATGAGGAAATGGCTTCTTATGCTGATATTTTATTCATTTAGTTGAGTGCAAGGTTTCTTTAGTATGTTATCAATTTCTAATGCATTGCTCATTTAAGAGGGTATTTATTACTTTTACAAGATCAGAAGAGACAGCTGGAACTATCTCAAGAACAGAAATGAAATAATTCTATTCTGCCAGAATGCTGAATATTTGTCCTTAAATAAAGCTCATGATAGCCTTTCCCCTTTCAGTCCTGAGCATGTGCTCAGGACTTTAGACACTGTATTATAAATATTCATTTAAATAGAAACTGGAATATCACTGGAATCTTTTTAATGTTCTGAGCTATAGTGTCCTTTTTACTTGAAGTTGCACAAATGTATTGAATTTCAGTGTTTTCACAGGTGCCATACCAAGCTTCTCAAAACAAAGTCTTTGCTGGGTGGCCAATAAATATAATTTTCAAGTCAAGTGTTTCTTCTCTCCACTTTCTTTCTTAATAAGGAATCAAATTTATGTTGAAAATGTATCAATCCTCATCACACTGGCAGATCTGTGATAAAATAATAATTGTCTAAGAAATAAAGATTGATAAAAGTTATTAAAATACAGAAAAAAATAATATGACCAACCTTTAAATTTTCTGTTAATTTAAAGGATATTTTCTTGTCCTTTCAGAGGAAAGGATATGCATACTGAGTACATTGGTTTGGAGTCAGTGAAGATTGTTGCTTTTTGAAATGAAAATATCTTCTTTCTGGGAATTATTGTTTTAAATAACCTTCTCTTTTCCTGGGGTCAGTTGTTCACACCAGCTTGAAGTGAATGTCTGGCTTCACATGTACAAACCTCAAGCTCTTGAAAATTATAAATGTGGAATTGTATATACCTTTGGAGCTGATAAAAGGGATTTTATCAGAAATTATGATATATTGAAAGATGCTTTTTTCATAAACTTCTGAAGAGATGAGCAAAAACTTTGCTGATACAATGTGCACAAAGCATAGTTTGACTGCATGTGATAGGAGACTTAGCCAGTAAAGTCCAATTTAAAGCAAAAGCTTGTTTGCAAAGTTGTTTTGTTTAGTTGATTGTTTTTTTTTACTATTCACAGAATAAGGTGCTACTTGTATAACACCTGGATTGCATAGTTTATAGGAATTCTGGATTTCTTTGGTAAAGCAACCTTGTCTAAAAAAGCATTGCTCTTGGACAAAAATTCATGTAGTTATTTACATATTGCAACACATTAATACTTGTGTGGTCTGGTTTAAGTATTAACCTATAGAACTACTTTTAGCAGAGGGTTTGGACCAGATGATCTTTAGAGGGCCCTTCTAACCCCTACCAATCTGTGATTCTGTGATTACACAGATTCTATGTTTCCGACCAGCCATTGTTCCTCTGCAATGAGAATTACCACCACGTGACTACATTTACAAATTGTTCCCACTTGACACATATTTCACTTACCTATGAGAAGATGTTCTGTTTAAAGAAATAGGTTATTACAGGACCAGTGGCTTAACCATTATGGCTTAGTTTGGGCTATTCTGCAGAATATTGTGCTATTGGTTCTGTCAGTAGGCTTTTTACATGTTTGGATTTTTATTTTGTTTAGCTGCTCACGTTTCTCACCTGGAGAATGTGTCTGAGGAGGAAATGAATAGGCTTCTGGGAATTGTGTTGGATGTGGAGTATCTGTTCACTTGTGTCCACAAGGAAGAAGATGCAGACACCAAGCAAGTTTATTTTTACCTGTTCAAAGTAAGCTGAACTTGTGTAGTATCTTCTTAGATTCTTCACTCTCTCACACATAAGCCAGTTCCACTGCCCTTCATATATATGTTTACTTTATCTGGTGACACTTTTTTCTCTGGTGTACTGCTCTAGTGGCTAACTATGGGCTAATGGCAGTACGTGCTATGTACTGTATCTTACTCCAAAGGTCATCCTGATGGCTGAGGAGCTGACCCCATCTATAAACTGTGGAACCTGCAAGCTTTACTTTCTTCAGTTACACACAGGGAAAAGTTAATTGAGATAAATGGCAACTTAGCTGCCTATGTTTGCTCAGAGTCGCCTCTGATATGCGTTTCATAGAAGGTGAATTGGCAGGGAAGTTTAGTAACTAGAATTCTAGATGACTAAAGAACACAGCCAAATTTTCAACACTGCCTGCAGTATGTTGAGTACCTGTGACTTCCACTGACCATATGTATGCAAATAAGGTAATTTAAAAAATGTTTGTATTTTTAACAGCTTTTGAGGAAGTGCATTTTACAGATGGGAAAACCAGTAGTAGAAGGATCTTTGGAAAGTCCCCCGTTTGAGAAACCTAGTATTGAACAGGTAAACAGTTAAAACATGAGCTTGTTTGGTGTGGTTTTTTATTTGTTGGGATTTTTTGGTTTTGCTGGTTTTTGGTTTTGCTAGTAAGTGTAGGTACTGATTTTGAAAACGTGACATTTTAGGCGGTTTGCAGATGTTTCTGTGTGTTACACAAGACAAAGTAGAGGACTGTAGGAGTCCCCTGCTGCTGCTTCTCCTTTAGTGGGTACAGTAGTTGCATTACTCGACTTCTCTCATCATTTATGCTTTAATGAAACTGACTTTTTTGTGGTTTTAGAATATAAACTTAAAATACTAATTTTATGTGTGGCAGTTCTAATGTTTCTTTGTTTCAAGTGATGAAAAATGCTGTTGAAGTTTTGAAATCCAATATTAAAATGACACTTCTCTAAATCAGTGAAAATGTTACAATCCAATTCAGTCAGATCATAGCCTTCTCTTTCAAAGAGTACACAACAAAAACCAAAGCTGAAACTAGAGAATAATTGAGGCTTTTGTAACTCTCACTGAATAAAGAACATATGACAGATTCAGATTTTGGTTAAGCAAGCTCCTGAGAATGCACTTTTGGCACATAAGTGGGCCTGTTAGCTCCAGTGAGACTATGCAGAGGCTCACGTATCTTGCTGAAATGGGAACTCAATGTTTTCCCAACAGTGGATGAATAGATGCCCTGTCATTAAACAGAATATTTTAAATGTGAAGACTGTTACGTGTAGTAATTCTGTCCTTGCAACTCTCACTCCTTATAATGAAGGAAAATCAAAACACTTTATTGCTCGATTTCTGGGAAGTCTTCACCTTAAGTTTTTGTTTAGTTTGGATGTAAACAAAGAATAAGTGCATGTAATCTCCAAGCACTCCTAGTTCTTAAAAGAGACTCTTAAAAAGGTTTTGCACACTGTAATTTTTTTGTCACATTCTTCATTTGCTTGAGGGAGCAAAGCGTGGAGATGAAATGGTAATTCTTCTTACAGTTTATTTTTGAGATAAATTTCCCTTTAAATGGACTGAAATTTTCAATTCTATTTTTTTATGTATTACAGTATTGTAATTGATTTATTATATATGTATTGCAACATTTTTAGTCACACATTTTAGCTGCCTCAGTAGTGTTTGATTTATTTTTTTTCAAGTGGACAGCATACAAAGTGCAAGGAGGGCATATGCTTGTGAAATACTGGCACTTCTTCAAGAAACGATATCATATGTAGACACAAACTTAGTTAGAAGTCCACAGGCCTTAGTCTACTGTTGGAAAGTAGCTGAAGAGATTTTTGTTTCCCATGTAATACATGTTCAGGGTTAATAAACATAAAGTGAGGAATGTTCGGGGACACTTCTACAAAAACTATCACTAAAGTAATTAAAAATACTTTTCTTCTGTTTTAAGGGTGTGAATAATTTTGTGCAGTACAAATTTAGTCACTTGCCCACAAAGGAAAGGCAAACTATAGTGGAACTGGCTAAAATGTTTCTGAACCGCATTAACTACTGGCACCTGGAGACACCTTCTCAGCGAAGACTAAGATCACCCAATGATGATATCGCGGCATATAAAGTAAATTATACCAGGTAACGATGCTTTTGCTTGTTACAAATGTTACTTGCAAATATGACATGTAGACACTTCAGGAATACAGCAGTACTTGTATGCCATAGGTGCACCTTGTGATTTTTAGCATTCATGGAGTTTATGTGAAAGCCTGAGGATTTCAGTGAGACAATATCAGAATTTCACATGCATCATTGTGTTTTGCAAGGTATGCTTTATCAACCAAGAACAGGGAGTAGAGGTCACAAACATCAGTATCTAACAATGCCTTTTTGCATGTCCTATCTTTCCAAAGTTGCTCTCAGTCTTCTTGAGACATCAGCCTCATGCAATGTTCTTAATTCATGTACTAAACATTCAGGCAATTTGTTGTTCAACTTGAAAAAAACCAAAGTAAATAAGATAACATGAAGCATTGTAGAGCATCACAGTTTGAAACCAAATCATGGATGATTTGAAAAATTAAAATCATTTTCTAAGTGCTGGAATGCTAAATGAGGAGTAGATATTAATAGGTTTTTTTAAGTGATAGTTGTTACTGTGACCTTTTAATACATTATCAGAACTCAAAGTAGTAACTTAGTCACTGGGGGAAGAAGAGCTAGGGTAAAAAGCTGGGTATCTTAATTTTGCTTTTCTCATAACACTAATACAACACCTTTTTCAGTTAGCACCCTAACAGCAGTTAAGGTTCCTGCTGGTGCAGGTGACAGTTAAAATGCTGGTGGCAGTTAGCTAATGTGTCTGTCAGCACACCTGTTCCCAGGAGCAACAAGACAGGGATAATTTTCCTGGCTAAGGATGAGTGCTGCTTTCTGCTTCCTTTCCTGGTGGCCTTTCCTCAGACAAACCTCAGCACCGTGAAGGAGAACAGCAGACCCTGGTGTGAGTTGAGACTGAGACTGGTGATACTGCAGACTGCACCATGTCAATGTTCATCCAGGGTGCTTTCAGATGACCTATCACTTCAGATAACTGCCTGACACAAAAGATATTTACTGGCTCCTAAGACTGTGTTTATGTGGGTTTTGACGTACATTTATTTGTGATCCAGGATAGCCAAGGGTTGATTGGAGTCAACTTTTATTAGGAATCAGTAGCTAGCATTGGCTTTAGAAGGTGACTTTTGTTGTTAATCAGTTTGTCACTTATGGTTTCTCAAACCTTGCTGTCTGCAGTCCCAAAGTTTCCCTCTGACCCAAACTGCTGTCACTTTCCATCTGATGAAACGTCATGGTGAGCTTCTCCCCTCCATGGCGTTTGAGGTACTGCTCAGAGTGCTAAGGGAGCCACTGTGTGCCATGGGTGTACCTTGTGAGTTATTGCAGCCACCAACTTCATCTGAAAACCCACGGATTTAGGTGAAACTATCTTAGCTTCACATGCATCTTTGTGTTTTGAGATGTGCTTTATCAGTCAAGAAAGGGAGGAGAGGTCTGCAAACAACTGTATCTCACAACTCTTGTGTTTGCGAAGATTAAAGCAGAAGAATTTGGGAAAGCATTTTGAGATAAGCTGTAGTTTGGGTCTGGGTGATAAACCCATACAAGATCCAGCACAGTCTATCTGCATCCAGTTCTTAATGCTTTCTTTTCATTGCTGGAACTTTCATAATTTCATAACTTGTTTGATTCTGCTAAAGCTACAGATACTATTGACGTTTCTCCTACATTGAGATACTTGATAAAATTTGAGATACATTGAGATACATTGATAAAATCTTGTTTATTTGTGACCTACATAGACCGTGTACTCCCGATTTACCTCTTCACTACCATGATCCTTTTATCAAGGAAAGTAACACGACATGCTATATTTTCATGTATACTGCTTAATGCAAAACTCATGGAAGGAGTCACTGGTAAATGAAAGAGAATCAAGGCAAAATGTAATGGGAAGAAGCCAGCTCGTGGGAGATCAGGCTGGCAGTCCAGTTGGACTGGGATGGAGCTAGTTAGAACTTGTCACTCTTTTTTCATCTGAGTGGGGAAATGTAGAAATGTAAAGGGGAAAATGGACCAAACTAAGGGTCTTCAGAGTCATACACAGGAGATGTGGGAGGTTGAATGAATGAGCTGTGGAGAGAATTCCTCACTTCAACATGAATTTTATGTGATCTACAATTATTATCTGAAACAAGCGTGCTTTTTGGAAACTAGACTGCAGAGAAAAAGAATATATGGAGACTTAAAAGCACTGTCTGTCATTTCTTTAAAAAACTGAGCAATTTAATACTGCTTAACTCTGTCCAGACTTGATGCAGAATTGATTTATATAGCCATATAGCTCTCAGCTGTGTTACAAATGATGTGGGTAATGATTTTATTGCATTCATTCATATGTTAGACAGTGAAAATTAACTGGCTTTTTTTCCCCTTTACAGGTGGCTTTGTTACTGCAACGTCCCTCAGTTCTGTGACAGTCTACCTCGGTATGAAACCACCCAGGTTTTTGGCAGGACATTGCTTCGGTCTGTTTTTACTGTAATGAGACGGCAGCTGCTGGAGCAGGCCAGGCAGGAAAAAGACAAGCTTCCTCAAGAGAAAAGAACACTAATCCTCACTCATTTTCCAAAGTAAGGGATGACAATGTGCCTGCATTCAAGGTTAACCAGTACTAGGCAGCTTTGGCATGGAAATGTACAAATTTGCTACATCTGAAAATAATTTCTCCTTTTATTCAGTGACAAGTAGATAATGCAGGTTTCTTTCCTGCTGTAGCTTGAACTTGTGTATTTTATATACACAGCCACTTGTTTTGCTATGTCTTAGGGCTTGTTTTTATAAAAAAGATTATTCATCTTGTTGGGGAATCAGACTTACTGCCTATTAGCAGTTTTTTTTTGGTTGTTTACTTCCTTTTTCTGTAATCCTTGGAAGCAGCATCGATCCAGATCTGCAAAATGACACACTTGCTTCTGCTTTTGTGATGGAGCAGTAGAAAAGAAAGTGTAGTAGTGGAGTTTTATTTTAACATGTGTCACTAAACTGGAGTTGAATTCAACATTGTAATAGGGAACAAAGTAGTCACCCTTCCCCTGGAAGAGTTGTGTTCATTTGACAAAGAAGAGAGTAGTCAGTATAAAGCTGCTTCAGTGAATCCTAAACTCATGAATTTCATATTAGCTACCTGTTCCAGTACTGGAATATTGATGATGATCTCACAGTTAAACAACAAGAATTACGTAATGGGGTATGTGGGAGAGGACTTGTCTCAAAACATGCTCGACATTGACAGTCCTTAATTTCAAATATTGTACTGGTGGTTAGGGGAGGTGGTGGTGTCAGAATCATTCATTGTATGTTTCCTGTTAAAACAGTGTATCACTTCACACATGTCCTTACTTTGTTAGGGTGGCTTGGCTCTCTAGCCCATATTTAAAAGTCTGTGCCTCTGTCAGCCAAGGAACTGAACCTAGAGGAGAGATGGTGGGACTGATGCTATGCAATCTGGGACTAGATTTGAGTTAGTGCTCAGGAAATGGAAAAGCAACCTGGGTTTTCCAAAGCTGGGTAAAGCCAGGATTATTTGCTCCTACTAGTAATAAAAGTTCCTTTTACCACTGAATGTGGTACCCTGAATATAAACTGTCTCTGGGGTAGACTGTTACGGATAAAGGAATGTTTGCATATATTTGGGAATAAGATCATGATCTGACCTCATATATTAAATACATATAAAAAAGGAATTTAACACTGAATTGATACAAGGAGCATATTTGCAGAGTAAAGAGGTGTGCATATACGCTTGTATTTCTGCTGCCTTTTACAGCCTAGATAAGTAATTTGGAAAGCCTTATTATTCACTGTAATTCCTTTTAATATTCTGCTGGGGAAAAAAAAGAAAGACAAGCAGTGTTTGCTGATGATCTGTGGGAAATACAAATAACACTTTAAGTCGTTTATAGGCTGTAGTTGTCTGAAACATTTGTCTTTCTGCTGGCGTTAGGCAGAATGAACCCTGAGGATCTGCAGGTTGGAGCACGGAGCCAACACCTGGTGTCAGTGCAGGGCTCTTGCTGCTCCAGCGCCCGCTCCTTGGGGTTGTGTTCCTAGGTACACAGGTTGTGTCTGTACCTAGGAAACAGTCACCAAAGAGGCTGAATGCAGAGTCTCTGCACTGCGTGTAAAGGTAGCCTTGGCTACAGTTTAATTTGTGCTTCTGCACAAAAAACAGATATTTGATCATCTGTGACAAATTTTTAGCCATTATCAACTGTGGACACACCATACATAGCTGTGCTTAGGTATAAAGATCCAATATATAAAATAGAAAAGTAGGACTTGATCCTGAAAATCCTTATGCTGTTCAAGAATGTCTTACTTAACAGCTGTACAGCTGATTTCAGCTGTACAGTTTCAATATGTATGTATAACTCTAGAATGTGAAAATGTGCTGTGTTAACTTCTGGTCTGCAAACCCTTTTTGTGCTTTTGAAAGGGAATTGATGTGTTAGCCCTGTGAAGGCAAGCATACTTGATAGACTGATCTGTGGAAATTCTCTTAC
Source organism: Urocolius indicus (assembly GCA_013401255.1). Classification (NCBI taxonomy): domain Eukaryota; kingdom Metazoa; phylum Chordata; class Aves; order Coliiformes; family Coliidae; genus Urocolius; species Urocolius indicus. Next base: position 807,712 of record WBNH01009606.1, read on the forward strand.
ATATAATAATAGGAAGAGACTTTAAAATCACTCTGTTTCTGTAAGTGTAGCAAAGTAATAAAAATACCGTTATGCAAGCACAAACATACAATTAAATGTTAGAGTAGGATGCTTAAGGAATGAAAATACGTTCCTAAGAACCTTGTTAATAACTAAAACTGGGATTTTATAAATCTGTAAGAGGCAGAATGCAAGTGCATCTGCAAAACATTGTTTTATCAAAATAGACATAATTGTATAACAAGAGTACCTTGGCATCTGTCAACTCATAGCTTTCTTACTAGTGCATGGTTTTGTTCTATAAAAGTGGTTTGTAACTGGTTCTTTCTTCGTTTGCAAATTAGATAAATACTGCCTATAATCAAAGATAAATGTTCATAGGTGAAAACTCTCTACTGAATTAAGATAATGACTGCTCTGGCTTGTGATTTTGTGTTTGTTTTTTTATAGGAATCAGCAGACAGCATTTTCTTACTGAATCAGTAAACATTTTTAAATTAAAAAAGTTGCAAATGCTTATTCTGAAAAATAACATATTTGGATGATCCTGTTAATTTAATTTTTCACCTGGTTTTGTGGCTAGGTTTCTATCAATGCTGGAAGAAGAAGTGTACAGCCAGAATTCTCCCATTTGGGATCAGGATTTCATGGTGTCTAGTTCCCGAACTGGCCAGCTGGGAATCCAGACAGGTTAGTGATGAGTTAGTGAGCACCTGAATATGAAGATAAACCTGTACAAGTGATGAATTCTAAGGAATGAGACTTAGATATGCAGTTTTACAAATACATACCAAAATCAGTCTGCCTCAACTAAGTACAGGCATCTGACACTCTGGTATTTTCCTCATATAAAGATCCCATTTTGATGATGAAATCCAGCTAATTGGAGGTTGCAGTGGAACAGCTTGGGTGCAAATCACCTGAGTATTTAAGTGACACAAATGCACTCAGTGTGGGCAAGTGAGAATGGTCAGTGAGCAAATGACCATGGTGAGTCACCTGCTGGGAAGTAGTCCTCTTGCATGAGGACTCATGCCAGTCCTCCTCCCTAGCAGTAGGAAAGTAGGGACCTTCCACATCAGATGTCCCATTGTGTTTGCACACATGCCTTGGATTTTCTTCTTTTTGCGTTTTTTTTTTTTTTAGCTTTTCCTTGCATTCTTTCTTACTCATATACCTCACTGGCTATTCCGCACCATAATTTACTTTTTCTCAGTTAGGATACCGAGGTGTAAGTCATCCCTAAAATTGCAGAGACATTGATGATGGTTTTATTTCACTTTCCACTTCTTTCCTGCTCAAAAGTGTTCAAAATCCATTTATGCAGCTCAGGGTTGACTTCAGTTTTCAGGTATTTCAGGTAATTAATTAACATTACAAAATTAATGTTTCGTAAGAGTTCAGCATTTTGAAACAATTGTTGATCATCAGTTGACAAAACAATCATGTGTGCATGTTATCTGATAGTGAATTTCCTAGAGCAGTAGGGAAATTCCACAGCAACAGACACAGTTGTTTTTTGTTTGTTTTTTTTTTTTTTCAGAAATACCTGGTCTGCACCATGAACTGTTGAATTATGTCTTAGACATAAGTTCATTGCAAGTCTAAAATCGTGTTGCTCTCAGAGTTCATTCTGTCATATATGTTTTCTGCAGTGTTTCATTTTAATGTGCACCTCTTAAGCACTGGTTCTTGGCATGAATGTGACACAAAAGAACTGTTGCTGGTGATGACACTAGGTTAAAGGCATGCAAAGAGAAAGACTGCAGGTGTTCAGGCTGTGAGCTGTCACCTCATTCCCCCATTAGTCCTGATGCAAATGAAAACTAGATGACTTTGGAATGTGTGTTTTGGGCTTGGTTTTGGGTTTTGGTGATTTTTTTTTTTACTATTAGATGTTACTCAGTGGCATTTTAAAGTAATAGTTTCATCCTCTTAACTGGTGCGACAACTTCTCCCGTTATTTAGTTTGATTTGACCAGTCATTGAGCACTGTTAAAAGTGTACAGCTGAAGCTGAATGATGAGATTTTGCTTTTCAGTAGTCCCCTACAAAAGGCCTTTTCATGAAGCTAAATGCCAGCAGTCTTGGCAGGTATGTGAAGGAAGTTTGTTTTCTTAGCTTGTGCTCAGCACTGCAGAATAACAGAGCCTGGTATTTGCAGTCTGTCTTCCAGCACTAATACACTCCCTCTTTAGGCAGAAATTTAGAAAAGCTGGTTGAGATAAAGCTTTAACATCTCTGCTTGTGAACAGGTGTCATTGCACAATGTTAGCTGTTACTTCTCAGGTGGTGGGTGTGAAGGTGGGTCAGTCCTTCAGTCAGCACTGAAATGGGTTTCTGATTTTTTCATGTTTGTGTTTTATGTCATTGCAGTTATCAGTCCTCCTCCTGTTGCAAGATCTGTTTCATACAGTGCAAGTCCTTCATCTCTAGAGCAACCCAACAGTGGGAATATGAGTCCCGCTTGCAAAGTTTCTTCTGCCCTTGACCCAAACCTAGGTAATGAAGAGGGAGACTTGATTTGTGGCTTTTGTTAATGTAATCAGTAGTTGCATTGTATGGTGACCATTGCCTTCACTGTGCAATAGCAACTTTGAGGTGTTGTTACAAAAAGACATGGACACACCTGCTTTTTCTTCACTATGGTAACATTTAACTAGCAGAAATGGCAACTGAATTGCGGGGGGGGAATGTTTGTTAAAATAAAACGGGGAAGGTCTGATGGTCTCAGAGGTTGTTGAAGAACACGTTATTTGGAGTACCTGTATTACAAGCCGTGAAAAAAGGTTTCAATTAAATAAAGACAAAGTAGAAGGGGCCGTTGCATTTATTTTTTATAATCTTTCAAGATACTGAAATTGCATACATTTGCATCATAAAGAAATGCACAGTCACACCAACTAGGTTAAATTTAAAACCTGAATGAGGTCATGTTAAAAAAAGGGAGTTTTGGAAAAGAAGTTGAATGTATAAATTCTCCTAATAAATTCTTTTCCAAACTCCTCAGGATTAATGAGCCTGTCAGTTTGTAGGTCAGAGAGATGATCATGAGCTCATGTGAAGTAAGTCCTCAAGAAAGTATGAAAAGCTAGAAGAATTCTTAGACTTGGTGTTAGCTAGAGAGGAACTTTAAGTGGCTCCTAAACTGCAACTTTCTTTGAGGCACAAGTTGTGAAATGGCCTTAGTAGTGTGAATGTGTAGAAGATTATTTTAATTACAGATCAGCAAGATGAACAGTAAGCAGTCACTAGAGGAATTCTGGTATTTCTGAGAGTGTGAAAAGGAATATGGAATTGACAAACTAATTACTAAGTTGTGCAGCTGAGCTGTCTCATTGGAATTGCCCTTGCCACCACAGAATTGAAACACACAGATGCAAAACTAGTTTTTAAAGGAATTCTAAGAGAATTCAGGAAACTGTCAGTTGTAATTCTGATTTCAGACAATTAGAAGAAACAATAATAAACTGATTAAAAATTGAATGACTAAATGTGTGAGTAATGTGGTGTGTAAAAATTCTGTGTGCCTTTTCTAGAACTCATGAATTGTACATATCTGTGACAGAAGTGGTGGAACATTTGGAAAGGGCTTTGTGTACCTGGATTTTTGAAAGCTTTGGACAGATAGATTAAAAGATTATTTTTTAAAACAATAAATTAGTCCCTTGGGAAATAAGAAGGAATGTCCTTTCACATATGAATAACCATTTAAAAATAAGAAATAGGAATAGGAATAGACTATTCCCACAGTGAAGGTGACTTTATCATAAAATTCTATTGTTAAGAAAATTGTACCACTTGAAAGTCTGAAAATGAGATTGAACAGTTTGATCCTCATATATTTAGAGCCCTGTAGCTGTGGGAAAACAATCTGTACCATCTATGTAAAATAGTGGGCATAGTAGGCTCTAAACTAGCTGGTTGTTTCAGAAAGAAGATCTTAAAGCTACTGTGGATTTTCCTTAGGCGTAAAAAACCAAAACAAACCAAAACAATTTATCTCACTGCTAAATGCTGATCACAAAGGCAAAATTCTGCATCCTGGCTCTGAGAATGACCAGTAGCAGATCTTTAGGGAAATAATTCAGGAACAAGGTAATCATGGAGTCATATTCTGTTTGTGTGCTTTTCTACTATTTGGCAATTTGCAGCTTAAATAAATCCTGAGCTAGCAGCTGGCTTTATCAGTATTGTTGTACCTACTAGTCCTTGGTGGACTTTTCTTTCATGAATTTGTTTAAGTAGTTAGCAGTTTAAGCAGTTAATAATTAACTTGGTATATTTTGATTTGGAAACTTCAGATGGATTTTTTAAGTCAAAAACCTGTATCGTGTCAGACTGTGTTTGTTGCTTTGTTTATAAAAAGAATGAAATAAATCTATAATGGATGCGTAATTACAGTGGATCCCAGAATGAGGTTTCATGTTATCCAAAAGTATGCACTGTAATTTGTGTGTTGGACACTGACCTTCCAAGACAGCAGCACAGAGTTTCACTGCAGAGGATGCTGAAAGAAAAAGAAAAGCAAGTGTTTTCACTGTGCATTTACAGGGAAAAAGGAGAAGGAGAGAGATATTCATCCTGCTTCATGATAACAGCACAAATTTGTCAAAGACAAAATTGCAGCAAAGACAAAATTGCAGCAGTGATAAGTACTGTTTGGATTGCATTTTTTTCTCTTCCATTCTATAAGGATTTAAAAAAAATGCCCAAACTAGGCATACAAATTAAAGAATAAAACAGAAGTGTCATGATGCCAGTCTATGACAATTTGGTTGTTCTAATTTGTGCTGGTTTTGTTTTATAGGGGAAAAGAGAAAAAATAATGAACCCTATTCTATGGAGGATTCAAAAAGACCAAGGGTTGTGGGAGATATTCCGATTGAGTTAATCAATGAAGTAATGTCAACAATTACAGATCCTGCAGCAATGCTCGGGCCAGAGGTGAGAAATACATAGACCAAGTCTGTTTGCAAATGGTCTGTTTTCAAGACTGTTTCATGTGCTAGAGTACAATAAGCTAAGAGTCCACAAACCTTACCATGCTGTCAGTAAGAAAAATAGACTCTCAAAGAGTATGATTAGCTGAGCAAAAAATATTGATCATCAATAAAAGGAATGGTTCTGCTTTTCTTTTTTTTTTTTTACTGGATTATGTACTGTTTGTAAAGTGATTTGGAAACCAGTGGTAGTACAAAAATAGATTCCAGGTTATTTTGCAAAGTACTTTTGTTACAGAATAGTTGCAGAATGTGCTTTTTATTGTAGCTTGTAAGGCAAGGAGAATGGGGTTCAAAAATTGCAGCAGAATGAAAGACATAGAGTTCTGTACTCTGTCAGGTGCAAAAAGGCTGATCTAAACAGTTATTTACTCTGTCTTCCACAGTTGCTCTTTTTTTTTTTTTCTGCTAGAAGAGAAAAACAAACAGAATTGCAGAATTATGCCATGTACAGAATTGCACACTTTTTTTTTGGCTGGCTTTTCCTCCTTCTGTTCCCTTTGCCAGGCTGAGTTTTGCCAGCAACTCATGTTTGCCAAGGTTTAGCTTGAGACTGACGAAGATTTGGAACCACCTACATTTCTTACTCAGACTATATACTGTGACTGATGGCTCTGCATATTGCAAATGCTGTGCCAGTCTGGCTGTTGAGGCTGGCAGTGACTAGAAACCCAGCAGCCAAACTTTGCTCTAAAAAGTAAACAGTATGTACATGCAGAGATGTTTTGGCATTGTAAAATGATCTTGAAAAAAGAGGTAAAGAAATAATCTGTATTAATTTAATCTTCATTAAAATATTTAGATGCAGTTGCTAGATACATAACAGCAAGATCAGTAGTAATTAAAATATTCTTTTTATGCTCTTATGGTAGTGTAGATAGTGAAAAGCACTACTAAAATGAAAAAAAATATTTCTTCGCCTGCACTGCCATTAAAATGTGGGATTTGCAGTGTGTGTAGGCAAATCCACTACTTTTGTCTAAGCTAGATAGACTAAAGAAAACAAGAAGACTTAGTGGCATAGGCTTTAGCTGGATGAGTGGTTGTCTCCAAAGAGATTCTGGAACTTGTTGAGTCATAACCATCACTGTTTTTACCTAATCTTTACCCAAAGAAGTTTGAATAAGCCTTTGTAGACTCTTGTGTAGACTTACATCCAGCTTGTTTGACGGTGTCACTTCTGCCAAAAAAACAATCAAAATAATCTTTGTCAGCTCTAGCTTTGTGAAAAAATGTCGTGGAATAAGGAGGAGATTTAACTTGTTTGTTACTTAAGGCTGTTCCATCAGGATGTGAAATCTCCAAAATGTGGATTTGTTTCTGTTTTGTGTGGCACAGACCAACTTCCTGTCAGCGCACTCAGCCCGGGATGAGGCAGCGAGGCTGGAGGAGCGCAGGGGAGTGATCGAATTCCACGTGGTTGGCAATTCCCTGAACCAGAAGCCCAACAAGAAGATCATGATGTGGCTGGTTGGTTTGCAGAATGTGTTCTCCCATCAACTTCCTCGAATGCCAAAGGAGTACATCACACGCTTGGTCTTTGATCCGTGAGTGCTGCTTGCTGGATGGGGGTTTAGCGAGTGAAACAGATAGAGCCTGGTGCTGGTTGCAGGCAGCCAGTGTAGGAAGGGGCCAGCCGAGGTGGTGTGGAGGCAGCTTCACCTTTTCCCATCTTTTTGTGTCCCCATAACTCCTGGCCTATCTAGTAGGATTGTATCTAAATAGCATCTCAGTAGCTGTATCAATGGTAAGTGGTGTCATGGGATGTGGGCCTGCGGGGACAACTCCTATGTATCTTGTACTTCTGAATGTTAGAACTGAAAGTCAGAAAGTAATTCTGGTGCTTATTAGTGGCTTCCAAGCCCATACTACTTGTAGGCCACTCCATCATCTGTCTATGGAGATAATGAACCAAATAGCAGGAGAGATTAAGTTTTTCAATGAGAAGAACTTGTAGAATTGAGGACAAAAAGTGTTTAATTCATCATGGAAATCATTCCTTGCCCATGCACATTGTTTTTATTTTTATCAGTGCAAGTTTCCTTGCTTGATCAGTGCAAGACTTGCTTTGGGTACAGCTCTACACCGCAGGCACTTGAGAAGGAACATGTTGGCTGTAGTGGCATCCACAGGTTACACATGATCCTCCACCTAACCCGGTATCTTGACTGAATTGTGCTTCAGCTGTGCAAGCACAAAGGGAGGTTCTTCCCATATATGTCCACTTTTCCACTGTTGTGTTTCCTGAAGGGCTTGTTTCTCCTCTGCCAGTATGCTCTCCTAGGAGTCTGCTGTTTGGACCACAGCACTTCACAGTGGAGGGTGCTTATGAGCTTATTGCTGTGTGTCAGCAGAGACCTCGAGGAACTCTGACTGAGCTGACCACAGCCAACTGCCCAACCTTGTTTGTGCAAGAGCCTTCTTCCACCACTGATATGAGCAGTGTCTGTGCCCAGTATTGTAGCTGCAGCAGTTACGAAAACATTTCTGGAACCATTTCCTCTGCTTCCAGGCTCACTAGCATTACCTTTGGCAACATTCTCTTGGTGTCAGCAAATGCTGCTGCTGCTGGGTCTGTGCAGCCCCTAAACAGCCCAGTGCGAGGGACTATCAAACAGGGCTGCAGTCTCCAGGCCCAGGAGACTGACCTTGAAACCTTCTTCTGGGTTCTTCAGAGGCAAACAATACTGTTCTTGTGAAGGTCAGCACCAGTCCAGACTCTTTTACCTCTTCTGTGTTGGAGCAGTCACCACTTGACTGGGAGAAAGACGCAGCACTCTGGGATCCTATATGAGTTAAGGAACCTTAGTAGCACTGTGATCTCAAGCAGAGGCTACTGGATAAAGAAGCCAGATTCCCTCATAAGTGAACGTCAAAGCCAAATTTTGAAGTAGTAATGTTGAGCTTTGACTTTTTCTATATTTCCCTAGATCCTCCCTTATTGGGAATCATAGAAGCATAAGACTCTTATAGTAGATTGAGAGGAACTGTTGGTAGTTTAAGTGCTCTTCAGTATAGATATAGATGATATAGATAGATATAGAGCAGTCTCTGCTTGAGAAGAGGTATGGATATTAACTACAGCAAGAAAATGCTCTCCTTTATGTGCCTGTGGCAAACAGTTGACCCAAAGGAAGCAAAGCACACCTGGAGAGCTCAGAGAACCCCAGTATCTGCTGTGAATCTCCAGGGATACACACTGGGGACCTGTGCTGAGTAGTGAGTACACACAAACCTGTGTCAAGTAGGGGATTTGGGGGTCCAAATGTTCTCATTGAAAGTTTCTTTCAGTTATTACCTTCCTTACTATCTCTTTAAACGTTCTGATTTTTGAAATGGCCTTCCTTACTGAATCTTGTTGCTTTAACAAATCAAACATGAGGAAACAAAAGTTCAACCTACTGCATTGTTACTACATGCCACAAATAAAAAGCACCAAAATAAGTATAAGAAAAAGAAGAATGTGTAAAGTCTCCTTCAACTGTGACACAAAATATAACTACTCTCCAGACTACCTTTTTTTTGGAAAGAGCTCACTTTTGGCTCCAACCTTCCATCCCAGATATCTTGTGTACATTTATTGTATTGTTAATACAATTTATTTGATACTATGTTGAATGGTCTGGAGAATAGGTGCAGTGTAAATCTTTCCAGGCCTTGAGGATTGCACTAAAATTCTTAATCCTTAGCAGAAGAATTCAGATTGCACCTCATTATGTCTTTCCTGTCAGTCAATGTAAGCGCAGCAGAAATGGATATTTATTCTGGTCTTGATTCCACAAGGAGTGGATGATTAGAAATAAGAAATATAATTTCTTGCTTCATCAGCTGCATTTGAAACTGATAGCTTAGCTATAGAGAGTGCATGCAAGGAAATGGGAATCGCTTAGAAAGGACTTGCTGTCCTGTAACTCCATTAATTTCTAATTTAGTCAGGGTAAAAATCATCCTGAGAACTGCACAATGGCATAACTGTCAGCAATAGATTCAATGAAAGCAATACAACTCATATTTATTGGGCATTACCTTAGTATGCAGGAGTAATTTGCAAGACCGGGACTTTACTGCATGAATGATGAATTTTATGGTAAATTCAAAGCACGATGTTAAAATAGCATGTCTCCTGTAGATACAAGCAACTAACTTAACAGCTGCATATACAATTGCATTAGCATCATGGAAAGAAACGAGTCAAGTTTCTGAAAAAGAGGAGGTAATGGCACTTTATGTACTATGTACATGAATTACAGTGACTGTTGTTTTTGTCTACTCAGGAAACACAAGACGCTTGCATTAATAAAAGATGGCCGTGTTATCGGTGGTATCTGCTTCAGGATGTTCCCCTCCCAGGGATTTACGGAGATTGTTTTCTGTGCTGTGACTTCCAATGAGCAAGTCAAGGTAAAAACAACTCCCTACTAGTACCCATGAGGTATATCTGGGTCCCATTTACTACTACATATACTTCTAATTTTGTTAGTCACATGGAATATATTGCAGAGTGGCCAAACAGAATTGAAAGATGGAGTGATTCAGAATATGGTACACAACAAGTAATGTGCGTAATAGAAGGATTACTTCTAATAATAGTAAAAAAATCTTCCTCAACACAAGAATAGTGGCCAGTTGTCTCCCATTCTTGGACTATTCACTCCTCCATCTTCAGCAATAGCAGCAAAACACTTCATGATTGACTAGTGTGTTGCTTGTGTGTAACACTAATTTGACCTTGTAAGTTACATGATTTGAATGAAAATGAGATATATGCAAAATTTACATACCGTTTTGCATCTGAAACACGTGTGCTCTTCCATAGACTCTTTGTTGAGTGAATTCTACAAAATATTTTCAGATTGTTGAGAATTAGCTGCTACGTTGGGAGAACACAGAGCACCATGAATACAGGAGATTCTTCTCACTTTTGCAGGGACTACAGGTAGATCTGACCACTTGGTTCAGGATTTTGCCTTTAGATGGTGCTGTAGCTTTGCTTTTCACTTGAAACTGAGCAGAGATGTGGATTAATTTAGAGTTTATTATAGCAGTTGAACTTGCCCTCCTTTGAAGGGAAGAGCTTTGAGAGTTGAAGGGTAACACGGTGGGATTGAAGGCCTGTGCCAGTTTTTGGTACTTGATATATATTTGATTTTATTAAACTCTGGTTTTAGAGAACAGTGGCCTGTTATAAAAGTGTCCAAGTGCTTTAGCAAAGGCAAACAATAACAGAACATACTTTAGGTATTTTTATTCTAAGCTTGGATAACTCATAAAAGGTGTTTTTATTCTACTAAAACAGCCCATTTCATTACACAAGTTAAACTGGCAAAAACGTGCTGTGGTTCTTTAGGAATAACCTTTTAGAATATCATAGAGCAAACATTTAACTCCTCAAGAAGCTTGTAGAGGTTGCATATGCACCTATAATGCACACTTTCTGTTGTTACCCTCTGGGCACCTCACTGTATGTGAAGATCTGTGGACTATTTCTGAAAATTTGCCTTCCCACATTCCTATCTATGTAAGGTAACACACACCAGCAGGTAACTGAGAAAATCCAAATGCTCAGACATGAGTGAACTGCCTAATCTTGTTAAAAATAAATTCCTATTTTAATTCAGTTTGAGACTGGAGAAAGAAATACGAGTCCTGTTGTCCTTTATATGTAGTATTAGAAGTTGGATTGTTTTTGAGATAGTTTGATCACATCACAAAATTATTTTAAATTTTACTGTACTTGGCTTAGTTTCCTTTTAGGACTTTGTGACATGTTTGTGAGAATGAATAAATCCTGTGAAGGTTATCAAAAAACAGGTCAGCAAAAACTAATTTGCAATTAGTAAGTCTCTTCATTATCCTGAGCACATTGGTGTTCTAAGAAGTGCCACTTAACATGTCATCAGTTATCAAATCACTTGTTTGTGTTTGATGCCATGCTTGATGTGTGCTACTTTAACAAGTGGACCTAGGGCTTGAGGAGCTTTCTGAAATCCAGAAGTACTTATTTTTACACACATGAGATGTTAGTTTTGAATATGAGGTCTAAATACCAGATGCCTCAAACACTAGCTGGAAGGGAAGGACTAATGCACAAATTTTATACCTAGATAGGTAGGATTTTAAGAAAATGTGTCTCTACTAAATATTTTGTATTGAGCCTCAACAGTAACCTAACTTGCTGGCTCTTATCACGTTTGAGGCAAGTAAACTGTGGATTAGATCAGAACTATATATTTTCTAATTATTTTTTCTGGCTTATGTACGTATGTAAGAATTTGTCAAGTTTTCAAGAGCAGAATACCAAAAACCATTTTATGTGTACTTCTGTAAGTGTCCAGTTATTCTCTATGATGTTAAAATGGGACATATGCAGAAACAGCACATTATTATGGACTTTTCTGTCTATTTTTTATTTCTTCATCACACAGCAGAAGAAGGCTGTAGATTACTTGGAAATGTGAATAAATGGTATGTTTTGTTTACTTTGGCATTGAATGAAAATGGAAATTATTCCCATGTGCAGTCAGAGGCATAAGTATTTATTTGATTGTGGACTCAGTTTTCTGCTGCTTATTATGGTAATAACTATTTCACTATTCTCTTTTGTGTGCCCTATGATAAATTCATATTATAAATCCTTCAAGGCAGAGGCTGTTTCTGCTGCAGGAGCACAGAATCAGTATTCCTATAGTTTTGAAGTGATATGGCTAAGAAAGGATGCCCTATTTGTACTATATATGTAATTTTGTTATTGGTGAAGTATGTGGCTATTAATAGTTGACATCTCACTTAAAAGGAAAAAAAATATTGTGTGCACCTTGAATTACAATTTCTAGGGCTGTGTACCTCTTCAGAGCTACACTTTACCCCTAGAGAGTCATGGTTTTGCTCTCTTTTAGATTAAATGTGATTCAGACACTAGAAGCTGTGATATTTTATCTTGCTGTTGGGTAACAAAGATACCTTTAAAAGGCTGAAAATGGTTTGATCTTGAGTACGCCTCACCAAGTTACTTATGAGAAAATCTTTAAAGTAGGATCTGGAGGAAAGACTGCATTTTGAAAAAGTCTATAATAACCCTCAGTCCATAGTTTCTAACATGTGCAGTCCCCAAAGGCTTTGTAATGGCTTTTTTCTTGTACATTTCCCACAGGGTTATGGGACTCACCTAATGAACCATCTGAAGGAGTACCACATCAAACACAACATTCTCAACTTTCTCACATATGCAGATGAGTATGCTATTGGCTACTTCAAAAAACAAGTAAGTGGGTATAAGAGATTACTTGGTGCAAGAAGTTAACATCTAACAGTGATGAACTAAACAACTAGACATGACAAAATAGTTGGATAAAATGCATACTGCACATTTATGTGTATAATTTTTACCTACAGAATGTGGTCTGTGTTCATCTTGTGTTATGATATTGACTTATAATGCATTTTAATCTGATGGAATCATCTGAATGTAGGTCTAATGTTGTTACAGCCTATTTCCAGACTTTTTCAAGTCTGAAATCAAGATGAATATGGGTTGTCTGCTTCATTCGATTCCATCACTGATTAAGTAAAAAGTTTAAAGGACCAGATATACCCATGGCAGACTAGAATTTACCTGACATGTGCTCACAGCTCCTTCTATTATGAGGTATGAGGTTCAAGTTCAGAAACAATTGTGGTGTGAAATAGAATCGTTGGATTAACCAGTTGTCAACTATTTGGTCAGATGATAGAGTGTAGATGGAGTCAGGCTATTGTCAGAAATGTATAACAACAGGAGAGGCAACGGACACAAGTTGCACCGTGGGAAATTGTAATTAGATAGAAGAATATTTTTTTTCTTTTTCATTATTCCTGTCCTAAGGGTGGTGAAATACTGGAAAATGTTGCCCAGAAAGGTTGTGGAATCTCTGTCCTTAGCAGTCTTCAAGACAAGGCCTTGAGCAGACATGCTCTGACCTCCTTAAGTCTCTTCCAACATCAGGTGTTCTACAGTTCTAAAACCGTATATATATATAAAACTGATATATATATAAATATATAAAACTGATATAATTTTCCCTTCACACATTCAAAATGCATGAAAATTGGGCTTGTGACAGAGCTAACAAGGTCTGTGTGGACAGACCCTTTTCACATCTGTAATGTCTATTCACTAATTTGCTTAATCTCCATGTAATTCTAAAGCCTTTGATGGTAAATTGTTATTTCTGAGCCCTGGTTGGGTTCCTGTTTTTTGCTAAGGTTTCATAGATACCAATATAACAGAAGAATAAAATGCAGCCAAAGTGAGAGTCTTACTCTGCTTTTTATTGTCTTGCTTAATTATTTTGTGATTTTGAACTGTAAGAAGATTGTAGTATAACTTTGCAACTTTTAACAGGATTTGTTATTTTTTCACTTAAATACAAAAGTAAAAAACCCCAGTTTTATTGTTTCTGACTATAAAATTATTGTAATCTCATTAACTTCGATAGCATCTTTCCTTGACTAGTGACTACAAGACTGGCATCCTTTAATATTAAAATAGGACTTTAAAAAAAAAAAAGGAAATTTGTCAACAGTAAAAATATTTTCCTTCATTTAGTAATCTCCCCATCTCCCTTCTTTTCCTATACATATTAACTATTAACTCTTCTTGCACCAAATCCCTTGTGTGATGTTTGCATCACTATGAACCATGCTCTGTAACTTTTTGTTTTATTGTCTATGTTTTGATGTTGTGATGAATTTGGTTCTAAGTCATCCTAGCATTTCAGTTAAAACAAATGTGATATGAGGGGACAGAGTGCACCCTTGGTAAGTTTGCAGATGACACCAAGCTGGGTGGAAGTGTCAATCTGCTTGAGGATAGAGAAGCTTTACAGACAGATCATGATAAGCTGGATGCCTGGGCCGAGGCCAGTGCCCTAAGTTTCAATAAGGCCAAATGCTGAGTCTTGCACTTGGGCCACAACAACCCCCAGCAGTGCTACAGGCTTGGGAAGGAGTGGCTGGAAAGCTGCCAGGCAAGAGAGGGACCTGGGAGCGTTGATTGACAGTGGCTGAACATGAGCCAGCAGTGTGCCCAGGTGGCCAAGAAGGAACAGTGTTGTCAGCAGGAGGAGGAGGGAGGTGATTATTCCCCTGTACTCAGCTTTGGTGAGGCCGCGCCTTGAATAATGTGTCCAGTTTTGGGCCCCTTTCTACAAGAAAGACACCGAGGTGCTTGAGAGGATCCAGAGGTGGGCTACCAAGCCAGTAAAGGATTTGGAGCATGTTTCATATGAGGAACAGCTGAGGGATCTGGGGCTGTTTAGCCTGGAGAAAAGAAGGCTCAGGGAGAGCTCTCTACAACTACCTGAAAGGACGTGGTAGCAAGGTAGGGGTTGGTCTGTGCTGCCTAGTAACAAGCAATAGGAAATGGGGAGGTTGAGGCTGGATATGAGGAAGAATTTCTTTACTGAAAGGTTTGTTAGGTATTGGAACGACTTGCCCAGGGAGATGCTGGAGTCACTGTCCCTGAAAGTGTTTAAGAGATGGGAGGATGCTGCACTTTGGGAAGTCATTTAGTGGTTGAAAGGCCTCGGCAAAGACTGAACTCAGTGATCTTAAAGGTCTCTTCCAGCCCAAACTATTCTATGATTCTAAAATAAAAATGACATCGTGACAACTTGAATTTTTTTCTTCTTCAGGGTTTCTCCAAAGATATCAAAGTACCAAAAGCAAAATATGTTGGCTATATCAAGGATTATGAGGGCGCCACATTAATGGGATGTGAATTAAATCCAAGGATCCCCTATACAGAATTTTCTGTCATCATTAAAAAGCAAAAAGAGGTAAAAGCTGAAATGAAACACTGAACATTATAGTCTATTCAGCTGTTAAGAAACAATTCTATCAGTTCCAGGATAACCGTCTGCTTTGGTGCTTAAAATGTGGGAATGTATACTTTTATTAGTTAGAATACTTCTTTCATTCAAGTCTCTATGCTTGAATTTTGCAGTTGGAGCATTAAACTCTACTAACCTTTTGAGAACAGAAATGTTAAAAAGTACTATATTTTGAAGCATCCTTCATAATTTTATAGATTTTATCATAGATGATAACTAAGTAAGATGTCGTGAGATTGATTTGTTCTGCAGCCTTGTCATGTTTTTCTTTTTTTTTTTTTCCCCCTGATGACAGTAGCATTCATTAAAGTGACTTTTGAATGGAGTGTTTGTACTACATATCTTGTATTTTACTTGAAATAAATAGAATTATTTTTCCTGCCACTCTTTTAATATAAAATCAAGTGTAGGCAGTCTTAAATTCCAGGCTGTCTCTCTTTGGAGTTTATGTGAATATTCTTTATTTAGTCCATAATATTTCATACAATAAGGCAGTTCACTAGAAAAATAATTAAGATGTTTCTAGTTGTGTGTAAATACCTTTCAAGCTTTTTAAAGAAATACAAATTAGAAATTCTTTCAAGGTTGGTCAGATCTCACAACTTTTTATCTTGTTAAAATGCTGCTTCATTGAACTATTATTCTCCTTCCAATGTAACTATTTGGCCCACGCTTGCAGAAAGAAAGACAATATCTGAGTGCTTTATGCTTAGCTTACTTCACTCATTGGGAAAGTTTTCATATGTCCATAAAACAGAGATCATATTTTTTCCCCTTTCATTTCCTCTTAGTTGGTTTAGTCTTCAAGTTCCTGTGTTCTGCTGGACATGTCACCTTCCCCTCCATGATGGGATGTTGTCAGGATGCCTGTTACATATTAGGCACGCTGAACTACGGTACTGCAGTCCTAGGGCCAAACCATCCATGTGTCACTTCTAAAAACTTAAGTTAGTTTTTAAGATTTTTGCTCCGACATCTCTTTATTAGCATATACTATTTTGTATTCTTCACTCTCTCATTTGTTGGGCTGTCCATATTGTTCCAAAGCACCTGGAAAGACTACACTGGGAAAGAAAGTGCCTTGGCCTTTCTTGTGTCTGTCATTATTAAAAAGCAAGCTGTTATTATACACTAATCTATGCTGTTGTATCTTCTCTGAGAATAAATATACACACTTTTGGAAACACATCTCAGAATTGCCTGTTTGACAAAAATCAAGCTTTTTATTCTCCCTGTTCCAAATTTAGAAATAGCCCTCACAGTCTGAAGCTTTACAAATAATGTTTGTTTGTCTGCTCAAATCAAAAGCAACAAAGATGAACATGAGTAGAATTTTGAATATTGACAATATGGATTATATACTGACTTGGTTTGCTGACCATATTGGCCAGCACTGGATGTCAAACTTTTCTAGTCCCGTGCTTTTAGAAGTGAAGTTTTTCTTGGGATCTAAGCTGTTATTTAAAGAACTAGAGCTAAGAACTAGATAGAGCACATGCCAGTGGTCACAGGCAACTGTTTGTGAGGGTGCCCTGCCTTATTTGTAGCTCATGTACAGTGATTCTGAAAAGCTTGAAAAATATCTTTTTGCAAAAGTCTGTGACTCGCTGACTTGTGAGTAATGGATGTTACTGATTGAACAGCTTATTTTAATAAGGAGGAGCCACAAGTTCCTAAATTATAGGAAAGGTTTAAGGTAGATGTAACAGTTAAATTTGAAAGTATTTTGGTGTTACACTGGAATCTGACCATGGTGCTATCGTATACTATGTTTCTCTTAACAGTTGTAATCTCTACTGAAAGTCAAATTTTTTTCTTTTCCTGTTCACTGAGATAAAATAGTATGTATGTAGGAGTAAAGATCCTTAAGAATAAAAATATGTTCGTCTTTATTATTTCCAAAGAAAATAGTTTCTCAAAATGTGATGATCTTGAATGTTTGTACATTTGTTTACTCCCAGTTATGAAGTAAGTAATTTTGAAAGTGACATATTTGGAACAGACAAAGCTTAGGGAAGCATCTAAGTGTGTTTCAAGAGCCCCAAAGCAAATTATTTAGAGCTGAAGTAATGTGATTGCAAAACAGAACAGAGTGTACCTCAGAATCACAGAAGCATTTCCTGGCATTTACAAGCAGAGTAGAATTTCATTTCTAAAGACTGCCATCATTCTGCCTCTTTTGAGAGAAAATCTTCACTAGAAGTATCTCTGATGTCTAAGCAACTCTTCCAGTTATATGGAGACTTCAAAGTGAACAGATATTTCTAAAATTTTGGAATATGAACATATAAGTGCACTGAAATTTGTGCATTTAATATGGGCCTGGAAATTTCTGACCAGCTGTGCTGAAAAAGTTCACAAGCTCCAGCTGTTAGAGCCAATTTCCAAACTTGTTTCCAGGAAATTTCCTTTCCTACTTCCGCTGCCACCTTTTCAGGAGCTGCGTGGCTTATGATCAATATAGCAACCAATGACTCTTTTTTGTGCCTATATAGGCAACTGAGAGATTTGGTAGCCTCATCTGCAGAATTGGTGTTTGACCAGGTGGCTCACCGCTGGTACCAGCTTTTAATGGCTTTGTAAGGACCATATGATTAGAATGTGAGAGTGTTTCTGTTCGTCACAGTTTTTCATTAACCCTCTGGATAACTTTTGAGCAAATGTATTTCTTGTTTTCTCTGCTGCTTTATTACAGATCATTAAAAAGCTCATAGAAAGGAAACAAGCTCAGATACGAAAAGTTTATCCTGGCCTTTCTTGCTTCAAAGATGGAGTACGGCAGATTCCTATAGAAAGCATTCCTGGAATTAGTATGTATCAACCTTTTTTAATGTAGAAAAGAAGAAGAATAGCCCAAGAGGTGTCCAAGACTAGAAATAGTAGTCTCGTATTTCTTTTTTATTAAAATGTAATTGTTCTGGTCTGCTGATTTGATTTCTATGAAGATTGTTGTGTTTCCAGTACAATTGCTGTCTTCCAGGCTTCCCCAAGGCATCCCAGGCTGATCTTCTTTAATGTACATGTGTGCAATTTCGTTTATATGTGATCCTTCTTTGATTTGTATTGCAGTATAGTCAGAAATTCCCCCCTGGCACCATTGTTACGCAATGTTAAGGGCTCACAAGACAAAACAGAATTGGAATATTCAAGTGTCATCTTTTGGGGGATTTTTCTGAACTGTACATTTCTGCAATTAATTCTTTGTGCCTAGGGAATCAAAATGGATAACTTTAGCGTCGTTATTCTTTACGGAAGTTGTGGTAAAATATGTATTGAAGTATTGAAAAAAAATGAGTGTTTCATTTAGGAACGTTTGAGAGTCTTTTCAGTGGTCTGGATGAATAGGCATGTAGGAAATTGAATGGAGCAGTAGGCTAGATGGTTGTGTTATTTATTAGGAGTAGCTTTTATTAAGACAAACCCACTTTACTGCTGCAGTGCTGAAATGGCTTATCTTTTTAGAGTTGCAATAAGTCAGTTAATGTGTTGACCTACTGCTGTACTTTCCATGTAATCTCTCATGTTTTTGGTATACAGGAGAGACTGGCTGGAAACCAAGCGGAAAAGAAAGAGGGTAAGTGCTGCACAAAGTAAAACGATGAAGCAGTTTGGAGGTACCTTTGAGAAAAGTCTTTAAACAATGTCATTTGGTAGTTCCTTCCATCCATTGGAGAATAGACAGATAATCTTCAAGGGGTGAATTCTTAAGTGGGTTTGGGGTTGGGTGTTTTGGGAGAGATGAGGAGTGAATTTTGGTTTGGGTTTTTGGTTTCTTTTTTTTTTTCAGTTCTACTTCTTCCATAAAATGTTTGAAACTCCAGAGTTGTTTTTAGCTAAAATGCATCTCATAGGGATGAAGAGAAAGGATTCAAGCCAATATTTTTGTATTCTTATTTTCTTTCAAGTAAGGAGCCGAAGGATCCAGATCAACTTTACAGCACGCTAAAAACCATCCTGCAGCAGGTGAAGGTGAGTGCTAGTTCTAGTTTACTTTCTATAAAGATTTTTAAATGATTTCTAATATAGAGTTTCTATATTAGATACCTTTTTTCTTTACCAAAGAGCCATCAAAGCGCTTGGCCCTTCATGGAACCTGTGAAGAGAACAGAAGCTCCTGGATATTATGAAGTTATAAGGTTTCCCATGGGTAATGCCATTAACATTTTCTAAGTATAGAGTTTAAAAATCTTTATAGCTGGAGATATAGCAGATAAATTGTAATCTGATTGTTTAGTGTTAAAATATATATATTACTCGCAGCTCAGTAACTTGCAGCTCTGAAGTGCCAGGAGTACGATGCTGTCATTTGAAATTTATGACTGCTTTGTGACCTTTTTGAAGCATCTGTAGTGTATATATGCAAAACCTTAGTATGCCCTAGAGAGCCTTAGCAAGCTCTTAAACGGTGCAGTCAGCTAGAAACTTTCAGGACTGAGCTGGCTTATGTGAGTTGTAAAAATATGTTCTTGTATCTGGCAACTAGTCATTGCAGGTCCTACTGGTATGTTAAAAAAAACTCATGGCAGACTTTCAGGAACACCTGAGCATTTGAATTGCTCTGAAAAAACAGATTTAAGTTTTCTAAATCATGTAGAGCAAACCTTTTGAAAAGTACCAGGGTTTTCTAATTAAATCTGAACAGTTTGCTCAAATTTAAGTTTAGAAAAATGCTTCATGCAACTGATGGTAAGAGAACATTTAGCTTTTTACTTTAGATCTGTCAAAGTTGTCTGATGTGGATTATTTATTAATTTTCATTTTTAAATTGTGCAGCTGTTGTTTATGCAGAATTACTTGCAAAGGCAAGTGCACAACTGCTAATAACATTTTCCTTTTTTTTTGTCTGCTGACTCATAATTTCCATGAAGATTCGGTGGTGTTCTAAACCCACACACTTGTTTTGATTTGTATTGCAGCAGATTTAAAACTTGAGTCCTACTCCTCCTCCATTGTTTATACAGTACTCACCTCCATCTTTCTGATGTTTTATATTTCTATGTCTTTTAATGTTATTAGAGAATGAAATGCAAGTGTATAGCAATTTGACTTAATGATTTTTTATATCAAAGTTAGAATTTCCAAATAGCAAATACATGTGTACTTTCTAAAACAGCAGCTGGCTTCCCATATGTCTGCCACAACTGTATTTTCAAGTAATGAAGGAAAAGAACATTGACACCCTCCTGTGGCAGTTTTCTCTGTCTTTCTGAGCGGAGGTTGGATCTATGTGGCTGTTCATTACCTGAACAGCGGTTAGAAAGGACTTACTGCCTGCATTGGCAAACTCAAAGTAGCAATTGTCTGCCCTTTCCCTGTTCAGCTGTATTACATTGGAGGTGGGGACAGTAGCTCTCATTTTAGGATTAAGCTGAGGTTTTTTGGTTTAGGTTTGGTTTGGTTTTTTTTCAGGTAAGGAACCTAGCACAACTAAACCACATTTTGATTCATGATCAACTTCTGTTTTCTTTCTGCTTTTACTGCCAGCATGCTGATACTGTACAAAAATCACTGAGTCATAATTTCAAGAAAAAAGAAAGAGCATTTCTTTCTCTTATGCTATCACACAGAAGAGATAACATTTGTCTCTACATTTGCATCCAGACTAAATTGTAGAATATATGAGAGAGATGGCTGTAGGTGGGTTTTATTCCCTCCTAAGGCCAGTTCTCATATATAAAATGTACTGTTTTAAAGTACTCGTTCAGGTAATTATTTTCAAGAGATACTGTTTGGTTTTTTTTTTTACCTTTTCATCTGCAATACCAAAGCTGTATGAGTGAGTGACAGATGGAGCCAAGCTTTCACTGTAGTTAGAGAACAGTTTCACTGATCGGACAGGCAATATTTGCCTTAGGGTGAGCTGAGCAGCTTTCAGTTGAATACCATAATTAGACTATGGATATCAGTTTAGATATAAGCACCTACATTTCTGACTTTCTGAGTGAGCCTTTGCTTTTGCAAAACATTGTGCAACATTAGTGAATGACAAGTTGTATGTCATTGGAAGAGGTGTTTGAAAGCATCCATCCAACTTTTAAGCAATCTCCTCTTGTCAATTTTACAGATTTTTCCCTATTTTACCGAAGTTGAGTCTCCCTTAAAAAAAAAAGGAAAACAACCAAGAAAACCCCAAAAAAAGCAAGACTAAACCAAACAAAAATGCACAATTTAATTTTTTTAAGATTAAATTCCTCTGCATTGGTGGTCTCTTTCCTTGCAATACTTGTTGGCATTAAGTCTTCTACATTTCTGCTCACTCTTTTACAATTTCACAAAGGTGTTGCTGAAGCCTGGCTCAAGCATTGCTAAAAAATAGTTAGAACATCTGAAGTGAGAAAAGACAAGGCATCTGGCACACCCTCTAATTCTTCTATTCCTATACTCACTCCTAGAACACTTGTAATGTAGACAAAACTTTTAAGTGCCTGGTAAGAATTATTGAGACAATGTGAAGAGCACTAAGATGATTTATGTATTTTATGGATGACTGATTTTAGTATAAAGGAAAATATTTCTTGGAGAATAATCTATAAGTAAAGGCTTTGTATGATGTGCTGAAAGCAGGATAGATCTGTTCTCACGTGACTCAAGTGATACATATCTATGAATTCTGAAAATGTAACAAATATCTCTAGAGTGTGGAACAAATTAAATGTTTTTTCAAAGCTGTAAGTACTGCTTGTAGTATAGACAAATGTCTCTTCTGTGTTCACACAGAAGTGAGGACTTGAGGTTTACATGCATGTTTTGTGATGTTATACACTCCTAAGGCCTCCTCCAGTGGACAACAGCTCTGCCTCACGGAACAGTTAGAAGGGAGTTAAAAACACAGAGAAATATGAGAACATGAAACAATGATGCTTGAGTCTTTTAAAGAAGAAAAAATATACACCATTCTTACAGAGAAATTAATTCTTACGGAGAAATATTACTTAATTCCAGGGGCTCAGTTGTTGTGCAAGCTGAAAAAGGGACCGTGCCTTAGATGAAGGCAATTAGGAATTCCAAATCCTATCTTTGCCAGTTCACGTTAAATGCCAAATCAGTCTAAAGGGATGTTGCATACAAAAAGTATTTGAATCAAACGCTGTTAATCTATTTTTCTTCTGTACAGATCTCAAAACAATGAGTGAGCGACTCAAGAATAGGTACTACGTGTCTAAGAAATTATTCATGGCAGACTTGCAGCGAGTCTTTACAAATTGCAGAGAGTACAACCCCCCTGAGAGTGAATACTACAAATGTGCCAATATACTGGAGAAATTCTTCTACACAAAAATTAAAGAAGCTGGATTAATTGACAAGTGACACTGTCTTTTTTACAACAAAATAGTGTGCCTACTTTATGGGCCGGGGAAGCCGTTACATATGAGTTGTGGGACTTTAAGGTTTCAAGAAACTTCTGTTTAATACTTAGCACTTTTAAAAACCCTTTTAGTTTTGCAAACATGTATTATACTGAAGTTACAAAAATTATTTTATTAAAATGCTTTATAATGTATTTAATTACAGAAAATTTCTTTTGTGTGCCCATTACAGTGTGTTCATAAGAAGTTTGTCGCTACAGCCTCAGAAACCCCACAAAGCACGTGGGAAATTGCACATGTTTGGGAATATGAAGAAAATTCCCAGACAACAGATGTTATAGCTTACCTAATGCAGTACCTATTTGATAAAGTTTTATTGTTTTTTTTCCAGTAAAAAAGAAAATAGTGAGGGAAATCAACAGTTGGGGAGGGGTCTGAAACACTTGTTTCTTTGTAGAATCTTTTTATAAGATATTATTTTTTAAAGAAAACACTCAGCTGGTTGAGAAGCTGTGAGTGAAGAGCAGCCAGTTCTGTAGAAGGACTGCCTGTAATCTTTGATAGATGCAAGTTTTTCTATTAATTTTGGGTTTTGATAAATATTTTACCTGAAAATTCTAATCTGATAACCACTATTTAAAAAGACCCAACAAAACAACGAACCTGGCTAGATATGTAATGTCACAGTGAGTTGGCTTATGCAGGACATAAGTACCTAGAATAACTTCAGAGTCTGATTTGCACATACTGGACAAATTCAATCGGCTTAGTAGAGTTAAGGTTTTCGTGCACTTCATGATCCACCCTATTTACTACTCTTCACTGAATAATTCTTTAGATTATTCAGCAGAGATAAGACTATTGTACACAAAAGAAGTCAACATATGACAGCTTCTAGCTTCTATACTTAGCTCTGTGGTAAACTGGATTTTCTACCAAGCTTTGTTGTAAATGCTTGTTAACTGTGATTATTTAGACCCAGGAACGTACTAACATTTTACAACTCATGTTAGTATATCTTCAAATTGAGCACTTACATATATAATATATATATTTTGCTGCTTACACTACGTTTAAGAGGTACACCTAACTTCCTAATGGAGATCAGTACAGGCCAAAAAGTTGTCACTTGACGTTTTCTAATTAGAGTTTGTAACTGTAAATTATATTTGCTTTTGTGAAAAACAGATTTAACTTTCATTCTTGGTGTTTTATACTTACAGATGTTACACTGGTAAAATTCAGTTGTTGTAAGACTGAAAAAAAAACCCCAATCCTGTGCTGTGTCAAAGAATGTATTCCTGCAAAATGCCTGTGCAATGTTAAACCACAAGTTGATTCAGCAAGTAGATGTCAGGAACTGCCTGGAAGTAGTAAATGTGGTACACAAGGTATTCAAAATGTTAACACTAGACTTGCCATAGTGTTTTGTATGAGATTTTTGGATCTATAACAAAGGTACAGTGAGTATGGTTTTTTTTGGTAATAGCCAGTACTGGATGCTATAATCCTGTTTTGTAGATTGGGCCTACAGATGCACCTGTTAAGCTTGGTATCCTGTGAAACTTTGTTATTTTCAGAGTAGATTTTCTTATCGTCTTTCAATCAGATTGTCTCTTCTATATTGAAACATTTGTTTTCTAATTTAAGAATTAATATTTTCATAGATACAGTGCAATAAAGTTATGGTAGGATATGTGGTTTTGCAAATGCTTTAACAGCTGATGAACTTTACATTTGTAAAATTAATATATTGTACTGGTAAAGAATAGTTTTAAATTATATATGTACAAAACCTTGACTTATTTTGGTCTCCTTTTTTTTGTTAATTAGTTCTTGCATTAGAAATATACACAGTGAAGCAATTTCACAGCTAAGCACAGTGAATCTACATGAGAGCAGTCAGTACATCTGCAAAAAAGCCTCAGAGTTCACCAGGAGCAGCGTGTGCTAAGCTGAGCCAAGACTGCTGTAGGGAAAGCTGTGACCATTCTGTTTGGCAGTGCCAGCTCCATACTACCAGAGCCTCAGCCTGTGTTACTCCCATCTCCTCAACGTATTAATTCTTTCACTGAACTGGTAAATTTTTTTATTTTTTCACCTTAAAGCATCCTTCCGCTGCTTTTGTCTACTAGAGTCCATTACTCACAAGACAGTATATATAGGAGCAGACTACAGTCCATCATGAGCTGGTACTTGCCTACTCTCACACTGGCTCATTTATTTTGCATACTTGCGCTCATCTGATACAGACAATGAGAGAGTGTGAAGAAATATAATTTTTTCCCTGTCCTTAAGATTTAGTCCTGTGCCACATCCTGTAAATCATACTATTGAAAGGTTAGCAAACAGGCTGAGCTGTTTTCCTGGACAGTTCTAGCAACTGACAGTAGATGAGCTAGACCCACCATCACACCTGCCTTGGGTTGCTCTATCACAGAATCGTTTCAGCTGGCAGAGACCTTTGTGATCAAGTATGACAGCCTTTGTCCCAGCTCTCTCAGCCACTAGGCCACTTCCCTAAGTGCAACATCCAACCATCTCTTAAACACTTCCAGGGACTCTGACTCCACCCCCTCCTTGGGCAACCATTCCAATGCCTGATAACTGTGTCAGTAAAAAAAATTCCTCCTCATATCCTGCTTGAACCTTCCATGGTGCAACTTGAGGCCACTTCCTTTTGTTCTATTGCTTGTTATTAGGGAAAGTGGACTGACCCCCACCTCCCTACACTTTATCAAATAGTTTCAGAAAACAACTAAGCATGATTTCAGTTCCTATAGTACTAAAGAGTTTCAGAACAAAGATTGTAACACCCAGACACAGAGCTTGAGGAAGCTTGAGGTTCAGTTCCAGCATCCAACAGTTGAGTTGTGAACATTATTACTGTTGAGAGCATAATTTAAGAAGTTAGCAGTGAAAGTTATCATCCCTGTCCATTTTTATTAGAGAGATGTTGCACCTATTGAAGTGGGACAGGTGACACGGGCATTAGTGATTTTAAACTTAGCTTTTGTCTTAGTATTCATGTATCCATTAAAACATTTAAATAACGTTCCTCATGTAAGGAAACAATAGTTCAACTGCTCTGCAACCTAGAAGTCATCCTGGACAGTTTATAACAGTGTTCTTCTAGCACAGGGCCTATGGTGGTACCAATTGGTACCAGTTCATGCGTGTCATGTTAATCTGGTAAAGTGGATTTGGCAAAGCAGGGACAAAAATCATTACAAAGTTTGATAACAGCAGTTTACTTTCCATGCCGCCAAAGCAGAGCCCTCCTCGCCAACCTTCACAGAAAAATTTGCTTTTGTTCCTGTCTGATTGATTATAACTTGCATTCATAGCAGTACCAACCAACAACCCTGAATTGCTACTTTTGAGAGCTCCACCTAAATAACCAAATTGCAACGGGCAAATTATAATCTTCTAAACAATGCTTACACTGCATGAGATGGGGAAGTAGGACAGTGGCATACTGCAAGTATGACTGTTGCTGACATTATGTAGTTTCCATGTTTGCTTCAAGGGTAGCAAGAACACTAAGCAAGTCCAAGCTGTTTATAAACACAGAGATATTTATTATGAGTTTCAATATAGAACTACATCCATTACATAAACAAGATCTGTACCAACATTATTAAAACCCACAAAACATTTGATCTTTAAGTGTCTAAAGTTTACCTCTGCCAACCACTGAGAAGTCAAGCAGTGTGTATGTCATAAAACTATATTTACCATACTTTCCATCAGATGTTTCTGATGTACTTATAGATCCAAGATGTAGGGATGTATCTTCTCTGAAGGGTTTGATTATAATCACCTTAGTTGTAAAAGTAGTTGGTGTCTTCTGTATCATTGAAAGCAAGTCACTGAATTAAAAACTAAACCCCTTACATCCTTAACATTAGGCACAGAAATAATAACATATTTGCATAAGATATTGCGCAATGATTTCCAGGATGAAAGATTTCCTTTCTTCATGGAATGAGTGTGGTTTTGCCAACTTGACTGGAAATCTCAACGACAACCAACAAATTTCTCATTGTATTTTGACAGAACTGTTTTCTTACGGTGTTCAGAGTCTTTTTGCTGCTTGAAAATTGGAGAAGACAGAAAATGTGTATCTGTAAATGGATCTCCTCTCCTGAGCTTCCTGTTAAGAACAGCAAAAACAAGGCAAAATTTGATTTTGTTCATCATGTCACTGAAAACAAACATTAACTTTCAGCTAGGAAGTTTGATTTCACATGAACCATTATTTCACATTGCTAACTTTTGACCTCTCTAAATGTTTTAAGAACTTATTTCCAATATTAAAACAACACCTCAAATCCTCTGTTTGATGGAATATCCCACTTGATACCAAGTTCATGAAAACGAGACACCTACTTTAAAAGATTTGGCTCTTTATATGTCACAGTAAGAGTACAGCTTCGCTTGCGTTTTGGAGATTTTGCTCCTTCTTCTGGGACAATTGTTGCGTTCTCAGCACTGGGAAATGCTGAAGTGGTATTGGTAACATCACAAAGATGACGACTAGGTGGCATGGAAGGCTGCCCTGGGAAGAAATCAGGCAAGCTAGCTTAAATGAGAATGTCAATGAACATACTAGACTTCAAGTGACTCTCAGCTATGACTAGTATCATAAACTTTCCACTTAAGAGTACATAAGAGTATCAACAAATATTCAGGACTTCAATTTAGGAAAGTAAACTAACACCGAGCAGCGCACAGCAAAGTGTGATTTGTTATTCCATTTATCTTTCAACTTACACTCTTGTTCTCATCTTTTTCCTCAGCTTTAATACATAATTAAAAATCTAAATTACAGTATTAGTTCATTGTTACAGAATGGTCACAGAATGGTAGGGGTTGGAAGAGACCTCTAGAGATCATCTAGTCCAAGCCCCCCTGCTCAAGCAGGTCCACCTAGGTGGAGTCACACAGGAACATGTCCAGGCAGGTTTTGAAAATCTCCAGAGGAGACTCCACACCCTCCCTGGACAGCCTGTGCCAGGGCTCTGTCACTCTCATAGTAAAGAAGTTTTCCCTTGTGTTCAAGTGAAACTTTGTGTTCTAGCTTTTGTCCATTACCCCTAGAGTCCCTAATTGGTGACCAATTTCTTAAACAAAACATATCTTTATCATGGAATCATAGAATGGTAGGGTTGGAAGGGACCTTTAGAGATCATCTAGTCCAACCCCCCTGCAGAAGCAGGTTCACCTAGAACTCAGGAAAAAAAAAGCAAACAGAAGAATGAATCTAAGGATTTTGATAATACCATTGTTCGTACTTGTTAAAACAACTAAAAGAAAAAAAGCCTAAATCCCTTCAACAGTGTTATGTCTCAGTAAAACAAAACTAATTACAGAACACTTTTTACACTTACTGATAGATTTGTCGCTTGACTTATTGCTTTCAGATTCTGTTCCATTATGGAGTTTCTGCACACACTGTGCCAAGCATCTTTTAGACCTTGGCCTCACATAGACTGGTGATGCATCTTCCTTGTCCACTGAGTTTTTCTTTTTTTTCGATTTTTTCTTGTAAGGCTCGTAGAGGCTGTCATCCGAATCTTCTTCAGTGTCACTTGACTCAGTGGTATTAGTTTCAGGCGAGTCTCTTTTGTGATCCATATCACCGTCTTTGTCATTCTTATTTTGTCGAAAAGGTGTAACATGGACACACTCTTCAAAATGAAAGTCATAAGCATCACTGGAGCCACCTACGAAATCCAACTTTTCTTTGGAAGTCTCTTTACCTCGTCTCTTTTTCGGTGTTCTTTGTCTGGAAGTACTTTTAGGCCTTTTCAGTTTTCCTTTCTGATGCTTTGCTTGTCTTATTTGAGAGTCTTCTCTGCTTTCACACTTCGGTTGTTTAAGATCAGATTTATTAATTAAGTCAAACTGTGCAGTTTCAGAATCTATCTGCCTCAACACCAGCTCTGAACCTACTTTGTTTTCATTCACATGAGAAATATCTGTGTTTTCTTCAGTACATTTCTCTAGACTTTCCTCAAGTCTAACTTCATCCTGTTTAGAAGGCTCTTCTGGTGAATCAGGTGCTTCTGAATGGTCCAAGACACTGATGCAAAGTTCATTGTCATTTCTCATCTTTGAATACCGGCACCTCATGGACACGCTTTTTGGAAACACATTACCAAACCCTATGTTGTCCAGATTAAAATCAGATGTTTGCCCTTATAATTGAAGGGAAAAAGTCATATTAAAGCCAAATAGCAACAACCTGTTAAGATTTTGTGTAAATTCTGAACATGTTAAAAGTTAAGACTATTCTTCACATTTTCTCCAGATTTGTGTAAATCTGTATTTGGCAAATTAAGATAAGCCCCATTTAATACAGCTTCCAGACAGAAAGCAAAAGTATGCTACATTAGGCCTTTCCTGTAAACTGGTCTGTTTGGAAAGGTTTATTTCTGGATATTTTCCTCTGTTAACAGTTGTTAATTTAATAAACGATAATGCGTGACTAAAGATGACTTTACTCTGTTAAACTGTTTGGTAGATAATGAAGCTAGATTGCAGGTATATAGAAGACAAAGCATTTTCAAATTCCTCCCCCATTTTGCTAGGCATTTTCATTCAAAAAGTTTATCAGTTGCCAACATTAACTTTTATAAGTGGAAAACTACTTGACAGTTAATACAAAAGCAGTAATTACATTTTAAATTTATACTCAACACTTCCCCCCCCC
>WBNH01009606.1:839586-929020 GCA_013401255.1 Urocolius indicus
ACCCAGCCCAGCCCCCAGCCCAGCCCAGCCCAGCCCAGCTTGACCCGATGAGCTGCGGCAGCTGCCCAGCGCCAGGCTGTCACCCCTGGTCCTGTGTTTACCTGCAGCAACTAAAATGCCGTAGTGGGAAGACATAGAGGCAAAAGAGCAGCCGTTCATGAAACAGCGGAACTAAGAGGTTTTACTTGAAGCTATTGCTTGTTGCAGCGACCAGACTTAAAGAGAGCTTTTATTTATAGACTCCAAATGCCTATCCTCGCTATTTTATACAAGACTTGGAGTTGAGTGATGAGAGGATTGCAAGCCAAGGGTTTTAAAGTGTTTAAAAGCACCAGCATGTGCTTATCTGTTCCACAGACACAAGTAACCCAGGGAGACGCTGTCAAAGTCAGCTTGAGAAGCAGTTGAGGGAGGGAGCCTTACAACAGGCAGTTACGTTTTGGCGATGAATTGCAGGACCAAGTAGAAAACAACTTCAAAACAGTTTCAGCAAGGCCGCAGTGCCCAAACCAAGATAATTACACAGTTTCCCTAATAAATGTAATGAGTGTTGTTTCACTTTGCAGTGTGCGTGTGAGATGGAGCGCCCAGCACTGCAATAAAGGAATGCCTGCTTCTGAATGCTGCATTGGTGTTTATTCCCCATTTCAGTGGCAGGAGCAAGAGAAGCCTTTTCCCACTCTTCCTCGACTGCACTTGTGGAGTCTTCACAATTCCTGCTCATGCATCTTGAAATGGAAATGCTAAAAAAGCTGAAGAGTTAAACATATTTTCAAGTACTTATTTTATGAAATGGACTGTGCCGAAATACTTTTTATAAAGATGATGAGAACTGCGACGTTGTGAGGTTTATGTGAGGCCAGGCTGTGAAGTGTGGATGAGGTCAGGTTCGGGGCCTGGCCACGAAGGAAGTCTCCTCAGCGGTGCCAGACCTGAGGCCGCTGTTCACCACCCTAGCACCTCATGAGCATTTTCTTTGTCATTTTTGGAACAACTGTAACTGGTTAGTATACGCTAATGGCCATGCATACTGAACATGGAGTGCTGAACTTTGATTAAACACTGCTTTATAATGGGAGATTAAATGCAACTCAACTTTATCAGTAGCTATTCATGAAATAACAGCGTAAGTTAACTGTTATTTATTTACACTGTTGTAACAGTGACGTAAATGATGCCAGCTATTCTGAGCTAGAGAAACAAAAAAATACATAATCTTCTGAGGAGTGGTAAAGAATAAATGCATACATTTCCTCATAGACCTGGGAGGAGGGGGAAAAAGAAAGAAGTATTGGATATTAAAAGTCACATACCCAGTAGAAATACCTGTTTTCTGATGTACTATTAAACTTGCATCCACTTCCTACAGGCCTCTTACTGTTTTACAGGCAATAATTGGGCACACTCCTCCACTCAACAGCAGCTAACAGCCTCATCTGGAGCCTTGCAAACAGCTCTCTCTAAACATTAGATGAAATTATTTAATTGAACTCAGCTTCTAGGGGCTTGGGGGGTTGTTGGTTTGTTTAGTTTTGTTTTTTATTGTTGTTTAAGCACCAGTTATTCTAACCAAAAGTAATACCTTTCCCTACAAACTTTGTCTCACTTAAAACTAGCAGGTGTTTTGCCTTTGGCAAGGTAGCAATAGGAAGTTTCCAGCAATGCTGGTAAGGTCTTTTAGCCATTAGTCATTCATTTGCTTGACATGAATACACTGATTGGGATTAAATGAACCATGCTTTGATTGAAAAAGAATGCTTTTCTCATTGCTATCTAAGTGCTACACTTAATTACTTTTTTCCCCCTTTCTCCTGAGTATACTTATATCAAGATTAAAAATCTCTTCACCTTTTTTTCTTTCTATTGTATTTGATGTTACTCATCCATTTTGTTACACTTCTTACAAAAATGCTTCAGGATCATTCTGCAGATAACATTTTGGATTTTAATATTGAGTTTCTGTATCCTGATAATCGCATTTTCATAGCTACCAAGATGTGCTCATTTCTGCATTATTGTCATCTCAAAACAGTTGTACTTCCATTAGGTTATTTGTGGATTACACCCTCTGTATTATTTTATTTATTTATAGTGTGGGATTCCTAGTAGTGAATTTTTCTAGCGTGACTGACACTTTGCTGTAAGCAATTTCAGATTGTCCTCTATGGAGATTGATGCTGTGATTGATGCCAGAGGTACTCTAGATTATTAGGTTGTTTCCAGCGGGTCTACTCATGTGGCAAAACAGCTGTTACTGTGACTGAAATTGGTATTAAAAGATTTACCGACTTACATTACAAGGAAAGGATTGCTTCATATAATTACACCAAATGACAGGAACTGAAGCAGTGATTCTGGGAGCGTTCTAGAGACTTCTCATCAGAGTTCAGGTGATAATGTCCAACACATTCAGTCTATGTAAAGGGCTCAAAGTTAGAAAATTGCTTTTCCTAACTAAGCAAGCAATCAGATATGAAATACCCTATGGCATGTTAATTAGTAGCTTTTATAAAAGTCTTCAAATAGAGGAAATTTCAACTTTTTTTAGTGGATGCTTATGAAAGGTCTTGATAATCTAGTCCTTGCTGGAAAATGGTCTTAAAAATCCTGTTGTTTCAATAACAGGGTATATTTGTGTGGCTCCGTAAGGACAGATGATTAGACTCACTGTCTATTTTTTCACACATTTTTGGTGACCAGCAGTTGGACACCGAAGAGTGGCAAGCTTTTCGTGATACAGGCAGCTGGATATCCTCCAGACACCCAACTTAAATAGCTCACTCAACTTTTCAGCTGCTCCATGTTCAGGCCTGTATCAGACAACCATAGTGATGATGCTTGTGCCATCTGGCTTTCACCATCAGAGTAGCTCAGTTGAGTTAGGGGAATAGAGATAACATATTTCACAACCTCTATCAGAAAGCTGTAGATGTGGAAGCTACAATTTGTACCATGCAGGGCATACTTTGAGGACAAAACAAAAAGTGTATACAATATACTATTATGAGTAATCCAAATTAATGCATACTACAAAGTGATCTCTGTTAGAGGACATCATTAGAAATGGCTCTTACGCACTATGAGTATTTCTTTCCTTTAGCTGGAGAGTGAGACTGGTTAGTGGCAAACAGGACTGTCATGCTTTCCATTACCTTTGGAGTTAAGGAAATCATCTGCTCATGCTCTTGTGGCTTGCTGAATTGGCTTTGTTCTCATTTCTTATCACTTGCACACTCTTGCTGCCTTGCTTTATCTTTCTCCTTGACCATTAGATGACTTATTTGTGAACTGCCTTTGAACTGTTTAGTTCTAATCAGTTTTCAGTGGGATTTCACTATCATCAGCTTGGAGGTGTCATATCGGGAGCAGATGTATATTTGGAACGTGGAAGCTGATTGGACTGTAAGTTGTGGACGCACCTACTGCTTGCCTGAAAACAGAGTAGCAACAAACATGTTTTGAAGAAGCTAGCACAGACTTACCAGAGCAAAATGATCTTGTACTAACTTGACCATATTTCGCTGAAAGTCCTGTAGAAATAATGAGCAGAAAATATTTTCATAACCAGACAATTGGTATTTGCCCTTCATCAAGGATAAAAAGAATTGTGTCAATTTTTTATATATGTCTATATGTGCTATTTCCTTCACATTTCAGAAAGGTTTATCAAATTAGACCCACAAGCTGCTAAAGTTCAGACCACTTCTATTTTGGAATAGGTTAGTAGTAATACATTCTATAAGATATCCATAAGCACTTCCTAATTACAAATTCATGTTCTTCTTGAAAATATTTTATTTAACTAAAACCACTTATGTAAGAGGAAAACAAGCATGAGTTAATTGTGTGTGAGGCAACATGTATTTCATTAAGCTAAAATTAATAAGCTATAAATCAGCATATCTACATTAATTGTATCATTGCCTTTTGACATATATATATATATTCTAAAATGTGTTTTACTGTTAATCACTTTATTATAAGTAAGGAGATGAAAGATTAGTATCTTGAGCTGCTCTTGAGAGATTCCAGACAGGAAAATATATGCAGTGGTTTTTGGTGTTTATGTTTATAGGTCGAATACATCTGTCCCTTCTACTACAGGCAGAATTACAAGTAATGTGATAAATACTGTCCAAGATACCAGAAAATCTGTCCTATCAGTGCCAGGGAAAAATCCCTAATCACAGAAGAGTGTTTTAATCCTATGGCATTATTGCAACTATATAAATACCAATCAGAAATCTTGAAACTGCGTGGATGTAATGAAAGAAAGGAGAAATCACAAGTCAGTGAAATGTGTTTTGGTGTTTAATGTTTTCTCTGTGTTTCCACTGAGTATGTATCTTAATTTCATTATACTATCTATCAGTTAACTAGAACCCAGACTTTCTCCAATTTGTTATAGAGCATGCAGCCAGAAGCAATCTCCTTACTCTCAAATCTCAAACCAACCTCTGTCTTACATTACTGAAGTGAGACTTATCTCTGAGGTTCCAGGTAGGTTTAAGTAGAATCATAGAATGGTAGGAGTTGGAAGGGACCTTTAGAGATCATCTAGTCCAACCCTCCTAAGTAAAGAAACTCTTTAAATTTTTTTAAAGAAGGAAGAGAACTCATGGATACAAGAGCACAACTTAGTGTAGCTTTTTTTTTTTTTTTTTTTTTAATGCTAGTACACCTCTCATAATCTGAGAAATTAATATTAACCATATAGTAATATGGGCAGAAACCCTGGATCCATCTGCTATGCAATGCTTACTGGCTTCTAAAGCCACTGGTAAAACATGACAAGAGCAGAAGAAATTGATAGTAGTATTCTGTATGCACGTTGACTAGAGCACACTGACACTGGACAGGGAAGAAAAGTCTGGACAGCCAGCTCTGCTTCTAGATCAGAGTATTCAGTTGAGGACAATTTTGATGAAGTGTGGAAAAGCAATTTTCCTTCCTGCTGGGGTTATATTGCTGCAGTCTGCTCTCAGAGCTTTAGGTCATGGGTGAATGGCTTTAAAAACGCTAATCATTGTTCGTAGGTAGAAGACATAGCTGCAGATTGACACTTTGTTCTCTCACAACGGGTTGTGCTCAAGCACTTTTTAATAACTTTGGTTGACTACAGAGAGTAATGGAGAGAAGATAGGGTAGAATTTATAACTAAGGAAGGTAGAATTTATAACCAAGGATATACAAAGAAGTATATATTGCTAGCAAGTAGTGATTCACTTTTTTCTGCTCTAGGTATGCTGCCCATATTAAAATAAGCAGAGTCATTTTATTACTTAAACACTTTTTTGACAAATCCCGTGTGTAATATCAGACAAAAAACTGAGGTAAAAAAAGTGTTCAGCGGTGTAACAAAGCAATACAGCCCAACCATCATTCAGTTTCTCTGTTGATAATGTATTTCAGCTCACATTAAGACTAAAGCTGTTTCGTTCTAAGTGAGGGACTTGAAAGACCAGCACTCAGGAAGATAAGCAAAAACAATAACTGTGTGTGCAAAAATAACATTATAATGTTTGACATTTAAAATGACTTGTAAGGGTGAGGATTATTTTGTTTTTATAGCTTCGTCTGCCACTAACATTCTGATGATTTGAACAGTTGAAGCAAATCTGTCACCAGTGAAAGCTGTAAGTGGCACAGCAGTGGTAGAGATATGTGGAAAGGCAGCTGATGTGATTTTCAAACATGACAAGATTTTTGACTGATAGATAAACAGATCAGGGCAGAATTCTCTGAGCTCTGTAATCTTTACACTTCTGCTTGTATATATCTTGTTTTATCGTTCTATTGAGTTACTTTGCAACTGTATTATAGTGTCCAGTGTTAACAGTTTTCCATTCCCACAATTTCATCTGTCTTTCTGTCCTTTCAAAATACTTTATCCCAGTTTTATTGGAGAAATCAGAGTAACAAAGATAACAATGTTAGTATTTTATATTTATATGCAGATACAATAGGTATGATAAGAACTAGAGATTGTATTAAGAAAGAGGAAGCACAGAAGCAGTATGTTGAAAAACACTGCTTTAATGGATGTGCCATGATTCTGTTAGTTTAGTTTTTATGATTCAAGTATTTTAAAATTTAAGAACATTTGAAAAATGAGATACTATGACCAAATTTCCTTCTATCTTTATATTTAAATCGATAGAAATAGAGCATAGCATTTGTCATGATAAAATCGTTGTGAAATTCTTGAATATTGCTGAAAAAAGTAGTTGATCCATTATGTCACTAATTGGAATGCCATCATTATATTCCCAGAAAGTTTTTTACTGTAGTTAAGCCAACAATTTCTGATATAAACAGAAAGAAAGAAGACCTAATAGAAAACTTTCAAAAAGCTTTATCACAAAGCATCATGATATAAATTAGATTGAAGTAATTGTTTGCCAAGAAATAAGCACAAATCTAAACAGAGTTGCTCAAGTAACATTTTCAGTGACTGATGCAGAGAAAATGAAATTGCAGACACTGACTTCACTCAGCATTCAGTCACCTTCCTACACATCTCACCATTTTTGTCTTTGAAAGAGTAGATGAAAACTGTTATAGGAGAATCGGAAATGTTCTTGTAGTGTATGTTTAGGTAAAACTACTAATTTCTAGCTTTCCCAGTTTCATTCCTACAGATACTATCTCACCTTCATCAGATATGCTGGCTGCTGCCCCAATCAGAAATAGACACACAGACACACTCTTAGTCAGCATAGACCAGCTGAGAACTGATAGCTAACATGGCCCTTTTTTTTTTTGTCAAAATATATGTAGAAATACAGAAGTTTTAGAAATACGAGACAGGTACTGCTGCACATTGCCTGTAGGCTGAACAACCACATCTTATGCAGTTGCCCACCCATTTTAATGTTATTTTTATTTGGTTTATCAGACTGTGCATTGTTTGATGGAAAAGAAGCTTAAGTCCATCCATGGTCTTCTGTAATCGATTGGAAAGTACTTACTAGCAAGAAAATAGTGACAAAGTGTACATTTGCCATAATATTTTTGCCAAAAATGTTATTGTGTGTCTGCCTTGGCTTATTATAGCTTCTCTGTTGTCTCATGCAAACTCACCTTGCCTTTTTGTTTTTTGTCCTGAAATCTTGCAATAAAGTACAGACTGGATGCAAAATTACCATCTTACTGCCCAGACATTTCAACTGAGTATTTCTTTCCTTCAGTGCTGCCTTCAGCACAGATTTTACGAGGATCTACACTTCTTTTTATTTGTATTGTATTCTACTTACTGATTGCCTTCGTTTCTTCTCCCTGATGAAGCTGTAGTTTTGCTGCACAGTCAGTTTACAGTTTGGGGTAAATAGAATTTTAACCATAGAGTGGTCATCTTCTTATGAACCAGTGGAGTTTGGTGTTGCTGATGTTTTTTGGAGACAATGATACTGTCAGTAGTTGTTCAGGATTGCTTTTCTCACCAATTGATACTTAAATCCAGAAATCATACAGATTCTACTGTAACTCCCAAAGGAATAAAGTCCCAGAATGCTAAGAACAGAACCCTAGTCTAAAGGTGGCGGGGGTGGGGGGGAGGGGGGAGAGGAAGACTATTTTTCCCTTGATCTTCAGCAAGGAAGTAGAAGTCATCTTTCTAAAAATTTAGTATTTGTTTTTTATTGTATGTAGATTGACAAATTAACAAAAAATGATGAAGAATCTAAGCAAAAATCAGGCTTTAAGAAGCACCTCAATGTTTCTTTAAAATGAATCAGTTCAAATCCAAGGTAGTTTTCCCCTGTTATTTTATTCACAAGCCCCTGCCATTCCTCAGAAGAACACCACGATCTAAGACACTAGCAGTTTCCATTGGTCTACAAGGTTCTTTTCCCTCCTGTGACAAGATGCAGAGTGGAGTGCAGCTTTGATGTGGAAATGCCTCAGACTTTCATCTTATAATGAGCTCCCACAAAAGACCAAAAACAATTCTAAAGAAAAATATGCCACACTTAATTTAAAAAGTTGCATTTCTACTTTTCTATATAAAGAAAACTTAGGCAATTTGAGGCAACAGAAGTGAGATTTATGCACTGTTCTCTGCTTGCCCACCATCACTTTGCAAGCAGGTCATGGGTTTCAGCTGCTGAGTGTCCACAACTTCTGTGCACTCCTGTCGGAAGTTCTTTCTGATCTTTCTGGAGCCAGGCTGCTCTTTGTTGTGAATCTTTTGTCTATTGTGCTTACTCTGACTTTCTTTCCCTTGCACATGCTGAGTTATGTCCCATTGTCTTGAGCAGACTTCCTCCTCATCCAGTCTTTCCAAAGGAACAGAACATGTTAGTGAGAACACACAAGTAAAACAAATACCGTCTGTGTTATTATATAGCCCATAAGCTCCACTATAGCTAGGGATAATGGCAAAGAGAACTATAATGGCAAAGACATTGATTTAATTTCTAATAATCTCCATGCTTCCTGTGTGTGTGCACATATGCATATTTGTGTGATATTTTCCAGTAGCTGCCAACCCATTTTATTGTTTTCTCTGCTAATAATGAATTGAATCAGAACTCTGACAGCTCTCAGCCATTAGACTTTCCATAGTCTTCCTCATAAAGGAAATCCTGCTGTTTACGGTAGAATTCACAGCTGGCTAACAACGACATTTAAAACTTATAAGGTGTCTTATGACACTTTCAAGTTTCAGCAGATCTGTGTTTTCATGCCTCTGTGAGATTGCAAATGCTAAGCCCATGATCTTTTAACAGGTTCACAAATCTGTGAAGAGATAGTTTCACTCTCTGGCTTTGCACAGTATCTTCCTGGTCTTCAGCTTTCTCACCCTGGAGTGCCTTTAAAAAAATTTATGTTCAGAATATGCTGTCATGAAAAAATAGCATTGCAGAAAAAAATATTATAATAGCCTCCCTTACGCCTGTGATTTTCATCAACTTTGTTCTGAGCCTTCCAAAGTATGTTCTTCTGGACCTTGTATTAAAGACCGCATAATAAGTTCATTTAGACACAGACTTCATATTCTAGCAGAGTTCCTCTAGTTATCTACCTGTACAGCATCTGGAAGCTGTGGAATGAATTTGAGGGGACTTACTTGCTCTCCTGCCTCCCTTGTAGCCTCATAGATATTATTGTTGGAGTTATTAAAATTTCAGCATCATCCAGGAGAACTGTGTTTTCACTTAACATGTAAAATAAACCAAAAGAATCTGTTTAAAATGTACAAATTACTGAAGTTCAAAGCTTTACAATAAAAATCCTAATGTTACCAAATTAGTTTAATATTGAGTACCCATTTGTGTTATCTGAGGTCAGGTGTAGTCTGGCAATCACAGCAGTCGTCACTTGGTGGAGCCAGATTACTCTGCAAATTGAGTACTCTTTATAAAGAGCTTGCATAAAACGTCTCAAAGGCAGGATTTATAAATAGTATGTTGCAGAAAGATAATAAAAAAAAATGTAGGATTTCAATAAATCCCTGGAGGAATTAGTTGTTTTATAGCTTTGCTTTTAATTACTCTAGCACAGGAGAAGTAAAGGACTTGCTGCAGTCAAGGTAATCTCCTTTTGCTGGAGTAAAATGGGAATGCAGTGTAGGTATATTTGATACTGTACATGCAAACCTGCAAGGGTGAAGAGATAGCTGTCACTTTTGGTGACAGGTTGTTAATGCCAAGCTTAGTAACAGTTTACAGACTGTTGTTTTATTGAGTTTTTGTTTAATATTTTTTTTTTGCTATTTTAAATTTATGCCCAATTTGTATCTCTCTTAAATATTCGTCATAAAATCCAGAGTGGCATCTAATTTATATCTGATGAAGAGAACAGAGTATTCTTAGAGGCAAGAAAAGGAGGGGATACCAAACTCTAAACACTTGTTCTGTACTCTGCTGAGTATTGAAAACTCAGCAACTTTTCCTCACAGTTTGTTTCTGTCTATCCATATGCAAGGGACACTAATGAAGTGTCAACAGTTAGAAGTACCAGCTCATTCTTATTCTCTGTTATTTTTACTGTGCTCACTGTAACAAAGAACTTGGGGAATTGAGGACACCCTCTGTCATTATGGTATTCAGTGATCAGAGGTTAGCACAGGAAGTGTGTGTATGTTCTGGCATTTTTGTGCCTGTTTGTTTTTTTGTTTGGTTGTTTTTGTTTTGGGGTTTTTTTTCCCTCTTCTTGTTATTCTTTGCATGAATTCCTTTGCATGAATTTTATGCTTTCAACATATTCTTTAAACTTGTCAGATCTCATTTACTGGGAATAGATTCTGTTATTTGAGCTCCAGCCCGATATTTTATTTCATAATATTTTGAACACATGACTCTTTCCTGGTTGCTGACTTCATGTGCCAGACGTTGGTTGTCCCAATCAAGCAGCTGTTGACAGATATATTTGGCAACTAGGGTTGTAGGATAGGAGAGAAGGCACAACAATGTGGGAGTGGAGCTTAAAATTAGCCAGGTAGAGGGTCCTGTGCTTTAAAAGTTAAAAGACAAAATTCCCAGTGACATAATTGCATCACACTCCCACACATTGTGTGTCTTCACTGACAGCTCTCTCATGTATATTTAGAAGTGCATCTCCTTCCATGACCCACTGAGTCAGATGACAGTTGAGATTTTTCAAGCCCTTGAGACACTAACAAACCAGCACAGTCTCTTGTAACTGTTCCTATCCTAGAATAAAAAAGTGAGAAAGAACAAGAAATTCCAGTGTTACAGCTTCCTAGATTTTACATGCAAAACCATATTAGGGACATTATCCACAACAACTAAGATTTTTCTAAGTAATTACATTTCCTGATTAATTTCTTTGTAGAACTCATTCCTACCAGTGGATGAAAACATACATCATGAAAACAAACCACAATTCTAGAGTGTCTTAATTTGTAACTGTGGGCTGGCAACAAAGCTCACATCTTATGCAGAATTAAAAACTACTGTATTATAACCCTGCAAGAGGGGAAAAAAATAAAGAAATGAAACAGTGTCTGCATGTAAAAGAAAGATCACAGTGTATGGAAAGACAACAAAGAAATGACTGCTGAAGAAGAACGAAGTTCAAACAGAAGAAAATACTTGATACACAGAAGCAACTCCCACCTACAGAAGAGCAGGATGAGCTCTCCTAATGCTGGAAAATGGAACAGGGGCAAGATGATCATGAAATATTGGTTTTTGATACCCAGAATAACTGGAAAGAGCCCTTGTGTTGTCCTCTTTCTGGGTGATCGTCAGAAGTTTTATTCAGCAGAAATGATGAAAAGGGTTGAATTTTGTAGTGTTTTTCCAGATAATGAAGGTTGTGAAGGTTATGGAGATTTTTGGGGTTTGTCTGTTTCTACCTGTGCAGCTTCATTGTTTTTTTTAATACTTTGGTTGGCACTCTGACAATTTGCATTTCATTTCACCATTTTTCCTTAGGATAAGGAGTACTTACGTCAGGTCACAGAGGATGTTTGACCTGCATGAGCAGGGAAGACAATTTTTTAGTTTTTTTCTTTCTAAGATTTCCTGGTTTCCCTCAGTGATACCATTTGAACAGCTGTATCTAACTCTGGCAACAAAAGAGAGGTTCTAAGCTGAAGGGGCTTAAAAGTTCATTAATTAACTTGATTCTGCCTCTCCAAAGGAGATTTGCATTGTCTTGGAGTAGATTTTTCTTTTTTCTCCTCAGGTTGGATTGATTTAGAAACAAAATCCTGTATTGCATTTTATAAGTGGTATGCCTAGTTTCCTTCCTTTTGTACAAGCTCCTTGATTTTACATGTTCTTATTTCTATTCTGTTTATTGGTCTTCTCTTTTCTACTATTCTCCCCATGGTTTTGTATCATCAGGAAATTTCACTTCTTACTGAATGTGTCTTCATCCAGGTTAAAAGGGAGAGACAGTCAATCAGTCAGTAAATCCCTGCTCTCTGAAAACACAGTCAGCACCAGCTGTAGCTCAATTAAACTCAACACTTGAATGGTTCACAAGAGAACCCACAGTTGTATACACACATTAATCAAATAAATCCATTTTCATCTGCAGTTGTATTCCAACTTTTCACTTAATAACTTGGACAGTAAATTGTAGGCTGGAGATATGTGTTGGAAGTGGCAGATAATTAAATCTTCCCAGCATAATGTTTAAACTTCTGGTATCCTGACATGCATACTGAACAAGGTGGGGGAACATAAAATATTTGGGATTTGTGTACTTAAATGTTGATGAGCACTTCCACTGGAGTGATACAAGCAACTTAGCTGTTCTGAATTTCTTGATGTATCCCTAGTTTGAAAATACAGAAAAAAACCCAGCTTTTTCCTTTTTTTCGTAGGAGAGTGAATGGAACAATATATAGAAAGAAGGACCTATCTGTACATATTCTTAAATCAGCTTTAAAATGTCTGCTTGCATTTCTTAATTCTATGCATCTCTATAATTCCCAAGGAACCATGATTTCTTAATCTGTGCTTAGGACAACTTATATGTGACATGTGCTTAAATACCAGTCATTTCATGTTGATGACACAATTAAGTGCTGCCCCGATGCGACTATAATAGATGGGCATCAGACCCTACTAAGAGTTCTTTAACTAAAAAAACTCCAGTATGTGTAGAATACAAGCCATGTCAAGCTGTGTTACAGCTTTCTAGACATGTTAATTAAATCTGTTCTGAGTAGTTTCAGACAAGGTCAGGCTGGCTATGCTGATCGCTATTTAGAACTTGTTCCAAAAGAAGCATTACTGCCACTGGTTGGAAATATTTTACTGAAATTACTTTTGTCATAAAATGACTAGTTGTCAAACTGGAGTATATTTAGCTTAGTTTGGGACAGCTACCTTGACCTCATGCTGAAGAAAGATAAAGATGAACAGGTAAATATAGTCCCAAACCACAACAATGAAGTTCATAAACTATACGGGGATGAAGTCCTGTCTGTGGTAAAACGTTTGAGCGTTGATAGCCTATATTATGTAACAGCTCCAACAGTAGAGAGTAAAACCCACCCCAAGACAACCCGGAGCTCATGATATGTTAGAAAGAGGCTTAGCCTTGTTTAGACCAGGTCGTACAACACATTGAACGTGATTTAGGAGTGCCAAGGAAAGCATGATTTCTCTTTGTGAAAACCTTCAAGAAGTATTGGTTTCACACTAACATGGAGTGAAAAAATGTCTGCAATCTGGAATTACATTTGATGAGAAAATACTTCTTTCATAGCTGTAGTGGAAATACCTTGTTCTTTGCAGTGATGGGGAATATTTTTTGTGATAGAGTAGTATAGACACAGCTGTGGAAATGTTTCGCTTGTCACAGGCCATCAGCAATGATCCTCCCTTGGGCTGACAGCGATGATATGCACAGATCACTTTCCACACCCTCTGCAGTAATTGCCTTAGATTGCTTGAAAAGAAATCATGTGCTCTTTCACCATCTGTTTCACCTTGGACCCAAAAATTCTCAGTTCCAAGTAATACCTGGGAAGCTATTAGAGACATCCTTTGATATTGGTGGCACCCTTCCTTGTTTTGCCTCGTGGCCTGAGTGTTCTGCCTCTGAGAGACACAGACGTTTGTTCCAGAGCTTATTTAAATTAGTAGGATCCTTTATACTGGCTTTACTGTCTATGGATAAGTCCTAGCAGAACCTTGAAAAGACAACCGTAGCATTTTACAAAACATTACTAATTTAGTGATGAAAACTTTGGCTGCATAATTGATAAATAATGGAAATTTTCCAATGTTGTCTTAAAATCCTTACTTCACTGATTCTTTACCGTGCGCTCTTCCTAGTTCCAAAATAATTTTTATATAGTGTTGTAGTAGTGCTTCAGGTTTTGAAATCACTGGTATATTCTTTCAGACTCTTGTATATATCAGCTTGCATTTGAAAGGCATAGAGAATTCTGAACTCTGAATTAAGTATGCTTTGTGATATGAAAATCTTGAACATCTTTGGTATAAGAAAAAACTTTATAAAAACTGGCTTCAAAGTCTATAGCTCCAGTTCTGAAACTGTAATAGATGTATTACTCTTTTTAATTAAATTTAAATAGAGGCACTGAAAACAGTGTCATAGGCTACAGGGGAGCACTGCTTTGGGGTGGCAGTGGAATAACTTGTGGATATTTAGAAGTGTTCAATAAAGCATAAATTACAACAAGAATCGGAAGACAGAAAAAACTCAGATGCCTACAAATAACTGAATGTTTCCCTAGGGCATAAACATTAATGACTTTAATTAGATTATAATTGCTCATGGAAGCATAGTCTTGCACAAGATAAAAATACCTGACATTGAATTTGCAACTAGGCAACTGCATCAGAAGCACAAGCAGGTTTAGTGTTAAACACATGTTATTCACTAAATGCAAGGTATCTTGGTACACAGTATGCTTTGTTTGCAGGACATACACATTTATTTGTAAGATGGCAACAGCCCTTCATAGATTTGTCACTGAGTTGCAGTTGTTGGAGTTAAGGGTTGAATTAACCAAAAGGGTAAGAGATGGATGGATGGATGTTTAATTGGGAGTCTTCAGGATCTTATGTTTTTTCTTCTATTTTCATCTTTACACTTCTGAAAAGACACCTCAGTGGGAATGTTTAGAACACCTTGTCCTGGTGTTGACTGAGGATCTCGATATTTGCCCAATATTTAAATTAAAATCCCCACTTATATTCATGAACTGCGTTTTGGCTAAAATGGCCCTGTCACATATCAAGAGATTTGATACAGCAGGTTATCAGGCATGGATGCTA
The DNA here is from genome assembly GCA_013401255.1 of Urocolius indicus. Taxonomy (NCBI): domain Eukaryota; kingdom Metazoa; phylum Chordata; class Aves; order Coliiformes; family Coliidae; genus Urocolius; species Urocolius indicus. Next base: position 854,319 of record WBNH01009606.1, read on the forward strand.
CATGGCCACATGATGAGTGTGTCCTTACTCTGGAGTTGAGATCCACATGCTGCTGGGTAATGTACCATTGCAGCAGAGTGCAGCCAGCCTTTTCCCATTCTGAAACCTGCTGGTTGCCAGCATGTGAAAGTCACAGTGGGAAAGTATGAGGTGAATTTAAAAAAAGTGAATCTATTCTTGGTATGAGAACTGGCAATCTGGCTAATTGACAGGACAAACTAAGTGAGAAGCTTTAACCCTTAGCAACAGAGTCTTGCTGAAACATTGCCTATTGTCATGGTTTAGGACCATCAAGGGACAAGAGATCATGATTAGACTCGAGTACCAAAGACTGGAGAATTGCCAAGGGGCAGGGAGGGCTTAATTGCTGCTTATGGTCCAGGAGAAAACAGACCAGGCTACTCATCTTGGGGAAGAAGCCAGAAAAGCATTTAATCCACCAACAACTAAAATATAACCATAAACCCCCAAACCACAACAAACAGAAAACAACACAGAATGGTACAATGATGAAGAGCACAACCAGCCCTTTAAGACCACCTTCTCCCCACCCCTCCCCTCTTCCAGTGTCTTTATCTCTCCCCCACTGAATAGCTCAGGGGGGCAGGAAGTGGGAGTTTCAGTCAGTTTGGTCCTGATAGCTTCTGCTGTTTGTCTCTCCTCAGGGCAGATGGGCTCTGTACCAGTGCGGGCTCCTGCTCCTCCACAGGGTACCTCACACCCAGCAGCCCTGCATGGGCTGCTCTGACGTGCATTCATCCCAAGGGCTGCAGCTCCTTTCTGTTTCTCATGTGGGTCTGCTCTGCGGCCCTCAGGCTCTCCAGCACGGCTTGCACCATGGCTGCCTCCTCACACAGTCTGCTGCCAGTCCAGGCGCTCTCACCAGGAGCTGCTGGTGGCTCTCAGTCCTGCCGTTGCTCTCCATAGGTTGCAGGGGCACAGCCTGCGATCTTGCCATGAGTTGGAGAGGTGTCTCTGGTCTGGTGCTCCTCCTTCCTTCCTCCCTCCTTCTCTGACTGTGGGGTCTGTGTGGTCACCTCCATCTCGTATCACCCTTACACCTCCTGCCAAGCACTTCGAATTCCCATCCTTAAATAGTGGTGGTAGAGGTGCTAGATTTGCCTGGCTAGGCTGGAAGTGGGACTGAACCCAAGAGCTGGGGGAAAGTCCAAGAGCTCTCTACAGGGTCTTCACTGCAACCTACCCACCCTGTCACCAAGCAAAAGCGGCTCCTTGCTAAACCATGACACCTATCAAAAAATCTTTGTTCTCTTGGCTGCAAGGTGGCACAACCACACCTTTCCCATGAACTTACAGTCAAGTGATTAAGTTTCCTGGCAAAGAAAGTTTTAACGCTCTGAGTTAAAGGAAAATTGGGTCCTGCTCTCTTCTACCCTACTTGCCACTAAGCAATTACTGAGAGAAGAATAGGGTCATATCAAAAACAAATTGAAAAGAAATAGCTGCAGCATGTTGGTGCAAAATCCTGTGCAAAACAGAGAATTCCTGCTAAACCTTATCACATGAGGTAGATATATGTTAGATGTCCTACCCCTTAGTTTCTTATGTAGCAGATGGATCTTCTGTCCAGTAATGTCTGCTCTGCAAGATGTAGAAGAATTCACCATTATTGGCACATGTTCACAGTGTTAAGAAGAGGAAATTTTTTTTTGTTATTGATTTTTACAGGAGGTAGTTGATTGGCATGATGACCAAAATTATGCAAAAATATCAAAGTGATTAAAAATTTGAATATCTCTTACTTATTTTAGTTAGCGTTAAGAACTTTCAGGAAAAGAATGAAAATATATAATAAAAACATAATACTGGATCTCACTTTAAATTGTCTGAAACAGCCTGAGGCAGGAAGCATTAGCTCATTGAAGACATTTCATGACTGACTAAGAACAAGATATTACCTCTGTAACATACAGACTCAAATCATAACCAAGATCAACTATTATATGAATTGTTGCAAGAGAATTTGGACACTGTTGAGCAGACAGAGCCTATGCTGAAGCAAGATTCAATAGACCTGAGAACATATGTGTATGGAAAGGTCACTGGATGTTACATGCAATGAAAACATGGAGCTGTAAATCATTGGAATTTTAGTGTATCTGAACACCTGCAACTCAATAAACAAAATACAGGAATAAATGTAGGTGATAATACACCATTGGAGGTACTGATCCCATGGCTGATTCTGCCGTAACTTAATATCTGATTAAATGTTATTATTTATGCTAAAATATTGTAGAGTGGTGAGTTTTATCATGGTTTGTTAGTTTTTTTTTTGTCATTGTTTTTTTTTGTTGTTTGTTGGGTTTTTTTTTGGCTTTTTTGAGTTTTTTTTTTTTTTTTTTTTTTTTTAAGTCTTCATCTTTGAAAGCACTAAGATTATTTCTCTGGCAAGATCATTACTTTTCATATTGTTGCTTCCCAGATTAGGTTAGTGACGTTGACCGTCAGGTTTCAGAAGTAGCTGCAGGTGTTTTCAACTAGGACAAACACAGCTACAGTTAATTTACTTCTGCAAGTCTTTGACCTTGCTGCTATGGCAAATAAATTGTTTCAAACAATTGTAAGAACATCAGTTGCTCCTAATGAGACCAATATTGACTACTATTACACAGATGCTTTACATTTCTAACATAAAGCTGTAGCTTGCTAGTGATGATTTGAAAAATGGGTCAGGTGAAAATACTAGAGGCCAAATTCTGTGATCTCTATTGCATTTTTATTCCATTTTGCTCCTTTAAATTCTAGATGGATCAAGCTTTCAGCAGGGAGATCAGTCATGAAATTGGGAGAGAAAAATGGTCAATACTCCACTGATTTGTATTTTAGGTAGTGGTATTTCTTTAAAGTATTGTAGGTCTTTTAATCTTCTCATATGCACTGCAGCATAGCTCATACAGTATGTTTCATCTAAATAATTTTACCCTACTTACTTTTTTATATTTTTGACTCTTTTAACCCTGTATCTGCCAGAACACCTGACTTTACCTCCCTAACCTTCAGATAAAATGCATCCAAGAGTACAGGTGCTGTCACACGTTTAGTGATCCACTTACACAGTATCTCACTTTCCTTTGCCCTCAATTGTCTTCAAAGATGAAAACTCTTCAAGCAAAGTTTTTGTCTTTTGATTTGATTCTATGGAGTCCCGAGGAATTTTTGGCTCTAGCACTTGTGTGAGTGATTTACCAAGGAGAGGTCCAAAGGCTTAAAGCCTGCTTTCCCGTTCTCTATAATCAGTGACTAACAAGCTTGTTGTGGCCTGACTTGTAAGTAATACAGCTCTGTTAACTACATAGCACTTCTTCCTCCCTCTCCATTAAGACTGGGATTATCGCTGATACATGATCAATAATGTAACCTTATTATTTTGTCAACTGTATTATTTCTGTATATTGTATGCAAGATAACAATTTAAATAACAGATAAAATAGTACATCAAGATTCATACTGTGCAGGAAAATGAGCATTAGTGCTGAATGTGTTGAACAAGGTAGAGTTGGTACTAGAAGAAGAACATATTACTTGAGATATCTTAGAATCGTAGGTTTTGGTTCCTTAATGTTGTGTTCATGTTACATATTGTCCTTCTTTAAAGAAAACGTACTTAAAAATGTGTTATATTGACACTTTAATTGTATGCCAAAACAGGCTTCACCAAGGAGCATTACAGGTAATTGATTAGCTCTAAACTCGAGCAGCATTAACTCATCCCTTATTTCAGGAAAAAATTAAACAAATGTGTGACTTTAAATGCTCATAAGTTTACAATTACTGAACCATTTTTCATTACCCATGAATAATTTTTCCTTCCTCTGCAAGGATTTATAAAACAACCTGGACTGACGTGTGGAGAATTAGCCATTTCTAAGATTTCCATGCTTGAAAATTTCAATCAGGACATATGGCAAAAGCACAGTTTATTTTTCATGCTGGCTTAACTCAAGTGACTGAATTGATTTTACTCACGCCTTTCAAAAGAATCCAGCACTGGGCTGAGAACAGTTGCAGATATTTTTGGTTTGATAGATTTTGCATGAGAAAGTTAGGAGCCGCTAATGAAGGGGTGGACTGAACAGCAGTTGGAATTCCTCTTTAATGACAGTGGTCACTACCAGCTGGATCATGAAGAAGCTTGGCCTGCACACCCAAGTGAACAATAATGGAGGATTCCAGTGGAAAATTAATAGACTGACAAATACTTTTTGTGCTTGATGAACTGTAATTGCTCGGGAAGGCCAAATGCTAACAATAAAATGTAACCTACGAAGAAAAGATTTATGCCATGTCTATGGGGATCATTATTTGACTGTCTTCTCTCTCATTATAATTGGTGGGAAAAAGCCTTCCCACAATCCCTACCAAAAAAAGTAACAAGGAGGAAAAACTAATCACTCAAGTCATCTTATGCCTTTTGTCTCGAAATGTAGTAGCCTGCAAACAGAAAAATACAAACAATGAAGCATACAAGACCTTAGGAGATAATTTCTGGACATAATTCAGTCCTGGAAACAATTCACAGGCCAATACATTGGTTCGTGAAATTTTTATAAAGTATCTTGGCTAGTCTAGGTTTAATGTTTGTTCCTGTTCTGTCCTTTATACAGTTCCACCAGTATGATGGTTGCCAACTAAAGAAGGGAAAGGCAGAGGAGCAGTCTTGCTAGTTTGACTTACTGACCCAAACAACAGTCTACATATACTAACCTTTCCTTCAGAAAAATTAGTGGTTTTCCAGATACTTGAAATAAACAAAGCAGGTAGAGGATCATGCCTATTTTGCAACTATCACTAACTATCTACTTTGCCAATGATCAGAGCTTGTGCCAGTCAACACAATTAACTGAATTTATGGGCTAAGGAGTGATGTCCTCAGAGGGGCTGATTGCCTGGGCTATAATACCACCTTGACGCAATTATATTGTTTGTGATCAGCTGTTGCTAAGGTATTTCAAAGAACCTGGTGTTTTAGTCTCATAAAACAAGAAGTGGAGACAAAGCTTCTAAGTCTGCATATATCGCAGAGATGGCAAAAAAAAAAAAAACAAACCCAAAAGGAAGAAGAAAGTTAAGTGCTAACCTTGATATCAAGGCAAGTGAGTAGAATTTGATGATAAAGAAAAGGAAGCTTAGGTTTTAAGAAGGCTTTAAACTATTGTTGCAAACAGGTTTTAGAACAAAATGCTTACCACAGTGGGGTAAACAAAACTCTGCAGATACCTTGAAGTGAAGCTTCTCAGCTCCATAAAAAAGAAATTGTTTTGTGCTTCCTGTGAGTCTAAGCATCTAGACCTTAAGGATGTAGTGCAGAAAAACTCCCGCATTTTTTGTAGTATTTTTATATTGTAGCTCTAGGTGTAGGTAAGGCAACTGGTTGTAACTCAGGTAATTTTTATTGCTTGCCATTCCCTACTGCTTCTTCCTTTCTCTAGATTTCTCTAGCTCATAAGTATTCAGAACCTTGCTTAGTTCTTTTCCTTGTTAAGAGTAGTTACTTCAGTTTTATACTCTCTGCTTGTTTGTATAGAAAATAAAATTCTTGCTGGTTTGCACTGTAAAAAAATCTCCCTGAATTTCAGTTAATGAACAAATTCATTGAAAATTTTTTACTGTCTATCGAAACATAATTATCAGTGGAATAGCTAGGCCCAGTTATGAGAGCCCATGTTGCCCCTGACTGGAGTGGAAGTTGCTAATCTGAAGCCTTCTGGATTCAGCCCTAAGGTATATCGTTGTTATAGGATAGATACAATTAGAAGAGACGGAGAAATGAGCAATATAGAGAAAATATATTGTTCTTTTTGGGTTATAGATTATTCTTCTATATCCTGCTTTTTTCCTTCATAATCTACCATAAATGTGCCAAAGTATATGAAATGATGTGGTTTTTAATTTTTTGAGAACAATTATGCCTGCTTGAATTAATAAAGGAATCAAAGATAAATGAACTCTGAAAGTGAAATGTGAAGAATCTCTCTGGAACAAACCTTTTTATGTGTCCATCAAGATGGGCAGAGCATAGACTGATAATGTGATAAATAAGTGATTTCATATTGTAATAGATGGGTGATACTCATCTTGCTGTAAGGTTGAATATGAGTTGGAACATGTGTAAGGAGACTGGGAAAGGGGCAGACTTACCTAGTCTGCTGTCTCTGGAGTTTGGTTACTCTGCTTATAGAATCAGGTTCTGAAAGCTATTTTATGAGTCTTTTCTGTGGAATGACTTTTGCTCTTGTTTTCCTTGAAGACTTGCACTGATATCCAATTTAGTAGACTTGATCAAATATTTAATATTGATTGTATCAAGCTGGGAGGCTTATGATCTTTCTGCTGTGTTCCCACTGTGTTTACTGTTATTAGGATTGTGGTTCCACTAGGACAAAAATCTCCTTACAGTGGAATTTTATTCTAACAGCCTCCAGACTCAGGTCGTTGAAGGGAAACAAGGTGTCTTTAATGTCTCCAGTAGCTTGTGTCTTTTGATCCCCTGCCACAGTGTGGAGAACAGTCATTTTAGAGGCCACTTCTCGTAGTTTTCTCCTTCCCTGCAAATAAATTGCTATCAGACAACCTGGCCTGAGCTGAAGGTATTCCTTTACATAACAAAGGGAACTGGGTACTTTTTTCCCCAATTATGCCAAGACTATGTTCATGTTTTTGGGTGGTTGCCACATTAATATAATAGAAAAAAAACTCTAAAATGAGACTGGAACAAAGATGTGTAAAGTATCCATAAACTGGCATTTTGGAGACTGAAGATTTACCAGGGACAGTTTAATTTGTCTAATTATACTTCATGAAAATCCTATTGAAACTGGACTTTTCTCCTCAGATAAATGTTGTACCTGTATCACGAACATAGTGGTTACTGATATCATGCATGCAGATGAATATGTGATCTGTTTTAATAACAGCATCAAAATCAATCTTTCTTGGATCTTTTAACTGTTTTGAAATTCCTTGATGGGATCTGGGGACTACTAATTGGCCTGTTACACAGAAATCTCTTTGGACAACTCTGATGACACTCAATGGGCTAAGGTCTGATATAATTATATATCTTAATTAGAGAGTGGCACACTTGCTTTCAGAGAAAAGAGAGCAGCTTCCATTCCTCAATGTTTACCTACTTTTAAAGCAAAGTTTGTACTTTCAGAAGATCTATGGAGGTTATATTCCTAAGGATTAGCTACCTTAGCATGACAAAGTGTCAAAATGTTATGGCAATTTGAGAACTAATTAAAGCTGGAGCTAGAGTGGAAAGCTAAATGGAACTTCCTTAGAGGCCTGGTCCAAGCAGAGAGTGTGATCCAACAGATACTTTGGTAGCAATGTAAGCTGCCACCATCACTGATGGTCAGGTACCATCAGTGGTGAACTTGCTCTGTACTTTGCACTGATGGAGATGAGCTCTTTCTGACTAGATGTTGTTTAGATGCGTGAAGATAAAAATATATCCAAATGGATAAATTCTTCCTCTCAGGAAGAGCTTCTTCCCTGCTTAGATCTGTTGGTATAGCCTCATTGTAGGTTCCACAGGGCCCTCACTCTAACCAAGAACCTTTTGAAATAAATTACTGAGTCAACTTGAAAAGAAGTATAAAAGAAGCATGTACATTTGTGAAAAGAGTTGAGAGAGAAGTGGGAGCAGAGCAGCAGTCAAAACCTCTTTTGATACTATCACAAGCCACACACTCACATGACCACCTCTGTCTAGACCTTACAAAGCATCCTCCCCATTGGAGTGGTGCAGCCACCACACTCTCAGGACAGAGTGCAAAATGTAAGGACTTGTGTATGTGAAGTTGTGGACTTCTTTTTCAGCCACCTGAGGATTGTAGAGGACAGTATGGATACACACAAAACAAGAGCACTCAGATTTCTAGCAAGGTTGGGTGCAAGTAGGGTCATCTGCCCTCCCAGAAGAGTGTGATGATGGCTTGGTACCCTTGAGCCCTGTGGGAAGGTGAGGTTTATGTGTATTTGTGAAAGCAGAGGGGGCTATGACTCTTAGGATTGTTATAGTGTGCTTAAAATTTCTAAGTGTTCATTAGCATTTTGGAAACTTCTGATATTGTTGTTTGTGTTGTATCGCTGATGGTGATTCTGAATGTATAGTTTACCGATTGCCAGTTAATATCATTAGAAAATTATTGGATTTCTTTGTTCATGTTTTGATTTAAATCATGCAAATTGAGCATTTATTTTCCTTGTAACATGCTGTAAGAACACATCTCCTGTGTAACAGCAAGGTGACTGCTCCTCAGTCACTGCCTTCTTCAGGCTGTCACCAGCTTTGAGCAGGGAGTGGATGTTCAGGTTGTGAGGAAAAAGACAAGCTCTCTTTCTGTGTCCCTCTGGTAGTTTTGTATTTTATGAGTGAATAGTGTGTCTCTAAGTGAATACAAGATATGCTGTGCAAATAGTTGTTTGGGCTCTTTATGCAATCATCTGTTGTGGATTTCTGTCTTCCAGACATATCTACTCCTAGCCGACTAGACTAGCAAAGGAAGCAGTGACAATATTATTTAAGTAGATTTTAAAAACCAAATCCACAAAAGAAACCCCTGACATGCTTCCCTATGTCAAATGGCTTCCCCTAAACTGTGTGCACCAGAAAGGTCTAATAAATTGATCGCCCATAATATGAAATGTTATTTCCAAATTTGTTATTGCCTTTAGACTTCTTTGAACATAATTTAAGTCAGGTGGTTTTGAATTTTTTTAAATTTCACTTTCCACAATGATCAAGTGCAGGAAGTTAGTATTGCAGCTGGAGTGTGCTACAGATTTGAGTGCAGCTGAAGAAAGCCTCTGCGTAGATACAAAATGGAAAGCAGAGAAGAATGTCAGTAATTGTCCTTAGTCTTTTTTGTGGTTTTCCCCATGGTATACTCTCCAGACTGGTGCCTGGTTTTCAGGATGTTCCATGGCAGAGCAATCAAATACATGGTTCATAACTGTAATAGCGGGTGGAGGACATCTAATTAAAATAAGACAGGCAGACTGTGTGATACTGTCTCTATTTCCAGGTCTAATATTAATGTGAGATGAATAGTCTAATTACATACTCCCTACTGTTCTCCTAAAATACTGTTTCATCATATATAACAGTGTAGTTGCAGATACTTCCTTTTTAAAAGAGGTAAATACAAATAATCTTTGGAATAAAATGACCTTTGGAAAAATTATTTCTTTGATACAAGAGCTTGGTCAGCTGCTGAATTTATGCAAATCTGTGTTTAGCAGAGGAGTTGGACTAGATGATTTCTAGAGGTCTCTTCCAACCCCAACCGTCCTGTAATTCTGTGTGCCTAACATGGGCAAGAGATCTCGCAGATGGGGAGGAAGCGTCTGAATGTAACTCTGATTTCTAATGGTAGCAGCACAACATGTGATGAATATGTAAAGCTCACAAAGGGAAAATCTGCATCATGGTATTTTTGTTCTGCAGAGCCTCAGCCAACCTAGTGATTAATCAACACATACTTAATGTTTACAGTCCATTAAATATAGCAGTAGTCGGTGCTTTTGTTTCATGTAGACCCTGACATGTCATTTTGTGGATGTCTAATGTAACTCACTTCATGGCTCTCTTCTTTTTCTTTTTAAATTTGCAATGAAATTTCTAGTGAATAAATTAGTAAATTTATCATTTTCTCTATAATAGTGTCACATGGACAGTTTGATGAAATAGCTCATTACAGTCAATGAAGTGAATTATGAGTTCCATCAGCACATTTTCATCAAACGGTTACATAAATTAGTTTGCTGTTATCAAGGACTATGGAATACAAAAATAAAATTAAGCAAGCTATTAGAGGATAGGTTTAGGGAGGGTCCCAATTGAGTTGGAACACAACTGCCACTGTGAAAAACAGAGGGCTACTGTATGCTTAAATGAATTGTGAAGCATGAGTATTAATTGTTAATTATGTACATTAGGGACAAAATTAAATTTGGAACCACCTGAGTGTACATGAGAACAGCACACTGTTCAATCAGGAAAGAACAAAAAGCAAGTACTTGGCATTCTGCAATTGCTATCAAAGCTTGAAACTGAGCTAACCTCTCTCCAGCCTCATTAGTTCTATGACCCCAAATTGATGGAAATCCTCTACTGTTAAAGTTATCCTTTTTCCATGATACTTTCCAAAGTCAGAACTGAGAAAGAATCTGACTCTATTGCACTCAGCTCGTGAGAAGTAAGTACTCAAACCATGCCCTTGCATAGTGGGGTACAGCTATCTCCTGCCAATCTGAGAAGCTGTTGACAGACAATGATTTGGTTCTTTAAGAACTATTTTTTATTTTGGCAATGGTCAATAATCTGTGATCAAGAGCAATGTACTTGAGGCTTCTCGTTCTTGAAATAGTACTCTTGATGGTTAACTTTAGCCTTAGATCTTCATCTGACATTTAACTTTTTGTTTTAATAAATTATTATTAGACTTTATTTGCTGTGTGCAGAGGGAATTAGTTCAGCTGCTTCCACTTATTCATGTTATTTTTGTATGTGGTCCCTTTCTAATTTTACTCCTTAACTAAATTGAGAATGAATTCTTAAGAGTCTTGATAATGATGTTATACAGACTAAACACTCCAGACAGCCAAATACCAATTCCATGTGACATTTTTTTTGCAGGTATCATATGTGTTAAAGTTCTTATATATAAAAGTAGAGGAGGCAGCCTAAATCCTGCCAGGCAGAAACTTGAAGGGATTACCACATTTAAGAAAACTTGGAGGCTGCCTGACTTCTTGCTGAAATGAGAACTGGCTCACTGTCATACTTATTTTTGCTTGAAGGTTATTGTCCTAAGTAAATTCAGTTTCACAATCATGACTCAGTCTCTAATGAATTCTAATAGATTAAACTGCCCGCCCCATTTAGAAGTGTGCATGTGTAACATTCTCTCCTCCACTGAGTCATAGGACTCGCCTAATTTTGGAGACTAAAATTAAGTTTAATTTTGGGATGGCATTTCCCAAAAGGGACACAAAGATATAAATAATGAAAAGCCGTTCACCAGTAAAAGCTGTTTGCATTTTGATTGCTCCGTTCTTTTCTATTATGTAATAGTTTCAAAGTGCAGAAACTCAGGCAGCTTTCTGGTTGGAAAATACTGCGTGTTCTACCAAAGTTACTGAAAGAAGAAATTTATATGGAAATGAGACATCGCTTGCTTACAAATTTAGGATAGTATTTTGTTGTTTTCACAGGTCTTCTTTAGCTGTCAACAGAAAGCATAGCCATTTCCCAAATTTCTCTTTCCATCCTAATGATGGATTAGAAAACTAAGAGAGAATACAAGAGATGTGATATCAGTTGTGCTCTTCACCAGCCACCTTCCTCACACATCAAAGGAAATTTTACTATTCCTTTCAATAAGATCTGCTTTCACTCTGGAGAGAAAGTATTCAAGGACAGAGGGATTAAACTGTTATTTGGCTAACACAACAAAACATCCAGATATTTCTACCTGGAAACATTTTTCCATCCAATCTAGTGCCAAATTTTTAGAAACAAGTAAGATGAGAGTTAGAACTTGACAACAAGATTTTAAAAGTCTGTTGCATGCATACAGGCCTAGAAAACACAGATCTCTTTTTTTTTTTTTCCTGACCAAAAAAAACCAACAAAAAATCACTAATATAGGACATAGGCCATAAGATTGGGCAAAAAGGGAAGGCAGGCTCAGTCAGAGGAGAAATCTGTCCTACAGCATCAAAGGGTTACTGATACTTGGTAGGTATATGTAATTGAGTCATTTTGTTGCTGCAGCCTTTGCCTTGTCAGTACTTTGTGCTGGAGTCTTCCATCCCAGCTGTTGCACTCATGTATTAAACCACTTGTGTACGTGTTTATATTTGTCACTTTCTCCCGATTGCATGAAACATGAGATAAAGCTAATGATTTTCTGTGTAAGAAGATACAAAGAGGGTATACTTAATGTCTGTTAGTAAAATGCAATTTAGTGTTGAAAAATTCTGAGGATATCTGTTAAATTCACATTTTTGTCCCTATTAAAACTGCTGGTGTCATGGATCTGCATTATAGTTCCCAGAAGGTTACTGTAATGAACAAATCTAGATTCAATTATTCAAAAGTGCTGGAATTCTGCCTGTACAATTTTAATTTCACTAATGGGCTGGACAGATTCTGATTTTTCTCAAACAGTTCACAAATGAAGCTTAAAATCATGTTGTTAACTGCTTTTATTACATTTCTCACATTTCACATACATGAAACAAAACATAAATTTTAAATGCATGAAAAGAAGACAGAACAAATGCAAGTCTGAGGTTTTGATTAAAATACTCTGGTGTCATCGTTGGCTTTGAAATATTTTAGTTTCAGTCACTTTAACAGGTTTGTATTTCTGCCTGTCTCTATGAGTGACAGATTTGGAGAATGCAGGCTAGGACTTACCCTGATTGACTTCCAGTTACCTTCAGTTAGCTGAGCAGTAGTAAGTGATCGTGCAGAAGTTCTGTATCTCAATTAATTTGTATCTCACATTGCTACTTACGTCAAAGTGTAAAGGCGTGGCATCATACTGATATTGTTTTATACTTCCATTTCATTGATATTAGTGGCTTTGTAGACTTCAATGCACAGTTGGGCCCACATGTCGTATGCCGTGTGTCACAGCCTTGCATGCTCTTTTATTTTTGCTGAAACTCTCCATCAGGTCAGGGGAACTTTAAAGAAGGATGCCCATACTTAAACATTTCTCTTCAATTTGCGTAGCGTCAAGTTACAATTTCATTCTTGCATCTTTCAGACCAACCGTTCCACTCTTGTCCTCTATGACAGAGCATCTTTGACAACCTGTTAGTACACTGAAATTGTAGCAGACCTTCAATCTTGACCCTGTATACACTACAGTCTGTGATTTGAGTTTAGCAAGACTTCTTTTAGACAAACCTGCTCACTTGATGTGGTAATATGTAAAGATCTGGGACAAGCTTTAGATGCAGGTGATTTATGATGTATTGAGCGTGTAAGGCACTAGTAAAACTGAAAAGTAACCTTTTAAAGAGATACAATAAATTGCTTAAGTCTTACTGGTTTAATCCCTCAAGTATTAAGCAGTTATGAATTGGGACTTGAGAAGAAATCTCAACAAGCTGAGGATTAGGGTAAATGTTCATAAAATTAGAGTAGTAAAATTAGAATAAAAAAACCAAATGCTAACGCGTAAGTGTGCCAAGTGAGCTCATTTTTTCCCTTTGCTATTCTAGTAAAGCATCTAATGCTATGTTCATTTCAATGACATTCTTAAATCTTCTGGGGGTGTAAAAAGTTCTGTACATCTTGTTGTCCAGTGATAAGATGCTAAAGGCATGATGAAATGAAATAAGTCTAGATCTTGTAGACCGGTAGGGAATGACTCGAGGCTGGTTCAGGAAGCTGGTGCCATTGCTGGAGGATAGCATCAGGACAGGTACTTTACTGCTCTTCCTCTGTATTCTTTGCATCTGTGAAAAACTGTGACCACAGGATTTTACCAAAGGATAATTTAAATTGCAGATTTTACAGTTTGGCATCTGTCCATATCAAAATAGAAGTTACAGGTTGGTTTGCAGGCTCAGGACTGTCTTTCGGTTTACATGTCAGTATAGTTGATCTCTGGGCAGATGAATAGATTAAGCCGTCAATCTATGAAATCTGAGCTTGACCTTGTTCTAGTTTTGATGTCTAGCTTAACCTTGAGCCTTCTTTCTTACTTTAGACACATATAAATTTAAATATTCCTGTTTGCAATTCTATCCAGGTATCCTAATGCCAAAACTGTTAAAAAGATCTTCCATGCCAGACAATTGAAGACATTTACTGTGATGTTCTTAAATCTCAGCTACTCTTTAAATTATGTTATGTGGCTGCTCTTCTTATAGAAAAGATAATGTGACCCTGACACTACAGTAGCTCAGTTTTTCTACTTTCAGTAACTAATTGCAACTTCCTTTCCTTTAAATCCTCCTTGAACACTTAAGTGCTCTATTTATATATGTTTGTAACAATATGTTTAATAAGTTAAATATGTTAATTAATTCAACAGCAAGGTTATTCAGCCTTTTAATTTGGTAGAGCAATTGCCCAATGAAAGAGCTATGGACAGGGAAATAACCAAGGGCTAATCCAGCATCATGAATGGGATGAGTTATTTCCTGATATTTATGGCTGGAAAAAACCCTCCAAACCCGCAACCCGCCTCACCAATCCCCCCAGCCCCAACTGCACAGAAATATCTGCTTACAGAAATCTTTCTATTGTTTCAGGCTTTCTGACAACTGTCCTTAGAACATTAACATGACCAGAAACATATTTGATAAAAGAGAGAAAATAATTCAGTAACAAAGGTCTACTTAGTAGAGATGGGTAAGGGTGAGGGAGAGAATCCTAAAAGAATATTAAGGGAATGAAAGATCCACTCTTCCAACTTCAAAAGGTAGGATGTACACAAAGGACTTATTTATTTATTTTAAATTGTCCTTAGAGTTAGGACAATTACAAAGAAGACAAATGTAGTAAAACATCATGGAAGACCTATGGAAAACCTAACCTCTGTATCTAATGAGACATTATTGTCCGATGTGGTATTTCTTTAAGAAATGTTCTTGAACTTCTAAACAGGCATGCAACTTTGTCCCAGAGCAAACATAATTAGGTATTTATGGATGGTCTTCTGGTGGTCTCTCTTACAGATTAGGAGCTAGAAAATTGTATGTTTCCACTACAAGCAAAGGTAAAAAACATGTTTGACATAAATTTTATCAATACAAAAATATGCAGAACTTAGCTTTATCTGTTTAGGAATTATCTTATGATTATCTTATGACCACTCCTCTGTTCTGCTTTATATTTAGATAATCGTACTTTTGAAATAAATGCACAAATAAATCAAAGATTCACAAAACAGAGAAAGAACTGATTATGTATGACACTTGGGATTGATTCTTAAATTTCTTCGCATAAATAATTGAGTATTTACTGTATCAGGGAGGGTAGGGTTGATGGGTAGCAAATTCTGTCAACGGAGATAGGAGTATTGCTGTCCTATTTGCGTGTGATATTAAGTAATAATAAGTGTAACACCTACAGCAAAAGAGAATGGATATCCTGAGACAGACTGTTCTCATGGTCTGCTAATTAGGGCACTCTGCTGGTAGGTGTAGATGTCTTGAATAGGATACTTGCTACAGTTTGGGCATATGGGAAATGAGAATTTAATTTTATCTCTGAGGAAATAGCTATTCTGCACCTCCCAGAAAGTGCAAGGGCACGAGGAAGGGGATGGATATGGATAAATCTATTTTCAATATAATTAAGTTTTTTTTTTAAACTTAACTGAAAGTTGTTACCAGCCTCTATGCATGTCCATACATAATGTTAGGTCAACCAGATAAGCACTTTTGGGAAATAAATGAGTTACCAAAAGCTCCCATTTACTCTAATAACCAAAACAGACCAAGTTTGCTGATGGCACTGGCAGTATACTGGTCTAAATCTGTATCTAAAGTTGACTTTCCAGAAAATATCAAGCAGTTTTAAATCTGCAGTCTCAACTGATGTCCCTGGTTTTACTTATTTATTTATATTAAAAGGCAAATATTTTTAAGCTTCTCACAATGTGGTTCTGCAACTAAATACTAAACATGCTAGTATACATTCCTATACTAGAGAAACATGTGAAGATGGTGGCATATGGTGATTTTTAAGAACTTTTTTTTTCACAACTAGATATTTAGAATCACAGAGTGATGGAAAAGCTTAGGTTGGAAAGGCCTCCTGGAGATCATCTGGTACAAGCTCCAGTTGAAAGCAGGACATTGGATTCAGTTCACTTGGGTCCTGTCAAGCCACATATTAAATATTTCTAGAGGAGCTCCTACCACTTCTCTGGGCAACCTGTTCTAATGTTTAACTGTTCTCACAGTAAAGAACTTTTCTGGAATTTCCCAGGTTCTGCATGATGCTTCTTGCTTTGTCACCATACTTCCTTCTGGAGAGAGTACCTACATCTTCTTTACAACTGCTCGGGTACTGGAAGTCTAATTTATACTGGTATTACTCCAGTCTCATTTCAGCTGTTGACTTTTTAATGTTTTAAGGTCTGCCATATTTTAGTTTAATCTTAATAGAGCAGATTATTGATGACTGTGTTGCTCACTGAAACCAAAACTATTAAATTAAGGGGACAGTCACTATCCCCTTTGCTGTTTATGGGAATAATTAATTTCCTGTGTCAGGGAGTAAAACCTTAGGTGAACGGAAAGATGTGCTCCACTGTAGCTTCTGCTTTCTGGAAAGAAAAGGAAAAGTTCATTCTAAGGCACTGTTATCTCTGTCTCTGAATTTAAGCAAATTCTAGTTCATATAAATTCATCTTGCAGACACAACAGCGTGACAAGTGACTTTGGCTTAGTGCTGCCCATGTCAGTTTATATTAGGAAATATATTGTGACTGACAGGAGTGATATAAAATGTCAAGTAAGACGCTTGTCAAAAATGGTAACTTTTCTGTTTAAATGTAGTGAAGGAAACTCTGTCTTAAACCCAAACCAGATGGTCTGGGTTTTGTTTGAGGTTTTTTTTTGTTTTTGTTTTTTGTTTCTTTTGTTTTTTCTCCCCTGAAAGTCACCTGAGAATATTTACTTATATGTACACTTATGAAGATTTAAATGAATTTCTACTGACAATCTCTTAGCGTTCATCAGGAGCAGTCTTCCTGGGGAGTCAATTAGTAAGGGAACCTTCACTCACATTTCATGCTCTGAAATCCCACTTCCCTGCTCTGAAGGTAACAGTTTCTACCTTCCTAATGCAGCACTGCAGATTGTCTCCAGCTCTACAATACCTCATTCCCACATGGAGAGTCACAAGAAAGAAATAGGACTCTTCATCTGCTTTCACTTCGCACCCTGCTTTTTCTTCCCCACTTCCCATCAACAGAAATGCCTCCAACATTTGGATATGAGTGTAACAGAACTTCTGTGCCTTTAATTGCGTTTCTCTGTGTAAACCCTTGCACCAGTTTCAGCTGTGTGAGGAGATAAGGGTGCTCAGCAAGTGATAGTACTGAGTCTTACATGGTGTTAGTCACAGTTTACAATGTCAGATCCCAATTCTATCAGATGCACTTTTATCCTTGTAGGAAAACTGTGTCCTAGACTTTGGGGTATACAACAGAGAGATGATGTAAAAATACATTAAAATCGCAGCTACAAAATATATGTAGAAGAAAGGATTTGAAGTGAAATAAAAGTGAGCTTTTTGTTATTTGGAAAATATGCATTGACTAAACAACAACTCTTATGGAATTCTGCTGTTGACTTTGGGAACTGAGATTATGGTGCAGGTGCAGTGCATGTCTATGAAGAACTTTCTGTTTAGATATTCTAGGGGAGCTTTCCATGGCAGCTCCTGCTCTGCAGTACAAATTCATTCTTTGCTGCATCCTGCAGTTCTGTCCTAGTTTCATCTGAAAGATCAAGCCCAGATACACAACTTCTTCCATAAACCCTGATTTTGATGTATTCATGGATGCACTTGTCGAGTTCCAAAGCAGCAGCAGAAATGACTACTGTGTATTAAATCACATGCACTCTTCTTCACATGAAGACGCTTTATACCATTTTGATTTGTAACTTGTATCCTACATAAAATGAAGATGAGACCCTGAATTTTTTAAAACTATCCTTTTTTTTTAAGTTTTATTTTTTATTTTTGAACGAGCCACGAGAAATGCCCTCCAAAGACAGATAAAACTAATTTCTGGAATGCTCTCTAGATATTAAGATCTTTGTGCTATGTTATGACTACACAGAATTGGATCCAAAATGTAGTGGGAGGAAAAGTGATCTGTGATGTCAGGGCTGTACCATGGCACTTAAACTCTTTGGGGTAATCCTGAAGCAAATATCAATTGACTACAGGGAATACTTAGAGATCTTGGCTCTGCCTTTTATATTTATATATTTATTCTGCCTGGTAAGGACCAATCTCAAAAGAGAATGAGAAGCCGGATTTCATATATCAGTAAAATATGACACTGTATTAACCCTGCTTCCATCCCAAAGCTTATTACTAGCACAGCATAGGCTGACCCATCGTGCTTAAAGGCAAAATGAGCAAGTACAAATTAGGTAGAGATGTCCAATGCTATCTAAGTTAGGAGGCAGAACTGCTGTGAAATCCAAAGGGTGCTTTATAAAATGACTTTTTCTTTCTGGCTCACAATAGGACAAATCTTGGGGTAAGGGAGAAGGTTTTGGTAATAAAAATACCACTGCCTCCTTCATTTGGTCTGGGAACTGTTGCCAGACATGAACGTTCTTGCCCATCCACTTAATATATGAAACTTTGAAGCCTGACTCTCTTCTTTGCAGTTCATTTCTTTCTTGTGCCTCTTACCTCCTGGATATGACAACTTTTAGCAAGCATTTCCATGTCTTTTTTGCTCTTTCCCACTTCCTCTGTGCAGGGATTTTTTTAATAGGTCAAACAATGTAATGTATTATGGTGCTTCAGCAAACTCAGCTGAGGTTCCGTGTGTAACACAGCCTAAATAAAACATCTAAGGCAAATCCTCAGGTCACGCAGTTGAATATCTGCAATCAATCTTTACTGAGCTGGGGTGTATCAGTCATATACAGCGTTACGTGCTAATGGCCAGCATCTTTCACCTAGGATTACACAGCAAGAGAAATAAAATCAAGTACATCATTTTTATACTTCTCGCCATAAACACATAAATCTTTTAAGAGTCACAGTGTAATACTTGTAAAATCTGATGTATGGAGTAAATTGTAAAGTATGATATTTAGGGAGAAAAAAAAATTCTCTTAACATGTGAATGGATGCTGTTGCAAACAACTTTACAGAAATGACAAATCTGCTTAGCACTGGAGCAAAAATACTTAGTGTTCTCGGCTGCAAGATCTTCATTCTGTGGAAAGTCTCTTTTTTAGAAGAGATTGTGGGATAGTGAAGAGGGTGGCAGCGAAGAAGTTACTTAGGGAAAGAGGAGGAAAATGTAAGTAATTTACATTCTGTCATAGAACAAGCTTGTCTCTAAATCCCACATTACAAACAGCTGTTTGTCAGCTAGAAGAGTTCAAGAAATTAGTGCTCATGTAACGAGATTCATCAACTTGCAATAATGATTTGCTAACCACAAGTAAAAAAGAGAAATATACTTAGTTGAAAAAACCAAAATCCTATAAATTTCTCAGTCATTTCAGATGTTAAATAATTACGGATTTGTATTATAAGTTCCCATGACCTTTATTGCATGGACTGAAAAATATTTTCAAAGAATGTCAGAATGCTCCCCATAAAGGAAGAAATGACATATTTCCAACCTGCCTCACCTGAGTTGTTAAGCAGCGCATCATTGTATGGCTAACGTAAGTAGCCATTAGGATTATGCAGATCTATTTTGATCCTTGATTCTGTGCTTTAGTCCTCACCTTTCAGCAACTAATTTTTATTTCTTTGTGTTCAGAAGTCTACAGCTCTGCTGTTTGGTTATCCTTCAATATAGTTCAAGCCAGAGGCTATCTTCTGCTGTTTTCAGAGGATCTAGCACAGTGTGCCCCTGATTTTCTTTGGGGTCATATATGCTGTAGCAGGACATATATATTATATCCACATACACTGTAGCATATATATACATATATAGAGAGAGCATATATAATATGCTACATAATGATATGTGTATATAAATATATATATAGTAGCATTACAGTAAACATTATCATATGTTATTTCTGGGTCTGTCTTTGCTAAAAGGACAGGCTCAAGGCACGCATATTAATTTTCTGTCTATAAAAAAGAGAGGGCCTTCTTTACTAGGTGTGAAAATAATTATACAATTATGTGTGAAAAATGATGAAGACACAGGAGGATGAATAGAGAAAGCAAGAGTATGAGGGCATAGACGTATGACATTCTTTGACTTAACCATTCAACAGCTGAGTTTCAGTAGCTAGTCACACATATGCTCTTGGCACCGGAGAGGAAAATCGTCCTTTTAGTTTTTAGGATTCTTTCTAACAAAAGAGTGTAGTTTTTCAAATGTGAGCTTTAACCACCAAATCAATGAAAAAAAAAAAGAAAAAGTAGAAATATGTAACTTAATAACAATTGAAACAACAAAGAAGTACAAAAATATCCTCCTTTCTTTGGGTTAGAATTCAGAACTGGAGACTCTCAAATTGAAATTGTTATAAATTAATAACCTGTCCATCAGGTAAAGTTTGTTGCTCTCTGGCTTTGGTGCATGCTAGGGTTAGTACCTGGAAGCACTGGCTAAATATTTATGCATTGGACAAGAGTGTCTTCCATATCATGGCTTCCATATCCATGGAAGATTAAAAGAAGCAATTCTGACCTAGATTAAATAAAGATTCCCCCCCCCCCCCTCAAATATCAACCTAAAGAAAAGCAATGCTCCTGTGGAAACAAGAGGAAACAGGAGGTATTCAATGATTTACCTCTGACAGTAGCTT
The DNA here is from genome assembly GCA_013401255.1 of Urocolius indicus. Classification (NCBI taxonomy): domain Eukaryota; kingdom Metazoa; phylum Chordata; class Aves; order Coliiformes; family Coliidae; genus Urocolius; species Urocolius indicus. The sequence goes on from WBNH01009606.1 coordinate 874,863, forward strand.
CCACGTGTCCCATTTAAGGCAACAGAAATTGTCCTTATGTCTTCAGAATCAGGCCAGTGATAAGCTGTGATTGATACACCTTTTATGTCACAAGCAGGGAGGCAAGACTAATTCTTCACGTTGAAAACTAAGGGCCTATAGATGGTCTGATCATCTGAAATGCAAGTCTCCTCACAATTCTCTGGTTTGCTCATCTTTAACTTTTCTGATTTACTTATTTTTTTCTTTTAATGCCACCAGATTTTAATTTAATTTGTAGTCATATAAAATAGTATTGAAAATCATAATAAAAGGGGAAAATTAAGATGATATATGAGGAAAATACTACTTTAAAAAAAAAAATCCCAGAAAAGAAGTGTTTCTGGCTCACCTGTGTGTACTTTTTGTCTATGTGAACTATGTTCTGTCCAGAACTGTGTGTTCAACTTTGTAAAAAAAACAGCACAGCAACTTAAAGTTTTCTGATGTGATATGCTGGTATGTACCTGTTGATGTAGTAACACACTGCAAGAGATTTAGCAGGGTTAGTTTTGTAACATCATTGATTCTGTTGAAGTCCTTCACCTTGTTATATAGAGAAATTGTTCTATACTTTTGCCTGTAATGGGGAGGAAAAATTCTTTATCAGCTGAGAGTTATTCGGAAGCAAGCTGCAAATTTTTGAGCTGTCTTGCAATATTTCACTTTGGAGTAGAATTGGTTATTTAAAATTATTTTTTCATATGATTGTTAGTTTGAAAATAGTGTTAATCTCAAATGTCACTGGATTTGCTTTGAAATTAGATATAAAGGCTTGTAAAAACAGTGTGAAATTGCCGTCTTGGTAACTTCTGTACATGAGAATGTTCTATTACCCAGATGAACGTTAAAGCTACTTTAATTTTTTTAATCCTAGTCTGAACTCTATCAGAACTACCTTTTATAGTTACTTTCTTTTAAAGTCAAGTGGATCTGGTTTTCCAGATGTCATCTGGGACCCAACAGCTTTTTTCCTTTATTTTTTTTTTCTTTATTAAATGCATGACCTCACTGGAAGATTGATTAAATGGCAGTCTGTAGGGTTGGAATCCAAAAGTATCTTTTCTCTTTTAGTTTCCAAAAGATGCAGTTTCTGATTAAAATTAAACGCACGTTCTTGCAATATTTTTCTTGATACCTCTGAGCTTTCAACAAAAATAATTTTACCAGACAGTGTTTCATAGTGTTAGACTTGCAGATAGTTCTTACAGTGATGATTACTCTCTGACTGTGTGTGAGGTAGCACTTATGGACTGCCCTAGAGGAGTGACTATTTTTTTTCTGGGGAAAAAAAAGCCAAAGCCAAACCAAAAACTTCACCCTAATTTTAATCTGGATGTATTATAAGATCTCAGTATGTTTGATCTTCTCAGTGTCTGACTTGAAATATTTGTGCAAGTCTGGGACACTGAGAGACACTTTGTGCCAATATGAAAAGGCAGATCTGTGAATGAGAGGGATTTATGCCCAGTGTGGAGTGACTAGTATCTATGGTCCTTCCAAGATTAATTTCACACTTCATAATTTCTTGTGGAAGAGTTGTCCTGAAAAGGTTGAATCAATGCAGAGGTAATAGGCTGTTAGGTTGAATAGGAACTCTGTTCTTATTCTGGACCAAAATAAACCAACATCTGCTTTGCTGTAGTGTTTCTGACTTCTACAATGATGTGTGTAACTCCCCATGAAATTAGATTGGTTTGAAGCTGGCCCCTAAGGGGTTTCTGTGTAGAAGGTTTGCACTTTCCTATATTTTTTAAAATGGGCAGAAGTCCATCTTCTTGACTCCTGGCATTAACTATTCAGTCATCACCTTATTTCAAAATAAAATGCCTTCTGAAAAAAAAAAAACAACTCCTGATAGTACCTTCTGCACTAATACTGGAAAAAAGAAATTTCAATAGGAAGACTGTGTAAAATACATTCCTTTTATTACAGCTATAGCTGCCGTCATTTTGCCCTAGTTTTTACAGCTATCACACTGGGCTGAAGCTCTGGTTTCTGTTAGAAGATTGATAATGGTGAGAGACCAGGCAATAGTTGGCAAACACATATGTCACAAGTACTCTAGTGTCTCTTGATGACCATATTTACCTTCCTACAATGGCACTCAGATCCACAGGCTATGCCATATTTGCCTGGATAATACAGTAGGAGAGCAATAAGCATCCATTGGAGAAGACATGTTAAAGGCTATAAACTTCAGACTGAAGAAGAGACCTTTCCATGATTGTAAGTGAGGGCAGATATTGAGCTTCTTTTTCAGTTTCTTTATTCTGTGTATTTTTTTTTTTCTTAGTGATTGCTGAGGATAACTTTTCAAAGCCCAGTGCAATCATGCCATGATTCCCAGACTGGTTTTGCAAAATCTATCTCATACCTGAGGCAATACAGCTATATTAATGCAATGCTCTGCCTCAGCTAATTAACTCTGAGCTAGCTCACATTTTGAAAAATAACACTGTAAAACATCTGAATATTTACTTGGCAGGAGGAAGTTGGTAGACTGAAGGGCCATGGCCCTGCTTTCCACTTTTCTTCTCTCCTTAGCAGTGTCCAATTTGCATATGCTTGCCTGGGCACCTGACAGGGTTGCAGCTACTTAGACAGCTTTGTTCACTTAGAAACTGCAAGGATGAGGTTTGGGTAAGCACTATACAAACAGTGAGCTAGAGACAATTTGCAATGTAGATAGACACATACCATATGGATAGACAAAACAGATGGTGAGTGAAGAAGGAGGAGAGTTAGGAACAGAAGCACAAAATGGTGAACAGATTTCCTCCCAGTTGTACTGAAGTCTAGCACTGAGTCAAAATAAGAGCCCAAATTCCTTGGCCTGGAAGTTGGTGTCAATTCAATGTTGCTGTAAGTCAAGGAGTTGTTGTTTGTTGTTTTTTTTTTTTTTTTAAATTCTCTTAACTGATCTGCTCACTTTGAGTATAGCTATTACCTTCCAGAGAATTTGAACTGAAATTTGTCTTTAAGTCTAAAATAGTTTAGAGATTTTTCTAATTGCAGTGGTTTTCATGAGGAAAGGTCAGGAGGAATGACATTTTTCATAGTCAGTCTAGTTTAAAACCTGGCTATGGCTCATGCATAACAACAGCAACAATTTGCATTTATATAGCACCTTTCATCCCTTAGGATCTCACAATGCTTTATAAACATATGTGGGAATAACATCACTGAAATAACAGTTAAAGATTCCCCTTCAAACCCAACAGCCTGTGGTGTAGCTGGGAGGTAGCATGCAGTCCAGCAGTGCTACACAGCCCATAAAGAAAGGCATTGGAAAGGTAGTGTTTCTTATCAGACAAAGCTGACAGATGAAGAAAAACAGAGTTAAATTGCTCAGAAGAAAATCTGGCTTGAATAGACTTTCAGAGGACACTGTCCCTAAAAAGAGTTGTAATAAAATTTCAAGATCACTAATAATCAGGGTTTTGATTTTTCTACTGCTTCTTCAGGATGACATTCCTCATAGTACAACACATTATTTTACTGTCTGAGGGTGAACAGATCCATATATTTGTTCACACTATCCAGATTCAGTATATACATTTGAGTTTCGATGCTTGGTAGTAAACTATATCTCGTAATATTCTTGTCTGAGTGTTGAATGAACCTGTCCCTGGTTCAATTTGACAATGTTAGTACGGAGGTTTTTCATTACACATTGTGTTTTCTAAAAAAAAAAAAAAAAACCCAAAACAACAAATCAAGCTGGTACAATTTTATATGTTAATTCTTGCTTAAAAAGCAATGATGGAGGTACTTTATTAGCACAGAATGAGAAGTGATATCTAACAGAAGATTTGGAATAAATGGTGAAAATTCTGCTATGTGGGCTTGGATTAATCAGATAAAAATGTGTGTTGTTTTCATGACTAAATAAATCACTTCAGTTGCTGAAAAGTAAGTTCTATACATCCCCGGATTGTCCTTTGGAAGTGCCTAGCAGTGACAGAGCAAAGAATATAGTGACAGAGAGGATTTCTACAGTCTTAACTTGTACCAGTGCTTTTCAAGGTGAGCATGAGGTTACACTTCTTTTTTCTTTTTACTGAGTCATAGGAAAAATTTAATTTAGAGATGAATGCAGCCTACCAATATGACATTAGAATTTTTTTTTTTGCTAAGCAGTGGTGTCGTAGTTTAACCTCATCCAGCAATTAAGCACCACACAGCCACTTGCTCACCCCTCTGCCCAAGCAGGATGGGGAGGAGAATTGGGGGAAAAAAAAAAAAAACCCAAAACTCATTGGTTGAGATAAGAACAGTTTTAGAACTAAAATGAAACAAAGTATAACAAAAAATTGATATTATAAGAATTATTGTAATGAAAAGGAATATAACAAAAAGAGAGAGAAATAAAACCTAAGAAGAGAAGTGATACACAGTGGACTTGCTCACCACCTGCTGATCAATGAACTCTCCCTGACCTTCCTCGCTCCACCAGCTGCCCCCAGTTTATAGATTGAGTATGACCTTCTGTGGTATGGAATAGTCTTTTGACTGGTTTGGGTCAGCTGTCCTGGCTATGCTGCTTCTCAGCTTCTTATGCACCTGCTTGCAGCTAGAATCTGGGAAAAGTGAAAAATTCTTAACTCAAGATATGCTAATTAGCAACAACCAAAACATCACTGTGTTATCAACATTATTCTCACACTAAATCCAAAACACAGCACTGTACTAGCTACTAGGGAGAAAATTAACTGTATCATAGCTGAAGCTGAAACAATTGGATGTAGAAATCTGATTAGGGAGCAGCAGAGTGTTAATATATGGCTTGAGTCAGAAAAAGGCCTGTACGCTGCAGCATCCAGTGAAACTAGGGGGAGTTCAGCTCTTTTTCATCATCTTAATAATCACTGAGGTGCTTCTCCAACTGTCCTCAAGGACAGCTGTGGCAGTGTCTGCTTGGCTTAAGTGGGAGTTGGTTGTGCTCACCCCCATCTATGCTTAGTTCTGTATGGGCCACTCAAGCAGTGATAATTCATCACTTATGTCTTTGTTATGGCACTCATAAAAACGAAGACCAATATTTCTGCAGGGCACTATGCACTGAAGAACTGTGTAGATGGTAGAGCTAGTTTTAAGGGCTGATCCTGAAGAAAATGGAATTATTAATGCCCATAGTGATGACAGAAAAATAATACTCCCCTGAGGAAATGATTTGTCTTACATGAGAGGAGGGCTGACAAATGCCCCTGATACAGCCTGGCATTGTTACTGTTAAAAGTGTAAAATGTAATAAGAGGTTGAGAACAAACTGACTGCTTAAATGACAGGTTACCTGAAACCTTCCCTCAGCCATAAAGTGCTTTCTTTTTATCTAGCATTTTATATTTTACTTCTAGGACCAGGGGATCTCTTTGTAATAAGGTATTTAGTTCTTGTGACTGATTTGCTCAAAGAAGAAACAAATGTCTGTAATCTAGAGTTATTCAGCACAACTTGACTTAAACCATATTTCACTAAAGAAATGCCTGGAAAGTTGTTTTCTTTTCTTTTAACTCCCAGCCCTACCTTCAACTAAATGTATTTTAGCAGAGACATGTGTTTAGTTGTTCAAGTTTTATGGAATTGTTTCAGTAACTTGGCTGGATGATTGAGAATAAGGAAAATGTAAAAGGGGAAAACTTCAGTCTGGAAAAGTTATGGCTGATAAGGGAGAAGATACATGTCTATAAAATTTTAAGTGGCACAGAGGAAAAATAGATAATAAAGTAGTGGAACTCCTTGCTGTAGAGTGTTGTATAAACTACAATTTTTTGTGGGTCCCTAAAGCAAATGAGCAAGCTCATGGGAGTAAGAAAACAACAAAAAAACAGGTCTTCCTATACACAGATATGCTACTTCTGATTCACGAGGTCCCTGAGATACAAATCACTGAGGGGTAAGGGAGCTATCTGAAGGACTGGCACTACAAACTTCCACTGCTCTTGTACTTTTGCCTTGGCTTTGGTGCCGGTCAGCTGCAGATAGGTTACTGGGCCAGCAGTGAAGCTTTTCTGTGAAGTTGGCCAGAAAGATAATTCCAGTTTATAAGTGCATGTTATATGAAGAAGTGCAGGACTTGAGCTTTCCAGAAATGTTAAAAGAGGAAGAGCCCCCAGATAAACCAATGTTTCACAATATGATTAGGAGGAAACTTCTCTTCCCCTTCTTTATCAACTGCCCAGGCAATCTAAATGTTTTAACCAGCTCAAGGGATACCCTGGGGCAAAGCATTGCTTCTGGCTCTTGGACTTGGTGGGACATACTTCTAGATTTCTTAGATTTGGAGGGATTTTGCATTACTGCATATAATGAAATTCTCAGCATCAGCCTTCTCTCTCTTTCTCTCTCTTTCTCCCTCTTTCTCTCTCTTTCTCTCTCTTTCTCTCTCTTTCTCTCTCTTTCTCCTTTGTCTTTCCGTCTCTCTCTCTCTTTCTACCTTTTCTTGTCTTCCTGCCTCTGCTTAACAAACTGAGCATATAGGGACCCTGAAGCCCGCTGTGGCTGTTTTATTCATAGATTTAGCCCCTTCCTTAGTGCAGCAGCTTTGTCAAATATTTTTCAAGGACAACTTTTCTCCCTAAAGGCTTGCTGAGAAGCAATGCCTGTCTCATTTAGGGAATCTATTCTGATTAATTTGACTTTAGCTTTCTTACTGCTCCAGTGGAGTCCAAATTTGTCAAGGATTTAAATATATATACACCGCCCTCCCCCCCCCGCCCCTCTCCGAGAAGTTTTACAGAAAACCAAAACACAATGAGCTGCCTCCTAATTTTTATTAAGAGGCTCACTCTTTGGAAAGAGACTGCTGTTATCAGCCTGGCCAGAGCAGACTGCTTCAAAAAATAAGTTTTGGAGCTACAAACTCACTAGTTTCTGACATAACTGGAAAATATTCAGTGTCACGAGATCTATCTATCTATCTATCTATCTATCTATCTATCTATCTATCTATCTATCTATCTATCTATCTATCTATCTATCTATCTATCTATCTATCTATCTATCTTTGAGGCTTTTTAATGTGTTTTTTTACAGGGTGGGTATGTTGCTACGTTTCTGCCGCCGTGCCGGCCGGTGGGTGCAGTGCAGCGCGGCAGCCGCCAGCAGGGGGCGGTACCGGTCCGGAGGCAGAGAGAGGGAGCGGCGGGGACAGAGCCCAGGAGCGAGGCCGAGGGGTGCGAGGGGCAGGTGGTTTTCCAGGCGCCCAGCCCAGGGCTTCTTGTGCAGGGCTCTCGGTCGGAGCCCTCCGTTTTCAGCCTCGGACGGCGTGGCTTTATCCTCTTGGAAAACGCTTGTTGACACGGAAGGCGCAGGCTTTCTTTTTGCTTGGATGTGCAGCCTCTTTTGACATCTTGATGTTATCCCCGTCTCTTTTTCCTCTCCCTATTTGCTTCGGTTTCTGCTAGCAAAATGCCTGTTTCTTGTAATCCATTCTATTGGAGAAATCTAGTTTTTATAGATTCATATCTATTCTTAAACAGGTCATTCTTAGCTGTAATCTTTGCTCCTAAAGTACGGCTTCTTAAGGAACACTTGACCACTTTGCTGTCTTACTTTAGCATCTTTAAATGAGAATTGTAACGAAAGGAGAATGGAATTTGTAAAGAAAAGAACTAAAAGCTTTCCTTCTATCATAGAGGCGTCATGTTTGTGCAGAAAAGCTGAGAGAAAATGAGACAGCAATCAGACATGGAGCTAAGAGGATCCCTTAAGATGCTGACAGGATCTTGGATGCTATTGGAAACCAAAGGTTAGCATGACTGGAAAACATTTTTAACAATGGGGTCATGAGGAATTTCTAACCCCCCAAAAAACCAAATCAATCTGCCATTCAGCTATGGTTTCCTTCCTTCTTTTCACATAGTGAATGCATATTTCAGTAAGGGCCTATTTTTAAAAAGAAACATAAAAGAAGAGGTAAAAGTAAGCCTAAGCGTCTTCATCCCACATATGGAATTAATGTCAGACCTGCTGTGAGTTAACTGTAGCACTTTACAGGCATATTTAGGAAATACTTGAGCTGCCTGTGAAATGATACTTCTCTACTCATCCCTTCATGGAAAGGTGTTGTGGAGCCCTTCGTAGAACATTCAGAGAAGTGAGCTATAAATTAGCTTTTTTCCCCCCCTACCCTCTCATATTTACTGTCCCTATAGGCACATGTATGTCTGACCACCTAGTATGCTTCAGCTGGCCTTGTGATTCAAATCCAGTCTGTTGGATACTTTTGCCTGACTAGATGACTTTGCCACAGAAGCTGTTAAAATGTCCTGTTTCTCAGCAGGCTAATACCTTCCCCTGATCTGTGGTGTTAAGTTCTTGCTGCCCTGAGCTGCCATGTGGGACTGAAAACATCCTTTACACAATGCCTGAGGGTATCCAGGCTTAGAAATGTGAGCTGAAAGGGGTCACTCTCAAGAAGGATCTCACAGCTGGGATTGGAACTATTCACTGAAATTGGGTGGGCTCCCAAGAGCTCAGGAGGGCTGAGCCTCTGTGGTATTTTCCTCTGAGTTAGCACAGAAAAGCGGACGAGTTCCTCAGTGCTCTGATCTGTATAGCTTTTCTAATTTAGCATTTGGGTTGCTTCCCTGTCTTTTATTTTTGGGTTGCCTATGCCTTTGGAGGGTCTCCTCTCCAGGACTGTGTCCCATTCCCAGAGGCATAGTAGAGATGGGACTGCTGTGCCTTTTACGTCACTTGGTGCTTTTAACATTTGCACTTTACTGCAAACAAGATCATGACAATCGATTCCAGCTAGCATGGGACAAGTAGACAGGGGCTGTTCAGAGATGCAGGCTCCAGATGCTTGCCTGTATGGTGCATGACCTTTCCATAGTTGTTCAAGGGTAGTGTGAGAGGTGGATGGGTTTGAAAGCATTAGCATTCCTCTACACCTTCTGAATAATTTGACTGTTTTATAGGAGTTAATTTTGTTTGAGTTTCTTCCTGTTGTTTTCTTTCCCAATCCCGACCACTTAAGAGGTCAGTAGAAAGCTACTGCTTGCCTCATATTTATTCAATGACTTTTTCAGATAAGCACCTGTCTCTTCAAACTTCTCACATTTAACCGCTTGCTTTGGGTAGACCTCTGCTTCTTGGAGGTAGTTCATTGTTAGTGTCCTCTGTAGTCAGCTTATGACATTGAATTCGGAGGAAGATTTCTACCTCACAGGGTTCTAAATTATTCAAGGGACTGTTATATCATTTTCTATCAGCCATCTTGTAGTTCCCACAGAGATACAATTTTAAAACCAGTGTGTTCTGTGTTAACATATCTAAAAATACATGCATTAAAAATATCTGTACCAGAAACTGGTAGATTAAACCCAGGTTTCTCCCAAAGGAATAAAATAGTCAAATCAGTACTTCTCTACAGGTCAATTTTGTTGTTTTTAAGCAGATTTTTATTGTATAAGAAATGTGTATCTAGCAGCAATTACCAGCCAGAACTGTGTTTTAGATAGTAAACAAAATGTTAAACAGAAAGTTGCACAACAGTTTTACTTCCCAGTATTTTTTGTGAGGCAGAAAGTTTTGGATTTACTTCCTGATTGAATATAGTCTTTTAATAAGACACAGTCTCCTGGTTTTTGGCCTGTAATTCTGTCTCCAAAAAGTGGAGTTGTGGGTGAGAGGGAGGCAGACTTCAGACAACCTTATTTCAAGGTACACCTAGCTCTGAGTATGTGCTGTTCATGTGCTGTGTTGCCATGGCTGGTCTCTTCATGTGGAGGCAACAACCAGTTCTCAGTGCAAACCCGTGTGCTGAAAGGAGCCCTGCAAGTGGTGTTCTTTGTAAGTTCTTCACCTTGGTCCCTCTTTGAGCAGACCTAATGGGCCACGTTATCCACAGTGCATAGGTCTTTACACTTGCGTTTTGTACTCTGGAATGAAGATAGATATAGTAGAGGTAGAACTGCAGATGCATCTGGTAGATTTCAGCCAAAATATTTCTTTCCACTACAGAACAAATCTGCTTTTATCAAAGAGTTCAGTGAAGGTTACTGATGTAGAAGGGATGATGTAGATGTTTAACTATTTTTTTTGTTTTGTTTTAAACAAGGTCTTTGTTAGTAATTTGCTTAATTTTTTAAAAAATGGAATTAAACGAAACACTTCTTACTCCCCTAAAATACTCTTCACTGCTTCCTAACAACTTAAAAGGGACTTGTGAACAAAAGCTCCAAACTCTACACTTCTCTAATTTTAAACATTGACCTACAGTGGGTCTTTTAGTACAAATTAAGAGGAACCAGCTTTTATTCCTTCTAGTGCTTCTGTAGAATGATTGTCCAAAATGCCCATTTAAATCCTTTGTGGATAACTGAGAACACTTTCAATGAGACCAAATTAAGCTTTTACTTTTAAAATTATGAATTTGAAAGTTTATTTAGAAATTGGAAATAGATACTTATTTGGAAACTTATTAAAAAGAAACAAAACAACAAACCAAAGCAACAAACCAAACATGTATTTTATGACAGCAAATGCAACAGGAAGCCATAGAAGGGTCCTAGGCTTAGGCTAAAGTAAACTTATTTGTTTTAAGTTGCAGGAAGAATCTACTGCTGAACAATATTTATTGGTACTGTCATTTGGAATTAGGGCTAATATATTAGCATGTCATCTAGGTAACTAGATTAGTGCTAGATAAAGAGTGCTGAAGAGTTAGGATCTTAATTTTCAGAGCAGTCTATTGAGCGAACAACTTTGTTTATTGTGCTTGCAAACTCTCTCTTTGTATAACAAGAGTAAATATTTCTACAGATGTAAACACATATCCTATTGTGTGGTGACAGAATTCAGATGAATACCTTCCCTGGACTGTTTAAATATCTATATTATTTTTGGTGATAATTTTCTTCCAAGGATCACAGAGCATGTAATGTATACACTTGCAAACAATGCTGCTTTGGCCAGGACAACTGCGACTTCCTTTCGCATTTTCCATCTTCATTTGTAATGAGGCACATGTTTTAGAAATTATTGCCACTAAATGATTGAGAAGCAAAGGTTAATTACATCATGACCATGTCTGGCAATGCTTGGAGAAAAAAAAAAAAGCTATGCCTTGCCATATTCATCTTTATTGCTTCTAGCAATAAAGAGTCCCAGGGATGCAATGCTGGCTTGCAATGAGAGGTGGAGTGGGTACAGGCAAGAGCTCTGAGCAGAAGGGCAATGGGGTTGCTCTGCAGATGTCTCGACACATTTCCAGTGGGAGCATGTGCTGCAATAGGCAAAACTACTGGATGGGCCACAATCTCCACCGGTCCCTTAGTAAAGCTAAATCTAAAAGGAGAAGTCTGGGACTGTCTTTGTGTTGAGATGTTAATCTTGGAGAAATTGTCCCCTGTTAAAGACAAACTAAATTTATATTATCATTTTTGACCTTCTGCAAGCGGTGTGTTATAACCACACATGCATACTGTTGAAGCAGAGGTTGCCATGACCTGGTAAAGCTGTACCACTCTTTCTAAATACTGCTTTTAGAATTAGCTGTCAACAAAGGCAGTAGCTAGAGTAACCTTAGTGTTACTGGGCCTAATCTGTTTTTTCTTCCTTCATTTTGACCCCCACATCGCTCAGTCTGAAAGTTTTATACTGGCATCAGCAAATATCCATCTGATTTTTATCTTATACGTGCCATGAGCATCAATCATTTCAGTTCTGAAAAATTAATTCCAAACTTGTTGCTATAGTTCTTTCAGTCTCAAAGTGAAATACATTTTTATGACTGTTCAATGCAGGTAAGCTCTTCTCTTTGTAGTTTTTCTGAAGACTGAATCTTGAAATACACAAAATAACAGCATTCAGCCAGCTAATTCAGAGCCTGAGCATGAAATTGTCAGCTGAAGTATTTTGCGTCTCAATATTGCAACTTTACTAAATATTTTTTTTTCTCTTGTATTTAAGGTTACTGAAGAGTATCCACACCCAAACACCATTTAGACAAAAAGAGAGGGTTTTTTTGTGAGGGGTTTTTTCCTCTTTTGATATTCTTTTTTTTTTTTTCTTTTTGGTTTTTGGAGTATTTTTATTTGTGGATTTTTTGGTTTTTTTTTAAAGTACTGACCTCTAAATCTTGCTTGGAGCTCTGCATTTATCAAAGTCAGGCTTTGAATATTATTTTATGATAATCACAGATAAGAAGTTTGATATCACAGGTAAGAACTTGAGTTGAATAAAATAATGGAAAAAAGAGGACAACTGTGAAGGAAAGCAGAAAAGAATGATTCTGAGCAATAATATATTCTCTTTATACTTTCTATCATGTGAATATATGACCTTAGTCCTAAAATATCTGGAGACAAGCAGTTAGAGCTCAGAGGTAGCAAAAAATTTCCCCCGATGTCGTTCTTGTGTTTGACACTTTGCAAAGCACCTTCTCCCACTCTATGTCTTAAGCCCACCTTGCAGGAAACAACGAGGCAAAAGTGGCCTATTTTTCATTACAACTTTCCTCCACTTACAGGAGTGACACCCTCCCCCCGACACCCCCCGCCTTCATTCCCCTTGTCTGGGGAAACAGGGTAAGATTTACCCTACAGAATGCAAGCTTTATGAAGTCTTTTTTTCTCTGCCTACTTTTAAAGTTAAATGCTAAGAATGATTTCTATAAGAATGCAAAGAGCAACCAGTCTGGAGTACTAAAAAATGGCACCTTGTTAATTAACCAAGCAATCGCCATCTTGATCGAATCTCTCTAAAGTTTTCCAGCCACTACGTGCACATCCTATGCAAAGAGATTAGTAATGTGGGAATACCAGTGTTGGCAGTAAGGTCAGCTTCTTGATCAATAATAACTCAGCCTGAGCAGACGTTTAATCTAAAATAAAGAGGTCATCTCCAATCAGATCCTTTAAAGAGATTGACCAAGAAAATTTAATCAGTGATTACTGAATATTTAGTCAAGCAGTGCCCTTGCTTACTATTGTTTAATCATTAGCTAATTCCTCCTTTCAGCTCCAGCTTGTGAATTAGATTTTGTGCTAATTAATATTATTACTGTTAAGGAAGAAAAGTGTAATATTTTATGTGACACTGGCTTCACAGGCCAGGCTTTGCGAAATCAAATCTTGAACCTTTTTGCAAGGCTGAATCTTTCTGTCTCCATATCATTCCTAAAAAAATGTTTCTTCAGGCTGTTCTTAAGAACCTCTAGTGATGGACAGACCACTGCTTCACAATATTGCAGAAAACTGTAACATGTCTCTGTCTCTTGTGATGGGGGAAAGTGAGAAGGAAATATATCCTTTTTAAGGTATGTGCAAGCTGAGCATCTTGCTAGCAAATCTGCCATCAGTGTTAGCAATAAACACATTCTAGTCCCACTCGAAGTCGGATAAAATACTAGGAAATTTATCTTTGCGTAGTGTTTATATGATTGATAACTTGTTTAATTTTTAAGAGCCCAGTGTAAGGCAACCAGTTCACACCGAGTAGCAGTAAAACAGCCAATAGGCTGAAAAACAATGAGAGGGAAATAGTCTTCAGCTCCAATGTCACCTTGCTGTTTGTTATAAGGTGATTTACCTCTCAGTCTCAACTGAGCAGTGTTGATGAGGGATTAGGGATAAGACATCACTTTGAGTCTCCCAAACATTGTCTCCAGAAGAAACTATTGAGAACATCTGTATTGATGTTAAAAATACGCTAAAAGTAATCAAATGTTTGTTTTAATAAATACTTTAATACGGTCACTGAACTCATATTGCTTACATAACTGATAAACAATTTTAGGAAGGATTTTAATTATCAGATGACTTAACTGCTGTAAGTGGAGACAGTAAGTCAGAATTGGTTAAATCTATCCCCTCATTTTTTCAACCATTTACCTAAAACGAAAAGTAGGATGAAAGGGAGGAGCTGACCTGCAGCAAGGTGTGTTAATTTTGTTTTATTTCAGGTACATATCATAAAACTTATCTAGAGTCTGATGCTACAAACTCTTCTGCAGGAGAGTTTTTCTTTTCTATCATTCCATACTATATATTCTCTTTTTGTTGACTTAGTGCATTCATTCCTTTATTGTGAAGAGAACTGAACCCTTCATTCTCAGTATGGTTAAGGGATGCTGAGGGCACCAAGAAGCATGGGTGCTTTTTAGGTGTATCATCTATTGGCTTCTGAGTGCCATTACTCCCAATTCAGCACAGCTTGATGGCAATAATAGCTTCTGGGGAAAAGGAAAAATAGCCCTTCGGCTTAGCCGTTCAAGTGTCTCATTTCCTTTTATATTTATTGTATATCACAACAGTACAGTATTTCAGACATAGATACATAAGCAGAAAAAATGTGAGTAGGAGTGTTATGCATGCATTTGCATGTCCTCGTGTGTGTGTTGAATAGGATTTTTTCCCAGAAAGAAATTATTTCACATTAAATTAAAATATCGATAGGAAAAAAGCAGCAAAGGTTTTAACTCTCTAAGGTGCTGTGCTGCCCTGCCAGTGACAGAACAGCCTGTCTACATATGCAATCTCCCTCTGAAATGCCCTGGGCTAAGCAAAGGACATAGTAACAGGGGAAGCTAGAAAAGGCAGCAGAACTTGTTTCTTTGCAGGATCCTGAGATTTTATGTCCCAGATGGTTATTATATGCCTCAAGTTGACTCAATAGGTGAAATGAAAGAATGGAAATAGTCCTATTGCCAAAAAAGACAAAAAAAGAGACTGATTTGAGAGCTCAAGATCTGGCCCTTACTAACGCTGGGTTAGTTGCAGACCAACTGTAGTGATTTATGTCATGATATAGTGTGATTAACTTTCCCCTGGATCATTAGAGAGTCTCTGTGAGTGGTGAGGTGCCAGTTACTGTCCTCAGCTAGCATCAGCCTGGGGGATGGGGTTGGTGGGGCAGATGGGGACAAAAGGAGAAGGAAGTGCTTAATCAGGGCTGAATTTTTAGATTAAAGCTGCACAGATTTTAGGTCAACTAAAAAAGTACTCACTTTGTTAACCCCAGAGACTTCAGTTGTCTTTCTCTACAAGAGCAGGATGTGGGAGATCTGTCACCTGACTTTAAATCCTTGTCAGCAGTTTGCAGAGATCTCCAGTGATCTCTAGCAGTGCCAGCTACATGGCCCATTTCCAGACCCAGCAGGAGCACATTTGCATCAGAGGGGTGGGGCTGTGTGTGTCACATTGTTTTGTGGGACGGTGGAGCAAGTGCTTGAGATGTGTGAATAGGAGAGGACCCCAATCCTTGATGCTGTGACAAGACTATATTTGTCTTTGCCACTAACATCATCTACTACTACTTCATGCTAAGCTTGTGTTAGAAAGAAAGGCTTCTGCAGCCACTAAGGCTATCCTAGGCATGAATCCTTTTTTGTTCAGCCACAATATTTCACAAAGGTGTGTTGGAAAATATGATGAGGCAAACATTCAAGTCTCTGCACTTTCCAGTTTGGAAGTATTAATAGGAGAGTCAGCTGGAAACATGTGCTTCTAGATTTTTAGAAAAAGAGCCCAAAGCAACAAAAGCACCCAGGTTTTTGCATCATAACTTTAGTCTAATGCAGAATAAACATGGAATTCTTAAAAATATTTGAATGAGAGAGGGCACACATCCTTGAGAAACATTCTTCAAACTCACAGAATAACAGGATCACAGAATGGTTGATGTTGGAAGGGCTTCTGGAGGTCATGTGGTCCAACCCCTCTGCTCAAGCAGGGACACCTGCAGCTGGCTGCCCAGGACCATTTCCAGATGGCCTTTGAATATCTCCAAAGATCACAACTTCCCTGGGTAACCTGTGTCAATGCTGGATCGCGGTCATAGTAAAAAAGAAATATTTCAGTTTGCTGAAATGCAATCTCCATTTCAGTTTGCTTCTTGTCCTGTCACTGGACACCACTGAATAGAGATTGGCAGCATTTGCTTTACACACTTTAAGTGTAAAAGACGTCTTCTTTGTGCCCTCTCTTCCAGTATTTAGACACTTTGAGAACCCCCCCGAGCCTCCTCCAGGCTGAACACTCCTGGCTTTCTCATTCTTTCCTCATAGAAGAGATGCTCCTGTCACTTCACCATCTTACTGGCCCTTTGTTGGATGCTCCAGTATGTCCATCTCTCTTGTACTGGTGTGCCCAGAACTGAGCCAAGAACTTCAGGTGTGACTTCACCAGTGCTGAGCAACAGGGAAGGATCGCTACCTTCAATCTACTGGCTTTGCTTTGCCTAATGCAGCCCAGGATACAATTCAGCTTCTTTGTGGTAAAAAGACAAGTTGTGCTTTTTAGTTACTTTTGGTTTTGAAGTTCACAGTCATGAAGTAGCAGTCTGTGCTCTGGAAGTCTGGGTTGTGCTGAGCTTGCTGAGAGCAGACCTTGTAGCTGTGAACACTTTTAATTGCTTCAATATACTCTCCTAACCCCTAGATTGCCGTGGCCTATTGTGTCTTTTGCTAAGCTTATCTGTTTATTGTGTACCACTGGTCTAGAAATTTTTTACATTTGGACAATTGGGATGACTTTAGGGAGGATCAATACAGAGGCAGCAAACTGTGAAATCACTATTACAAAAGACTCATTCTGTAAAAGAATACAGCAAATCATGTTAAAACATGTCCTCTCGGTAGGGTTTAGACACTTCAATTTTGCGAGTGGGGTAATGTTTCAAATCACATTATAACATTTTACACGAGAATCTAAGGCTGTAAAATGTAAGGCTGTAGGCAGTAATGAATGATGAACAGTGCTGAGTCCTGTTTCCTAAACCCTCATGGTTACTTTACAAAATATTTTAGATTGTAATGTTTTGCAGTGCAAAGATAATATGGTTTCGAAAAATCACTGTTATAAGAGCCAGTCATATGTCTTTGTGATACTTATGTTTTCTAGTTAAGCTTATAAACTTCTTTACTAATGCATCTCCACTGGAGATGCTTCTCTCTCAAATAAGCATAATTGTAATAAATCACTGTTAAAACACCAGACCACAAAAAATATTTCATGTGCTCATCCAAGTGTAGAATTTTAGTTTTATGTGTTTTCTTCTATAGCATCATTTATAGTGATGTCAGCATGTCCAGTTTTCCTTCCCAACAGCCTAAACCTGAAAATATTTGCATCTGTGTCAGTGCTAGGTCTGATAATTGCTGTCTTGTGAACCATCAGAACGAGACATTGCAGCTATACAAAAGTCATGACTCACCACTTACCAACCAGATAAGGCTTTTGTTTCAATGTCTCTCTATTCAGAAAAAGTTAATTTTATATTATCTGAATTATTGCCTGTGGAATATAAAAAACTCTAAAACTTACTAGTTATTGTTTCCCCCTATCTGAGGCTTTCATTATTCTCTCTTACTATAGCATAGTAGTAGTGCTTGGCTTTACACATTGAGGATTTAAGGAGAAAAAAAGACACTAGTCTTTCTGTAAGACACACAGCTATTCTGAATGATAGCTTGTGCTTAGTTTTCCCCCCTGTAATATTTACATACATATTTTCTATTTCTGGGTAATTTTTTCTTTTCTCATAATATATCACATCTTTAACTGGCTTCATGTGAATTTAGCATGCTTCACATGTTATTAGATCAAGAAAGCTTTCATGTTTAGGGTTTGAAGTAACTCAAAAGTTACAAGACAAGGTGAGGAAAAGCCCATTCATTGCAAAGTTGCTTTACCTAGGAGGGACGCTAAGCTGAGAGTGAATAGGACTGGGGCCACTGAGTAGCTATTACTATTCCAATAATTATTCAATTATTTGTACAAAGTAGAACTTTGTAAGAAGGGAGGATCAAGGCTCACTGACCTTCCTTGTTCTCACTCTGTGCTGCAGCTGTGAGTTTACATCAGCAGGAGTTTTCACACAAGTCTATTCAAGGAGGAGAAAACACTAAGCCAAATTCTTCTTCACTGTGAGTGCAAGAGTAAGGCATTTTCTTGCTCTTGCTTTGTAAACATTGCTATCCACTTCCTTTGCCTTTTTCTCTGTTCATCTGAATCAGCACATTTTATTTTAGACTTTTTTGACTGTGACATTTAATATACTGAATTGTTTTCTGGACTTTTAGTTTCATCAAGGAAAACAAAAATGCAAACAAAATAAATCTGATTTGATAAAGACTAAAGCATGATGTTTAGCTGTCCCTTTTGCAGTTGGATAGCACTCTGGAAAATCAGTTACTTGCACAGCCCTCATAGCATAGACAAATCTCTCCTGAACACTCTGATGCGGGACTGTCTTGCTGAAGAGTCCTGCATCACTCTTAACTGAAAGCTCAAGTTGTCTCAGTGACACTATCACTGAAAGTTCTGACCTAGGCCAAGCAGAGTCTTGCTTGAATGGCTAAGCTTAGCACTGTGTTTGCCTTATGCAGTGAGAACAGGTGCATGGCATGACAGACAATTAAAATAGTGTTTATATACAAGTGTGAGCATTTTAGACAATGTATGTTCAGGATCTGATCCTGAGCTATCAATGATTTTACAGAGGGAGTCTTACCTGGATGAGAAATGCAAATGTTTTGTCTTAAATGGAGCTGCTTGATCCATTTGACACACAGTTGAGCTATACAGTGTGTCATTGCTGGTTCTCACGAACCTGAACAATTTGCTGGGTATTACTTAGTTCTGCTTTTTAACAGACCTTGCAACACTATGCACACAGTTTGCAACCCTCGTCTTCTATCTTTTCAAAATGATTGTTGTATCTTTATAGCAACAGAGGTCTAGCAAGGAATAGGGACATTGTATCACTTTGCACAGTAATGGGGGAAAGGAAAGTGAATTGTCTATAATTTGTTTCTCCATCCAGACAAGTCAAGCTAAGTTATGATGAGAGCGGTGCAGCAGTCATGATCACCTACCGTTTTATAGCTGATGTGATTGTTTTTATGAAGCCTATAACATTTTTAACAGTGCTGTTGTGCTGATCATCGTTCTTGTCTCAGCTGAACAATATTACTACAGTTAAGTCAATTCACCTTGCAAGCAGGGCTTGCTGCTGGCAGAGTATGAGAAGAAATCACACAGGGGACTGTCTTTGCTTACTCAGTTACAGGCAGGGGGCAAGAGAGAGCAGGGACATTGGTCAGTTGGTCAAACCCTTCAATGAATTATTCAAAGATTTTTTTTTTTTCTTTTCCTTTTGGCAAGGCGATGAACAATTCTGCCACATTTCAGATAGCAACTTGCCATTTAGCGTGAGTCTTCGCCTGTTGTTATTCATGCAGTGGCTGGGTGAAGGGCAAAAGCATAGCTAAAAATAAAGACTGGAAGTAAGGATCTGTTTTTTTCATTGATCATTCTGAATTATTCAAGGTGCTCCTTTGCAGAGGGTCACACAAGAGTCAGCATACTACTGGCTACAGTAGCCATGCAGCAGAAGGAAAAGACAGGCGGTGGGTGAGTGAAGTGGGGGGGCAGCCAGTACGTTCCCTGTTCTTCCAGCTCCTTAGTGCTTGGTCCTTTTGCCTGTATACTAGTGGCCCTCATTTAACTGCTTACTAGACTGCTTGTAATTGTTGTCTGAATTTCAGCAGAACATGACACATAAACTAATGAGTAACAGCTCCCTAGCATGCGGTGGGGTCAAGTACTGTGCTTGCTCCTCTGCTGGTGTTGGTGGCCTTGCTGAAAAAATCTTTATCTTTTCTAACTCCAGACAGCCCAGCAGTCTTCACTATTGTGATAAGAGGAAAGATAAACTCAGCCTACTTCTCTGGTCCTCAGATATTCCTCATGTCCTCTGACAGTCTCTCTGCCTATTCCCTCCCATTTACTTTGATGTTACCTTGGAACTTTTAGATTGAAGTCAGTGAATTTAAACTGGTTAAAAAATATTTTTGTTTCTCTCATTCCTTTTTCTGCAGTGTGTTCTCCACCATTTTTCCTTTCCACGATCTACCTGCTGCTGGTCTAATGTCAGGACTTCTATTAGTGTCCACTGTATGGTTTGACAGTTGTCCTGGTGTTTTGTCCACAGGAGGCATTTTTAAATAAAACCTTTCTTTTTTAGCAAAGTGTTAGTTATTCTAACAAAAGATATTAAGTCTGAAAGAATGGGAAAAAACAGACAAGCCATATGAACTCTGGTGTAAATGAAATTGTATGTTCTGGAGACAGGGGAAGAATATGCTTTTGTCTCACCCTTCAGTTTCTTGAAATTATTCATGGGAAGACATACCACTTTCTGAAATACATCTAGGTTTAGTGTTTACTGCTCCTACTCTCTTTTCTATGTTTGTTTGAAAATGGATATTTAGATAGACTGAGAGCTCTGACCTGCAAATAAAAGCGCTGGATTTTGTACAGCTAGAGGAAACTATTTAGCAAAACACCAAGAGTCCGGAATTGGCTTTATGTACACAGGTGTTTAAGTCCTGTGGAAGTTACTGGGAGTTGTGAATATGTCCTGGAGGCAGAAGTGCTCAGGATATTCCTTATTCTAGGCTAATACAGAGCAGAAGCACAAGAAACTGACTCAAACTTTGGTGATTTTTGCTGCAAAATGGGATTGCTAGGGCTGGACATGCAGAGAGTTGAAAGGCTCCTAGTGACTTGTTCCCTAAGTGAGCTTTACGATGTTGACAAGGACATTAAATTGTCTGGTCTTGTAGCAGAAATTAAAGTGTGATAATGTTTGCACTGATTTTTCTTTTTAAACATTTGTGTGTATAGAGGTGTCTCAGAATCTCTGTGAATATGGTTCAAGATTTTTTAAATCATCAGTGAATAATTTGCAATATAAGATACCAGGCGTCTGCTTACACCAGGAGAGATTTAAAGAGCTGAGGGACACTGTTGAAAAAAGGAGAAGGAAACTTCTGGTTTTGATTAGTACTTTCCTCATTTTACCAAAATAAGTTCTGATGTCTAGGCCTGAGTTTGAACTAATAACTGCTGTATAACTGTACTAGCAGTTTCCAAGCAATTTATTTTAAAGTACTCTAGAATACTTGGAGTACAAAAGGTGTCATAGAAAACCAAGTTTTGTTTCATTCTGTTTGATACTTTGGTTTTGAGCTTATCACAGTATAATGGTATGTACAGATTTTAAAGTTTAATGAGGGTCTTCTGTATATGTACGTGTTTATACAAAAAAAAAACCCTGTGGTATACTTACGGAAGACTGAAAATAAGTGAAATATGAATCTCAAAGCAAGAGATCCTTACTGCTCCTTTATAAGACTCAAAATTTTCTAGTTATGACCTCTTTAGCTCCATTAAAATATAATGAACTGTTTAAACTTGAAGACTATATGTGCATTTATGTAATGCATTTCCCTATAAGGTTACTTCATAACAATTTAATAAACAGGGGGCATATAGGAAGGTAAAATTGCTGCATTTCATGATGTAAGGGCTTTATTTTCTTTTTGAATTTACATAGTTGTATTTTGGAATATACTTTGAATGTATTTACATAAAATACATGTAGATATGCATTACACAGTATGGAGCTAACAGGAACATAAGACATGCCTTAGCCAAAAGAAATTAATGGTACTAGAGATCTTGCCCCCATACTTTTGTTTTGCCAGGTCACGGAGAGCCTGAAGCTATAGATTTAACATCCAAGCACATGGTTCTAGGAAAGAGTTCAGCACTCTCACTTCTGGTTGGTTTTACTGGCAATCCATATCAGCAATATCTGGCCTCTAATTGGCTTTGATGTGGGTTTTCACAAGCTTTCAATACTTAGCCTTGGAAAGACCATTGTTCTCTTTATTGAAATAACCTAGATGAAACAGAGATTCGTGTCTGCCATGGATTCAAAAAAGAGAGAGAAAAAAAAGTTGTAGCCAGCCTGTGCCAGATGAGTAAGTGTTTTAGCATGAAGGGTCTGGCATGTCCAGGTTTGCAGAGCCCTGTGGAAGTTGGAGGTGAGCAGGAGTTCTGGCTTATAGCCCAATGGAACTATGGGCGCCTCTGTGACCACAGGCAGCTAGTTAAATCTCCCTGCTCCTTGCCTGGTTCAACAGGAAAACTGGATAAAAGACAAGACCTGGTTAGATAGCAGATGCTGTCTCTGAATGGAATTTTCCTAGGAGAGGTAAATGAAAACAACTGGGCTTTTAGTAAAGACCTCTCATGCTCCCATCAGAACATTTACAAATGAAATGTGAAATTGATAGCTATATCTTTTAATTGTTTTCTGTGCTACTGTTAGAATCAGTCTTTGAAACATGGTTGTAGTCTTTTTCATAGTGGTATGTTTCTCCTTTATGTGAGAGTCACCCAGAATCTATTCACTCTGGGGTAGGGGTCAGAATTTATTAATGAGACTCTTAAATCAGATTTTGTGCCTTTTCCCTTCTTTGTTTCTAAAATTGATTATACGGCTTGACATCTGTAGAGGAAGAGATATTGTCAATGTCAATATTGCTTTGAGTAAAATTCTGCTTCTGATGACTATGTGACACAAAAGAAGAGCAGGGGTGGGAAAATTCAGTGACATAATTAACGTGGTAGAGCATAACTGCCCTCTTGAACAGGAGGAAAGCTCTTGTTGGGAAAAAGTTCTTTGTATGTGGCAATACCCTTCCAGCAGTTTCACTGTTGGGGAGTCACATCTGCACACCACTCAAATACCTCAAATGTACACAATGAGAAGCAATGGTTGGTCATATGTCTGTACCTAGAAGCACATTCTCTTTAGCATGCACTCATGCATCTGGTAGAAGTGGCCTGACTGTTTTCAGCATGTCTAGGAATTTTTATTATTTCCAGGAGGTTTCTATGATGTGTGGAAATACATGTTAAAGAGCACTAACAGATGAATGGGAAATACTGATTAGGGAGAGGCTGGAAATGGAAAATACAATGTGAAACGTGCTCTGACGGATGAGAAAGAAGTGTTGCCTTTGTGCAGAAGGGGGTACATCAGACACGTGGGAGGTCTTTATTTAGACTTTGTGGACTTATGTCCCTCCTCTTCCTTTAGAAGGGAGTGCTGGTGTGACAAAGTGTCACACATGGCATAAAGTGAATTGTGGCAAAGCCAAGACTGTACAATAGAGAATGATTATTCCTAAAGGGAAGAATGTTAAAATAATCTTTTTTTTTTTTTTTTTTTTCTCATGCTGAAGCTGTGATCCCTCAAGCATTTGTGTGGATGAGAAGGTGAGTTCACCACTTTGGAAATACAGGGGGAAAATCTGGCTCTTAACACATAGTTTAGGGCAAGCACCAGCACTTCCCTCTTGGGAAAAAGCTTTCTTTTATTTCTGAAAGTGGATTAGGATTCCTGATACAGCTCTTTCACAACACAGTTGAAACAGTATTTGTCTTGTTTTGTTCTTCTCTCCCAAATTATCATTGTTCTGACTTATGGGAGTTTTTTAGGGTAACATTAACTTTGGAGAAATGCAATTTCCAAACAATGTTTTCCATCCTTCTGATCTTTCTTTACTCACTTTCCAGGACTTTGCTTTGATCTCTCAGTTGGCTGTCTCTCCACATTGTCTGTTGGTTTATGGGAAGAGCAGACATCTGTACCTGAAGTGTGAGTCTAGTCATTACAAGTAATGTATTTTTCATTAGGTAGTATAAATGATATATGATAGACCATGTGCTGTTTTATTTAAGCAGCGGTAACAAGACATTTTGAGGGTGTCTCCCACTTCCAGTAATGTTTTAGATTGTTTTAAACTTATTCAGCTTCCTTAACTTTCTACATTGCAGCAGCTTTTGTGATTGCTTCCCAACGCTTCAGATACCACAGTCAAAACTCCCATCATGCTGCAAGCTAAGATGATATTTCTTCTGCAGCAACTATTACATTCAGGGCAGCAGATCTACCATCTGCAGCCCTTCTGCTGGCCTTAGAATCTAAGGCACAGACTTCAACCATGAACAGCTAAACACAGCACATTGTCAGTAATGAAGAGTTCATCATAATGTGGCAAACACCTGTGTGAGCAAAACAGTGAAGGAATGACTTTTGCAAGAGTGTGGATAGAAGATTAGATGGAACATTAATTAGGTCCTGGATGGAAATTTTAATGTTGAATGTTTAGTATAGGAAGTGCAGTCATCGTAGCTCTTTGTAATGAAAAGATGACACATCAGTAACTACCTACCTAATGCATATGGTAAAAAAATGGTTAATATGGCTGTCAGTTGATTCCTTGCAGCAAATAATCAACCCACAAAGTCATAGAGTAGAACACATCTCATTTGGCAGTGGTTTAGTGAAAAAGCTGAGGATGACGTTTAAAACCCTGCAGGTTTTTTTTACAGGCTTGCCCACACCTATGCCACATATATATGCAGACTTATGCAAAGGTCCCACTTTGCTGAATGTCCTCAGTTGTTTGCAGCCCAAACAGGAAGGATGGTGTAGCATGGCTGCTATTGCAGGATCTATTCCTGATAACCAGGATACCCTCAAAGCATGGTGCGATCCTTGCAAGTAACTTACTGTGTCTGTTGTGCATATTTGCCTTTGCTTGATGGGGCTGTTAGGGCATGTGGCTACCTACTTCATTGCTTTGCTAGAGAGAACTGTGTTATCTGCATGATGCTGCAAAGACAGGGAAGGAGCTGAGACCACAAGGTATTTTTAAATCCCGAAGCCCAATGTAACAGTCACCGTACCTCCTACAGGTACATTACTGGAAGAGTCAGTGAAAAAATGGCTTGAGAATGGTAAAGAAAGAAGAAAGCAATTGGCATAAAGTATGACAATAACCAGGCAAAACAGTAAAGGGGAACTGTTTTTTGTTTGGTTTTGTTGTTTTTTTTTTTTTTTTCCTGAATGGAAGGTAAAATATACAGAGAAAGTGAGAATGAGTTTGGATGTTTGCAGATTGTAGCTTGTGCCCTGGAGATGATTGTGAACTTGATGCAGAAGGTGATGGGAAGTCATAGAAAGGTGATGACTAGAAGAATAACCTACACTGAACTTCTGACTTGGGAAGTGAGGCTGAAATGCAGCTGCTTAAATAAATGGAAGGTGCTATGCCCCTGGGAAATGATCAAAATGTTTAGCAGTTGAAGCAGTAATATTAGAGAGCAGTAGTGAACTTGAGTAGGATGTAAATGGCAGTGAGGAGATGCAAAAGCCATTCATGTCTCTAATTCTGGACAGATCTGATGGGAACACTGTTTGTACCAGGATGGCAGGAGCCATCAGTCCATACAAGATGTTAAAATAGGATTTTTTTAAATGGATTTTTTTTTTTTTGTTTAAATATGAAACTAGTAAATTGAATGACCTTGCTAGAGCTTGCATTTTACATTTTTGGGGTAGTCAAAGCTGATGAAAGTGTAATAAAAAAAAAAAAATCTATTCTTAGTTGCTGGCTTCAACTCAGGATATACATATATATTTAGCTAAAAAATTGCTTTACCTAAAGAATGAGAATGGATTAGTCAACACAGTAAGAATCATAGAATGCTAGGGGTTGGAAGGGACCTTTAGAAATCATCTAGTCCAACCTCCCTGCAGAAGCAGATCCACTTATATCAGGTCGCAAGGGAATACATCCACACGGGTTTTGAAGACCTGTAGAGAAGGAGATTGCACACTCTCCCTGGGCAGCCTGTGCCAGGGCTCCCTCACCTGAATAGGAAATATTTCCTTATGTTTAAGTGGAACTTTTTGTGTTCTAGCTTATGTCCATTACCCCTTATCCTGTCACTAGATACAATAGAAAAAAGGGATGTCCCAACCTCCTGATATCCACCCTTTAGATATTTGTAAATATTAAATGAGATTCCCCCTCAGTCTCCTCTTCTCCAGACTAAACAGCCCCAGTTCCCGCANGTGCTGGATGGCAGCACAGCCTCCGGGGAATCAGCCAGTCCTCCCATTTTGGTGTCAGCAAACTTGCTGAAGGTACACTCTGTCCCCTCATCCAGGTCATTGATGAAGATGTTGAACAAGAAGTCTATCAGGTCAGTCAATCAGGATCTCCCCTTGCTGAATCCATTTTGACTCCCTCTCATAATCATCTTTCCTTCATATGTTTATTAACAACATTCAGGATCAATTGCTCCATCACCTTTCCAGAGGTGGAGGTGAGGCTAACCGGCCTGTAGTTTCCCGAGTCGTCCTTCCTGTAGAGTGACATTGGCTTTTCTCCAGTCCTCAGGCACCTCACCTGTCTTCCATGATTGTTAAAAACGATGGTGGGTGGCTTAGCAATCACATCAGCCATCTCTGTCAGCACTCTCGGATGCATCCAGTCAGGACCCATTGACTTGTGAGCATTAAGCTTGGCCAACAAATCTTTAACCTCTTCCTCATCCACCAAGGGCAAGTCCTCTGCTGTCCAGGCCATCCTATTATCCTTGCTTGAATGGGCTTCCTGAGGCCCAGCCTTGGCTGTAAAGACTGAACCAAAAAAGGCATTCAGTACTTTGGTCTTCTCTGCATCCTTGGTCACCAGGGCACCCTCTGTGTTCAGCAGCGGGCCCACATTTCCCTTTATCTTCCTTTTGCTGCTGATGTACCTGAAAAAAACCTTCTTGTTTTCCTTAACTTTCCTGGCCAGGTTTAATTCTAAAAGGGCTATAGCCTTTCTGATTACACCCCTGCATGCTCTGGCAATGTTCTCTTCCCAAGAAATCAGACCCTTTTTCCACCTCTCATGGATGTCTACTTTCTCCCTGAGTTGTCCCAGCAGATCTTTGTTCATTCAAGCAGGCCTCCTATCTCCTTTTCCCACTTTTCGACATGTGGGGACACACTTATCCTGATCTTCGAGGAAGTGGTACTTGAAGATCAACCAGCTCTCTTGGGCTTATCCCATGAGATCCCTTCAAGCAGGCCTTGAAGAGGCCAATATCAGCTTGCCTGAAATCCAGGGCCACAGTCCTGCTTCTTCCACACAGGATCTTAAACTCTATCATCTCATGTTCACTGCAGCCAAGGTTGCCTCCAACCTTCATATCCCCAACCAGGCCCTCCTTATTTTTCAGAATAAGGTCTAGCAGCACACTCCTCCTCGTTGGTTCTCAACCACCTGTAACAGGAAGATCATTGATAAAAGATTTAGTTTGGATTGGAGATAGGCAGTCAAAGATAGGTGGTCAATTTTTAGGACCTCATTAGGTTTGTGGACATCCCTGCTCATTGTGACCATGATTTTTTTTCTTCAGATTGTCAGTCTGTACTGGTTCTGACTACATATGTTGAGGTCTTGTTGACAACAGGGAGTGGCTATCAATTTAAGTTATCTGGTCTCTGGAAAATACAAAATCGTTATCTCTTATTTTGTTGAGTGCATATCAATGACCCCAACATTAGAAGTAGGAAGATTTATTTTTGCCTCTAACTTCAGTTGTTCTGGTTTGACTATTTTTACCTCCAGGGCACTGCAAACTCAAATCAAAATTGTCAAATTTCACATAAGATTGAGTAAAAGCAATATTCTCTTTATTAGTACTTTAAGCAAGTTCATTATTAGTTTTCTGAGAAGGTGCTGAACCTTGAATGAATTTGAGGTTCATTAAATAAGGTTCAGAGATATCTACTGAGGATATTCCACTGATAATGTCTTTTAAACTTCACCAACCTGAGCTGAATTAAAACTAATAATGCAGCAATTTAGAGAGGAAAGGTTCATGTGGCTGTTAAAAGCTATGAGTAGTAATTCTCCTTAAACTTTCTTTTAAGTTAAATTTAAAAATTGGAGCCTTTAGACATCATAAAAAATGAATCTGTAGCTTCAGTAAGCAATTTTCTCACAATTTATTGTGCTGATGTCTTTTTTTAACTTTGTTCTTATTTTTTAGTGAGATTTTATTTTAACAATGAATTTTGATTCAGAGTGGAGGTTTTACTCTTGAGTAAAACCTTTTAGCTTTTTTCATACGTTTTGAAGCTGATTGAGGAGTTACCCTTCCTTCCCCTTTTTCCTTTCAAATATTTTCTAAAGAAAATGTCATCCTGTAACATGACTACATGAATTTACAGTACAGATTCATTAGGCCTCTGAAACAATATCAGACTATAAGGACAAAGTTCTGAGTCTTTGCACGTTGAATGGATGGATTTAACTTTTTTGACTTCAGAAATGAGTAGAAGAAAATAAGTACAGGGAAATATAAAGAGTAAAATGTCTGGAAATTATTGGAGTAGAAAAGACAAATGAAGCATACTAGGGCTCTTGGTTATGACTGCAGATCTGCATGGCTTGTAATCTCTCTCTAGATGTTCCAGTGATTTTGAGCAAGACAGTTCACAGTATTTTTGCTATGTTATCTATCAGATATTTATTAAATTGTCTTTTGTCTGAAGAAAAATGCTATTCATCAAAATTTTCTAAGTACAAAACATCTAAAAAAAATCACTTGTGTAGAATGGGTGGTTTATCAAACAGATTCATAAGTGTCTTTTCCTGAAGGCGCTGGTAGGAAGGCTATAATTTCTAACATTTTTGTTTTCCCCTACTCCTCTCTTGCACTATTCCTAACGCAAAATCTATATAACATTTCCTGAGATTGGTGTCTGCTCACATCTTGGATGAGTGGGTAAAAAACTGCCTGGCTGACCGGGCCCAAGGAGTGATGGTGAGTGGAATTAAATCCAGTTGGTGTCTGGTCACCATTGGTGTTCCCCGGGACTCAATTCTGGGACCTCTTCTGTTTAATATCTTTATCAATGATCTGGATGAGGAGATCAGATGCACTCTCAGTCAGTTGCATGAGGGCAGGAAGGCTCTCCAGAGGGATCTGGACAAGCTGGAGCGATGGGCCAAGGTCAACAGCATGAGGTTTAATAAGGCCAAGTTCCAGGTCCTGCACTTGGGTGACAACAATGCCATGCAATGCTACAGGCTTGGGGATGTGTAGCTAGAAAGATGCCCAAAGGAAAAATACTTGGGAGTGTTAATTGACAGATGGCAGAACATGAGCCAGCAGTGTGCCTAGGTGGCCAAGAAGGCCAATGACATCCTGGCTTGTATTGAAAGTATGTGATCAGTAGGACTGACGACATTCAGAGCTCTAGCATGAAGAATGTGAAGGAAACATAACACTGTTATTTATAGGATGAGATATCTCCGTAGGACATCCTACTGCAGTTTTGCAGTAGTTTTTTTTGTCTCTGAAACAGTTAACAATGCTAATATTTAATCCACCATCTGCAGTTATGCACATTAATGCCTCAGAAGAAANGGGACTCAATTCTGGGACCTCTTCTGTTTAATATCTTTATCAATGATCTGGATGAGGAGATCAGATGCACTCTCAGTCAGTTGCATGAGGGCAGGAAGGCTCTCCAGAGNGAAAGAGTATAGTTTTGCAGTAGTTTTTTTTGTCTCTGAAACAGTTAACAATGCTAATATTTAATCCACCATCTGCAGTTATGCACATTAATGCCTCAGAAGAAAAAAAAAAAAAGAACTTGTAGTTGCTGATTTAAGCTTTCTGCTGCAAACATTGTATTATTTGCAACTGATTTTCAAGATCTCAATGTCAATTTTTGAAATTTGAAGATTTCTTTATAGGAGAAAGAGGCCTTGTCTACATAAGGACATGGCAGTGACTTCACTAAATTAGCTCTCCTGGCTACAGTACAGCAGAATACAGCATATCAGCCTATCACATGGTAATTGGAACCCATCTCTAAACAGGCTCAGGGCTGTACAAATGGAAGATGATAAGAAGTGTTTCATCTAGGATGGAAACATATTGAATTTTCTACTTTTCTAAGCTCCTGTGTCTGAGTATGTATATGATATGATCTCTGAGTCGATTTGTTTACCTTCTACACTACTCTCATAACATCTGGTATTTTGAATACAGAGATCCTTCATGCCAATGGATTGTATAGTAGAGGATAAATATTAAGCGGACTAGTAACAGATATTTTCCTCTCCTGTTCTCTATAATGCAGTTGAATTAAAAAAGGCAGTCTTAAATGACATGTCCTTAATAATTTGCTGCGATTCTACTTTGTATTCATAACTCCTCTGCAATTGCACCTGCTCTGATAGAGTCAAGAAAGTAATATTAACCAATTGTTTCTTCTCTTTGCATGTTAAGTAAAGTTAAAAGAACAATGTTATAGTAATGAGATATGGAATTCCCTGTTCTGGGAACTAGCAGTGTATTTATAAGGCAGAGAAAAATAATGGTTTCTAAAATCACAGTACTTGTATCTTATTTTTAAAACCCACTTCAATGTTTTTAAAACCCACTTTGCTATAGGATTTAGCAGATGCTAAACTCAGGAGCTTCAGAGGAGTGAAATAAAACATGTCAGTTTTAGGACAGTGACAGCACAGATACATGCCAAATGGACAAGACTCTGCATTATTTTGAAGATAATAATGAAAATTTTATCAACTTCAGGAGTGTAGTAGCCTGCTCTTCAGGTTATTTGTAAATAAGAAAGCTCAAGGCTTGGTAGAGAGTCTTTTGTCAGTCCTGTTCGTCTTTTTTATCCACTTCCACTAGCTGTGTTAAGGACCTTTCCTATGCTTTGGCATGGCTTCAGCTGTAAGATACATTACTTGAATTCAGTTGCAACAAAAGTCTTAAACCTGAGAAGATGCTAGGCTTTCTGTTTTGTTTCAAGCACAGAGATGTCTACAACTTTGGTCTGTGATTTCTAAGTTGACAGTTTTATATGCTTCATATCTGTCTTGTTACACCTGTCATGGAAGATAGATGAACAGGAACATAACTGAAAAGCCACATTGGCTCTTCCCTTGATAACTTCTGCCTTTTGGCCTTCTTAAAATGCAATGAATTGCGAGGAAAGAAAATAGAGTTATTTTCTGTGACGGCATCTTAGTATATCTAAAGATACATTTCTGAGGAAGTTTCTTCAGTCAGATTGATTGTTTGAATGTATCTTGTGTCATGAACACATAGGATACTCAATTAAAGGAGAGATACTAATTTAAATGACATCTTTACTGTAAGGGTGATGGAGCACTGGCACAGGCTACCCAGGGACAGTGTGGAGTCTCCTTCTATGGAGGTTCTCAATACCTGCCTGGATGTGTTCCTGAGTGACCTGATCTAGATGGACCTACTTAAGCAGAGGGGTTGGACTAGATGATCTCTAAAGGTCGCTTCCAACTCCTACAATTCTATGATTACTTAATAACATACAGCTAGTAATGGTTATTTCATATATTTCCTTCAATGAGGTAACATAGACAAGATGAAAACCTTTGGGGAAATTATTTTTTTTTTNCTCTTCCCTTGATAACTTCTGCCTTTTGGCCTTCTTAAAATGCAATGAATTGCGAGGAAAGAAAATAGAGTTATTTTCTGTGACGGCATCTTAGTATATCTAAAGATACATTTCTGAGGAAGTTTCTTCAGTCAGATTGATTGTTTGAATGTATCTTGTGTCATGAACACATAGGATACTCAATTAAAGGAGAGATACTAATTTAAATGACATCTTTACTGTAAGGGTGATGGAGCACTGGCACAGGCTACCCAGGGACAGTGTGGAGTCTCCTTCTATGGAGGTTCTCAATACCTGCCTGGATGTGTTCCTGAGTGACCTGATCTAGATGGACCTACTTAAGTAGAGGGGTTGGACTAGATGATCTCTAAAGGTCGCTTCCAACTCCTACAATTCTATGATTACTTAATAACATACAGCTAGTAATGGTTATTTCATATATTTCCTTCAATGAGGTAACATAGACAAGATGAAAACCTTTGGGGAAATTATTTTTTTTTTCACAGCCTATAAGAATCTGAAATATCTTTCCTATTTATTTGAGCCAGACTCCTAAATCTAAGCTTCCGAGACAGTGACACTCTCACTTTTTGAGCTTTCTGACATCCAACAGACATGTACAGCAAAATCTCAGCTTCTGGTGGTATTGGTTTGTTTTTGGGTTTTTTTTGGTGGGTTTTTTTGGGTTTATTTTGTGTATGTATGGGTTGTTTGTTTGTTTTTGTTTAGTTTGTTTTGGTTTGGTTTGATTGGTTGGTTTTTTTTCCCAGAAACCACAAGGGATTTATCACAGTTTCAAAATTTTGGGCTTTTTTCTCTTATACTATCAGGCAAAGCCTGTTTTGATAAGTCCTTAAGAATGGGAAAACTTTATTTTGGATAAATAGTTGCTACTTTCTAATGCAAAATCAGCTTTAAATAAAGTACTAAATATATTGACTAGATTAGCTCCTAACAATTAACTTTATAATTACAACTTTGCTTTATTTTTATTACAGAATATAAATATTTCTACTTCACCTGAAATGGAAAATAGACACACATCTTCTGATGCTATAAAATAAATTGCAATCCATCTCATTAGTTGTTTCATTTCAGCCCTTGAATTATCCAGATATTATTTCTAAACTTCATTGAATCATTATTTTGGTAGAATTAAAGTCAGCAGGATCACTTTAAAACTATAGGATTTAAATACAATTCCAAGAGTGTTTTTCAACAACAAATTGTGGTTTTCTTTTTGATCAGGACCAGTCAGAAACCTCGACTTTTTGAAAATAGCAACATTTTATACTTGTCTAGAAATAGTCGTTCAGAATAACCTTGAAAGAACTTCTAAGGTAATAATATACATAAATCAGAGTAAGATTATAACATTCGTTACTCACTTTTTGAGAAGTAATTAGAGAACTTTAATGATTTCTGAAGAATTACACGATTGGATTTTGTGTATTAATGGCAAAAAAATGCCCTTCTAACAGTGTCATGAGAATTTTAACTAATCTGAGTAGACAAGACCTTTCAGTATCACTATGTCCTTAATCTCATGTCCTAATAACAGTTCAGCTCTCACCTGGTAATAAATCCACACCAAAGCCCTCAATCTCAACACTCTCAAGCTCTTGGAAGTTTATACTTCAGCTAAATGACTTTGTTGCAGACCCAACTTTAATAACAACTCAAGGGAAGGACTCTGACTGTAGTGGCTTGGATCTCACATCTAACCAATGACCCAAGCTAACCTCAGTTAGCTTGTGAAAACTTGCAAGATCACAGACTAAGATAAAGGAATAAGAAAACAGGAGAGGCAAGTCAAAAACGGTAACTTGTTCTTTTGGGGTCAACCTCATCATAAAAGGTTAACTCTACTGGTCTGCTTGTAGTATTGATAACTTTGAAAGGAGTGTTGATGGAATGAAACCACTGTGTGAAGAGACCTTTTGTGTTATACTGCACCTGGGCTGGAGTTAATACAAATTCCAGTCTGACAGAATTTATTCTGAAGATTTCATAGGGACTATAACTGGCTGGCTGCCACCCACTGTGGTTATAAACCCGAGCTCTGCAATTTGTTTCTTTATCTTGGGCTGTGTGTGCTTAAATTGTCCCTGAGCTACTGTTGTCGGTTTGCATACATTAATATGTCACAGCCCCAGGACCACTAATACAGAACACCAAAGTATAAGTTTATATTCTTGAAGACCTCATAATTCACTAGTGCTTTTATCTAGTTAGTGAATTTCAAAGACAGTACATCATGTTGTGTCTTAGGAGACCGATTCTTTCTTTCAGGGTTGTAAGTGAATACTGCTCTGCTGTGACATGGACACTGAAGTGTCTCGGGTTGAGGCCTCATTCACTTTCCGTTACATTATCTCAGTGCAGTCCCATGCTAAAAACCCCCAGAAGTGATATAATTGCACTTGATGCTTTACTGCTTGTGAAAAGGCATTCAAACTTCAGATGGAAAAGTATTAGTGGTGTGCAGAAAAAAAGCAGGCTCAGGCAGAGGGCAGGAATCCTGGCCTCTGGGCAGAGAGACTGCAAGGTTTTCTTCTGCCTGACACTGTTAGGATACAGATCTGCTGTCATTCAGCATCTGCTGCTAGGAGCTGAGCAGCTAAAAACTCCACAAGTAGTTTCTAACAGGTTGAACAAAATTCCTTTTTGTTGATTATTTTGGTTTCCACTGTTTGTTTTCCTCTGGATTGTCTTTTCCAAGGGTTCTTATTTGGTCAATAGAAGAGAATTTGTTGACTCACATGGCTAAAGTTCCTCTATCTCATAATCATCACATCATGCTATTCTGTCATTTTCCAAAGCAAAGAATTGCTCTTCAGAAAAATCTGTAACTTCAAAAACCTCTAACCTCAAAGACAAGTGCTTGCTGATAGATAACTTAGTAGTACCATGAGCAGGACAAGCGACTCCCTCAGATGAAATACAAGGAACAGAAGTGAAGTTTCAAGCTTGCTGTCAGAACAATGCCAACAGCACCAGCCTTTCCAGAACATTGCTCTGTAAAAATAAGAAAGAAGAAATCAAATCTCTGTCTTCAAATTCTGTAGTCATTTTTAAAAATACCTGTGAGGAAACTGGGATTGAGCAGCTCCAGAGTTTCCTTCAGTACAAATGGCCTGACGAATAAATACATGGTTGAATGGATGGCTACTAGTGAGCATTTCTGAAAGGCTTGGGAATTATGTGCTCTCATGACTGGAGACAAAGCTAATTTTTAACATTTGAGCCAGGCAATTTTATCTACCTCAAGGTAACACATAACCCATGCTAATTAAGCAATATCTCGTCTCCTGATCTGCAGGCAGTTGTCTATAGCAATTGTGCTGAGCTTACTGTTTGAGGAGGAGATAAAACTTTATCCATTAACTGCTACCCGGGAATGACATTGAAACTTTAGAAAACATTTAAAATGCATTATTTTTTGGATCTTGTTTCTTCCCTGACACTAAATAAATAAATAAAGCATTTTCTGATGGTAAAGAAAAAAGCAGAACAGATATATCTATGGCAAATGTCCCAGGAATCAACAATAGCATAGAAGATTAACTGTACTCATTTGGTTTAGAGGCATCCCAGATCACAGGGGAAAAAAAAGCTTTGGATCTCGTTTTGCCAAATGCTAAGTGTGTTTCAGCTTTCAGTAAAATCAAAAGGAGTCAGAGAAGCTCAGCTTCAATGGCTTTGATCTCTTGGAATTTCGGCCCTTGGCCTATGCTGAAAGGATGATTGTAGGTTTTGCCATCCCATTCCATCACCTTTTTCCATCCCCTCTTCCCATTCCTAAGCTTTAATTTTGTAACCTGGCTCATTCAGAAGGCCCATCCTATCAGCAAGAGTGTTTGGAGGTTTTTTTTGAACTCTCTGCAGTGTTATCAGGAATTTTAGCTGAGGTGGGTGGGATAGCCCTCATGAACTCAGTTTCAGGGTGAATGAACAAGCACTCGTCATGTAATTACTTTGTAGTCATGCTGAGGTCACTCATCTTGAATGTCTCAGAAGAGTGGTGCCCTCTTTAAGAGCGGGATGCTGGAAGGATGGTGATAAATTGAAGATAAATAGAAAGGACAAACAATGCCTTGAGACTAAAATTACACCGCCTTTTCCTGTGTTACTGCCAATACCTTACATAGTTTATGTACTACTCAAACACGATGTCGAGGCAGAGATGCATAAGTGATACAAAGACATTGTAATAGTTTTCTTTGGAAATTTAATTTCTTCCTAATTTTCTGTCTTATAAAGTATCATTGCAGGAATAGAGAGAAGAGGGTTTACATTTATAGAAGGTGCCAAAGGCAGAGAAGAAATATGGTGCTCAGTACAGTAGAGGAAAACAAGAGAAAACAAGAAAAATAGGCTCTATTGCTCCAGCTATAGGACACTATGTATTTCAATTCAAACCCTTGTTGTCTTATGTGTTGAATCTTCCCTGATGGGTTGTTCTGTAGTTTTCTCATCTCTAACAGCCATTTTTCTTATGAATACATCACTTCAGAATGAAGGAAGCAGAGATTTTAGCTAAAGTTGTGGTTGCATCGTGACATAAATCTGTCCTTGCAGATCCCAGTACTAGGTGAAAACCACTATGATCCTGTGGCACAGAGTTCCCAATCTACCTTCCTTTCTGGTTCGAGTGCATTTAGAAAACACTGGAAGGTGAACCTGGAGGCTTTATGGCAGATCAACCTTGCCCATGCCACTCCTGCCTCCCCACCAGACTGGCACCATCTGCTTTCTTCATTCAGTTCGAATCTTGTATAAAGCTGACATAAGCTGTATGTTGTGGAGAATCAGCAACAGCTAAAGGGCTTTCATGTGAGATGAAGGATGTACAGGTTTTGGTTCAGGAACTTGTCCAAGTAGACAAAATTATAACAGACTTTTGTGCTATTTCTCCGTTTCTATCCTTGATATTAGCTATTAACAAATTCCACTAAGCACTGGGGACTTCTCGTAACAGTGCTGCAAGCTTCTGTCCTTTGCATATATATGGGCCCATATATGGGCATGTATTTGCTAATATCATGAATTTTTAGTCCAATATTAATTTAATCAGTATTTTATTTGTTAATAAAACATACCTAAAATGCTAATGAAGACAAATCATTGTAATTACAGGAAAACAGAGCCATAGGAAGAGTCATTTGTGGTTTCCAAATAAGAGTTATGACAGCAAACAAGGTGTAAGGCCTGAAGAACTTGGTTTGTAGTTGGAGGTAATATACTGCTCTATATGCATTTGTGAGGATTTATGCCTTAAACTGGACAGCAGGTTATTAATATTATTAATCCTCTATGTGTTGGCTTTTGTGATTTGCTCATGGTTGTCTATTGGCTCACTGGCAAAACAAGAAGCAAAAGTGATTCTCAGCTACCTGTTTTACTCTCTTACACTAATACAACTAACATGCATACAGGTTGAGGTCAAATGCAGCAAAAGTTAGGTTGGTCGCTACCAATTACCTAGGTAGTCAGAGGTCTTTTCAGAGCAAATGTGAAAAGTGCTCATGGTGGTCATTTTATCTGTTAGTTACGCTTTACTTTTCCAGTCATATATATACATGTCTGTGCCTGTTGCTTGGCTATGTGAAGCTATTTTTACCATGAGAACTTTTCAGTGTCAGAAACATGCTATATCACTTTCTTTCAAAGTTACAAGGTGCAAGGTGGCAGCCTGGGCTTCTCACTTTTGATTTAATAGGGGCCAAGGGCTCATTTTACAGAGTCAGATGGTATCAGCATTTCTTTCGCTGAATTCTGCTATCAGAATTTGGAGGTTTTTATTTTCTGGTTACATTTAGAGAACATCATCATAGGAACCTGTTTCATAATTCAATCTTGCATTTTCAAGTTTAATCTAACTTTACCACAGAAGGCTTGTGTTTCATACTTTTGTGCTCTTCACTCCAAAAGTCATTTTATAAAAATGATCTTATAGTTACTCAGAAGTGTTTCTCTAATGTCATTAAAAAAATCCCCAAACCAGTGCAAAACCAGTGAAATCCCCAAAGCAAAACCAGTGAAATAAAGAAGACAAGCACCAGGCAACTAATCTACTAAAACTTTCAGCCGAAAAGCCGTTCATGCTATCATGATTTCAACTGAAAATTCTAACTGTAAATAGGAATGTTTCAAGATAATTTCCCATAAAGCTCAGATTCTGGATTGCCTTCAAAAAAAAAAAGAGACAAAGATCTTGCTTTGACTTGATAAATATTTCACAGAGCTTCTAGAGTTAAATAATTAATAACGGCTAACTCCTATGCAGTGTAATCCTGACTAGCTATTTGTTTTGCATTTTTATTACATTTTAATATCCTATACAGCTTCCTTCTTGATACTCTGTGTGCTCTTTTCACACTGCCTACTCAAGAAATTTGAATAGGCTGGATGAAAGAATATGGTTTTGCTAATTTGTGCCATAAATATTGTGGAAATCTTCACAGTATGCTTTGGCAACTTTTGCATTTGTATCTGAAAATTAGACACCTCTTTTTAAACAAGACATTAGCAGTTCTTCTTTGCACTTTGTGCTAGACGAGTAATATATTAATTGTTCTTTTTATTGACCTGCTGTAATGTAACAAAGTGACGCAATATCTGTACCTATGCATGTATGGTGTCAATAAATGAATGTTTTCAAATTTATCTTAGTTCTAGGTGGAGATGAAGGAACTTGTATAGTTTAACAGAGAATTTACAATTTCCTAAGAAAACTGTAATGATATCATAGCATCAGGTCTTTTTCATTAAATTTTGAACTCCAGATATGCCCAGGTTCATTGAAATCTTGAATGCCTCACCAAGCCAAAACTGAGGGTGAGTTTGCCAAGGAGATGAACGTAAATTTAAAGATTATTCTGTCCAATTCTCTTTAATACTCTACTGTCTTTAGATAGACTCCAACAAAGAACAATTTCACTTTCTTTCTTTTCACTTTTCATTGCATTGGGATGTAAAATACAGAAGATGAATTATGGATGTGAGAGAAGCTGTAGAAAATCTTGGCATGATGTGATGAATCTACATCTAGCAGAGCTCCACTGACATGCTGGTTCTTAGGGAAAGAAAAATACTATTTTTAAAAATCAGTGATGCTAAAAAGGATTTGTTAAAGAGAGCAGTCAGTCTCAAACTTGTTATGCCCCTATCTAAGAGCACAATGCAGACTTCTAACATGGACTGCCAGATAATGTGCAACAGGGTCACAGTTCAGGATTAGATGCACAGAGATCTTTTTGTCTTGCAGTTGCTTGCTGTATACAGCTGATGGTGGTCTGCACTTGTTTGTTTCCTGTCTACAGTGCTGTATACGAAAGCTAACAGAGGAAGTTCTGATTAAGACTAAAGCATCAGGTTACATTAGGTGTTCACAACCTTGCCTCTCCTGCATGACAGCAGTACCCCCAAACTGAACAAATTCAAAATATATGGTACAGACAAATATGGAAAGAAGGTAAACAAAGGTAGGAGTTTGCTTTAACGTATCCTTTTAACCAGCATAGTTTCTGATGCGCTTTAATTTGTTTCATTAATTTGTATGTATAAATGTGAGGAAATCCAAGATTACCTGTGTATTGGGTTTGAGATAGTGATAATTTTCCACAGCAGCCCTTACAGTGCTGTGCCTTCTGTTGGTAGCTAAAGACGTATTGATAGTACATCAGTGTTTTGGATACTGCTCACACAGTATTGAGGCTGTCTCTTCAACATTTCTTCCCTTGTCTCCACCAGTAGGCTGAGGCTGGGCAGGATCCTGGGAGGAGATGGCCAGGACAGCTGACTCAAGCTGACAAAGGAGGTATTCCATACCATATGACATCAGCTCAGCAATATAAACTCAAGGAGCAGAGCAGGAAGGGGAGGTATTTATGATTCATGTTTGCCACTTCCAAAACAACTGTTATGCGTGCTGAAGCCTTGCTTCTTAGGAAGTGGCTGGACATTGCTGCTATGGGAAGTAGAGAGTAATATCTTTATTTGCTTTGCTTCTCACGCAAGTGACTTTGATTTTTCTTTATTAAACTGCTTTTAACTCCACCCAAAAGGCTTTCATCTTATTTCCTCCCTTCCCTGGCTTGCTGAGGATGGGGGTGATAAAGTGGTGTGGTAGGCACCTGGCATCCAGCCAACATCAAACCACCACAACTGGCACTGAAAGATGTACCCTGATCTCTGCTTCAATTATATTGAAGCAATCCAATGAGTATTAAAAAAATAAAGTAACTGATGACAAACTTGATTTCCAGTATAACAAGGCAATGGAAGTTTCCATCTCAAAAATTTTGATAATTAAAACCAGTTAAAATGTTCAAGTATTATTCTGAAATGTCTTTTTACTTTTCATCCCAGTAATTTTCAAAATCATGAATTGGAAAGCTACATAAAGTATTTACAGTAACAGGTTCTAAGAAAAAATATGACTGTTCAATGTTAAGACATAAATGCTTTTGAAATCAATATAATTAATGTATAATTTATATATGCTGAAAATCAGAAGAAGTCTTCTGGATCCTGTCAGAAAATAACAGGTTGGTTGTTGGAAAGAATGGTGTTCTATGGCTATATCATGTTCATGCAAAGTCAGCTGGAGTTTATATAACTTCTGTGAGTATAGTTGGAGTTTTATGAACACATGAAAGAACAAACCAGAGACTCGGCTTCAGAGTGCTTGATGTGCTTCAGACATTTCTGCTTAATTGTTTTGGAAGAATGCATCAACCTTTCTGTTCCTTACCAACAATTATTCCTAGAACCTTTGAACAAAGTATTTTTCCATGCACTGAAGGTCTGCTAATACTATTTTTTGTTTGTTTGTATGTTTGTTTATTTTTGTCTTAAAAAAATGCAGTTGAGGGGACAAAGATAACATTGGTATGAACAGACTGGAAAGTAGCCTGCCATCTTTATACAACCTCTTCTCACTCTGCAGAATCACTGGCCAATTTGTAGGCATACAGTACCCTGGCATTCACTTGAATTGTTTATTAGGGGCAGAAATGAACCTCTCTATTCACCTCCCACAAACACAGATAACTAGAGAAGGTAAATACTGAAGACTCCGTTGTTACTTTTAGCTCCTTAACCCTTTTTTCAGCCCATTTCCACTGGCATAAGGTTTACTATTTTTCAAATTCCTAAATTATCTACCTTTGGAATATATGCCAAGTTCATTTTCACTGCTGTCTGTTAAAGTGGCAATGCCACTATCTGAGGTCTCCTCAGACAAATACTATGTGTTATTGCTACACTTCCTATCTTTTTCTAGAAATGGAGCCTTATCTTTTATTAGTAAATAAGGAAAAGAAAGAAAGTGATGTTGTCTGGTGTACAGTTAAGAAGTTAACTAACAGATTAGTAATGCTGAAATTACTGTAAATGTTGCTCCTGGCTCAAATATGGCTTACTTATCTCTTCAAAGGAAAGCCCAGGTGTACTATACCTTTTTCTTGCTGTTGCTAGCAGCATACAACACAAGTCCTGCCATTCTGTCTGACTAATGCAAAATCATCACGACTATGGGATTCAAAGCATTGATTCAAGAGACACACACATTATCTCTGTGAAATATCACTTTAAATAACTCCAACAATTATCTTCATAG
The DNA here is from genome assembly GCA_013401255.1 of Urocolius indicus. Classification (NCBI taxonomy): domain Eukaryota; kingdom Metazoa; phylum Chordata; class Aves; order Coliiformes; family Coliidae; genus Urocolius; species Urocolius indicus. Next base: position 915,628 of record WBNH01009606.1, read on the forward strand.
TAATCTTTGGCAAGATTTCCTACCCTTAATTAGCATGAACATTTTGAGTTTTATGTTAATTTGGATTCACGGGACTCCTACCAATGGGGAAAAAAGGGAAGTTGAACCAATTTTTACTTTATTGAAGTTTAAAATTTGTCTCAGAAGAGGATCAAACCTAGATAAGTTCATATATACAGAAAATTATTTATAAACTCCATCTTAGACATCAAGCCTAGGTGTTTTGAATCACCTTCTCTGGAGATTGCTTACCTCTTTGCCCTGATACAGAAAAGTATGCTTAGAGGTAAGTGTCTATCCTCTTTTGGGTATGTGGTTCAGTGAAGGCAGCACAATACTAAAAATTAATCTTCCTGTGGAAATTTAGTAAGCTTTTAATTAAGAAGAGATGTTGTTGACATTACTAACAATATTTAAAACAAAACTTGCAAAACTCTAGGGATGTGTAATAGTTTTTGATATTGTATAGTTGAAAGATGCTGCTGCTGATGTTTTACTATTTTATTTGATATAATCAATGAAAAGGGATTTACGAAGATACAAGTTGGGAAATTACTCCAAATTTGATAATTCAACTATAATTTATGTATCAGTATAATGCTACTGTTTTGTTCTCTGTTGCATCTAGTTCACAGATATGGGGGTGAAAAACATTAATAGTGTCATTATTGCCTGTTAACACAGCTCATTAATGTGTTCCAGTAGTCATTAACTTTGTAGGGAAATATTGATTCCTATGGAAATAAAGTCTGCAAGCTAAAAATAAATAAATGAAGAAATGTCTCTAGCAATGGTCTGTGAACTGCATATACATTTAGTTCTTATTGTTGTTGTGCTTTCATGCTGTTCACAAGACTGCTTGCTTACAGTACAAATTCTAATAGAGTAATAAAAATGCATTATATTCAATTTTCATTTGATATTGGTTGCTTTTGCAGTTGCAATGCTATTATATGAGCAAACATTTTCCCTGTGATCAGATTCTTCTTGTAGTAAGATGGAGAAGTGACTTCTGTTTATCTGTGACATACCTATAAGGCCTGGATAGAATTCCTCTAGTTTGTAAGGCCTGTTTTATCACTATTAGATATTCCTAAGTGTTTGAAAGAGCTCAGAAGCATAGGCACTTTTTGGGGGGTGTAAATAAGGTTAAATAAGTTTGTTCTGTAACTATACAGAGTTAGTATACAAATCAAGGACATAGTAGCTGTGTTTTATTCAAATGAGCATGTCCAGTTGACTGTCAATAACATGGACGTTCTCAGACGCTTTCAATTGTAACTACAAAAGAAGTTTACGCAGAGTTGGAGACTGACTTTTATTCCCTTTCAACAGTGTTTTGTGTCTTACTTGTCTTTTGATCCTATCGTTCACCAGTGATATTGAACCCCTAAGACAGGTGTGAAATGGTGCAGGGTGGCTTTTATAGAATCATAGAAACATAAAATTGTTAACGATTGGAAAAGACCTTTAAGATGATATATTCCATCCCTTTTCTTTACCATGTTGTTATGATTTGGAGACTTTTGAGATGGTAACATTTTCTTTTTGATTTCAACATTATTTTTCTTTTCTAGAAATTCTGATTTTAATGGCCTTCATGTATGTTTGCAGATTTTTCAGGTTAAGTAGCATGCTAGTTGGCAATGCCCTTCTGTGTGTCTGATGTCTTCAGATATAATTTCCCCTCATTGGTTTCAAGACATGGTTTTATGATTATACATTAGAAATTCCCCTGAAAGCCTAATTTTCATTTGTATGCTGAGTTAAAACTTATCTAATGGTTGGTCCAAAATGCAAAATTGTACTTGAGCTAATATGGCCTACCTGGACTACTCTAAGAAGTTTGACTTTGCTAAAACTATCTTGAATGTTTGTTATGATTTAGAAAATGATCTATGCTGTTCTAGCTTAATTATGTTATCTTGAGTGCTTACCAGTCCCTTAAACTTTGTGTCTCTTTGATTGCTTCCTCAGAAATGATTTATGAAAAAATATTAAATAGCTAGGGGCCAACAACTCTGTTTTGCTGCAATACCCTTGGAAATACACCCACAGTGCAGTGATTTCCAGTGAGATGAAGACCTATCCCTGACTGTTTCTAATCCACTTAATGTATGCAATGTGGATATTGTGTTCCAGTTTATTAATCAGGATATTGTGCAAGGTGCATTTAGCTGTGCCTTAAAGAGATCTAAGTGTATTGTATAATACTATTAATCTTTATCAATAAAAAATATGATCTCATGAAAATATTTAATTAGATTGAGATTTCTTATACATAAGAGCACTTATATTAGTACTTCATTGTACTACTGTCTTTTCATTGAGTCCTCTATCAGCTATTCCATTGTTCTATTTGAGATGAACGCAGGATGAAAAAGTCTGTAATTACTCCAGGTATTACCCCATTTACCCTTTTCTAAGTCTTAGCAGAATTTTATTTTCCTAGCTTGGTCCTCTGGAAATTACCAGTAAGTGTTGGAAAGAAGCCTTTGGTCTTATCGAAAATCCATATCAACAGTTCAGACAGCCTATATCAGTTCTTTTCTAGCTGTTTGTTGAGAGCTAGCTGGATTCACTGAGGCAAAAATGTTTATGTATTAAATTAATTTAAAACAGTTTCTATTTTAACATCCTATTTTGCTACCAGTGGAATGGTATGAACTTTCTTACAAGCAAAACCCAAAGCAGAACTGTTTACTGAAAATCTGTGTCTCTGTAGTTAACGCTTGTCGCTTGCTTATTGAACAATGTCCCAATACAATTGGTAAGATATAGATGATTTTTAGTGAAATAAAAAGTGTCTTCCTTTGACATGGGCCGTGCTGGTCCCAGATTCCTCTTATAACTTCAAACTTTTCTCATTAGTGTTGTGCTTCCCACTGCCTCATTCATATTCATTGCTATTACTATCCCATTTTCTAAATGACATTTTTCAAGAGTTTGTTTTCATCTGGTTTCATAATTAATCTCTCTTCTTGTCTTAACCATAGGTTTAGAAATTTTATGACCTCTAGAGTAATTCTGTTGCAAATTCTGTTCATTTTGTTCCAAATCAGAAGTCACTTCACTTTCCTTTTAAAATTATTATTTCACAGAAGATCTAGCTTATATTTGTTTCCAATTTTTCTTAAAATCAGTCTTGGAAAGAAACAAATACATGTTATTGTTGCACACAATGGATATAAAGAAGCCATGAAGACTTGTACTCAAGCAACTGCTTTTTACTACTAGAGTTCTTTTGAACTTTTTGGAGTCAATATTTTTTAAACTAGGAAGCTGTTGTCTGTAGTTTGTGTATTCTCTGGTAGCTCTAACACTAGCAGCATGAACCTTCCTTTTTGACTTGTGCCTCTGTGATAATTTAACAGTCCTTCCAGCCAAAATACAGATCACAGAATCACAGAGTGGTAGGCATTAGAAGGGACCTCTAAAGGTCATCTAGTCCAACCTCCCTACACAAGCAGGTCCACCTAGATAACTGTAGTGGCTGTAAATTCTATTCTTAGTTGAGTGACTTGAACGTCATCCAGTCTTGGGTGATTCTGTTGGAAACTTTGAAGATACTGATGACTCCAAAAGTACCTTATTTAACCTTCTGGACAGAGGATGAGTGGGACTTCAGAGGGATATGACGAGATCAGAGATCTATCTTGCTCTTTTTCTTGGGTTTAACAGGTTTGATTTGTTTTAGCTCTTCCCTCTCTCCTAGGAATGTTATGTTATAGAACTGTGGTTTACTCTGGATTTTGGGCATTATGAACAGAATGTTTAAATTCTTCCATAGGATGTTCTTGGAAAAATCAGGAGTTATTTCTTCTATAACAAAAGCCATGCTTTTGCAATGTTTTCTCTCCTTGTTCTCTTCAGTCATGTCTCTAGTGAATTTTCAGAATTGTCGCTGCAAGCCACAGAAATAAGAACACTTTAAAATTAGGTGAATATGAAAGAAAAATCAAGGTTTTAAAGTCCTATAAAATTCTCTCCTATCATTTGTCATTTTTCAGCCAGACAGGTTTCTTATGTGCTTAAATAGTTTCCCTCTTCAATGTTCAGTATAATCCCATGTAGTTCAGACATCATAACAATGGTTGTTGCTGTAAATACTTCTTGTAGGACAAATTCTTGTAAACTAGAACCTCAGATTAGATAAGTGACTTTTTTATGGTACTAGATGTAGAATTTTTCAATAAATAACTAATCAGTGCAAGAGGCTTTTCAACAGCAGTGCTTGAATGCAGCATACTGAAAAATAGAATGGTATGTTTGTATTAGTAATGATCATAGTAAAAGATATATTGACCCACTTCAACTAACAATCCATCAGTCACTACAGCAAGATGAATCTAGCAATATTAGTAATATTTCCAGCTGAAAGCCTCTAGTTTTTCATTATCAATAGCAGGCTACCTGCTATTGTTTTAGGAATTGTTGTTATGTAGTTTTGGATTTTTCTTTGCCAGCATCTGGCTGCTGTGCCACGAAAGTACAATTATTTATTTCAGTGGAAATGACTTCTGATAATGCCCAGTTCCAAAATTCTCTGTCTTCCTTGATGTGTTTGGTATGAAGCATCTCTTTATTCTTGGAATATTACAAGAAAAAAAAGCATTCTTTAGCACTTTATGACTGTTTTCTTTCATTGTAGTTTTGGATTGCCCCCCCCCACCTTACTTTGTCCTACAGATTGTGTGACTTTGTTCAAACCTAGCTTAAGTAAGATCAATTTATGTCTTGCAGATTTCATTAGTTGTCCCTTAGATACTTCACATTTTCAGATCAGAAACTAGTTTCACCTGCCACTGGCCACTGTTCCCTTTCAGAGCACGTTGACAACAAACCTGAGGTCTCCTTGAGAATGACTGCAGTTTTCAGAAACACTCACAAATTAAAGACTGTATAGACATGTTTAGTAAGTATATTAAAGAGAGTGCTTTCCACAATGCTGCTGTGGTTCTTTTAAACGCTGGTTTTACAACAAAAAAATACAAATGTAACTTGAATATTTAAAACAGCAAAATAAACAGTACAAAAAAGAATATGAACAAGTTCCACATTTAACCTTATTTGTTTATCAATGATTATGTATTTGCTGAAGTCAAGAGGCTATCTGTCTCTCTCCACTTATCCCATGTATTCTAAATAAACCCATAGGAAAGGGGTAACACCAAAAAAATTTGTTTCTTTTCTGGAGGAAAAATATTGGAAGAACAAGCTCTTCTTTTGCAGGAAATTATGTAAACTGTATTCAAATTAGCAACTGGAGTCCTTGGGGGAAGCAGGCTTCTTCATGAGATGGGAGGCTATCACCATTCCTAGAGTCTAGTAAAAGCATAAAAGGAGTATCTGCTAACAATGACTCTGAAGATGAGATATATATGTGACTTTAAAACGGTAGTTTGAATAATATCATAGAATAAGTCCAGATGACAGATTTCTCTTGACTTAAACTATTTGCCTTACCTTCTGATTTTTAGATCTTGCTGTGGGAAGTTTGCTTTCTTGCAATGAGATGCTTGGCAACTTGAATTGTAATGTTTGCAGTCTAGTTACATATGTGTCAGTCTGGCTGATTGGATCAACTCCAGACATGGTTGGATCAAACCTTAGATTTATTTAAGACAAGTCTAAGACAGAATTTCTAAGCGTTCTTTCTACTTTTATTCTGTCTCATCCCCTTTATTTAAGGTTAACTGTCAAATACAATTTATTTTTATTCCCAGAAATTAAATTATTTAAATGAATCCTAAAGTAGAATTTCTATTCAACATGATAACATATGAAAAAATGTTTTAACTGCTCAATTTAAAATCTACTACTATGCCAAACTCATTTCTTATGCTTAGACTACACAAATATGTGTTAAAGGCCGTAGTCCTTAGAAGAGTCATTGATTATTCTAAGGGAAAAAAAAAAAGAGCAAAGGGGAGAATGGAGATAAAACTATCAGGAGTAACTGGGAGAGGGAAATGGGCAGGAAGAAAAGGAGAAGCATCCAGTTTGGCACCTCTGAGGGCTTACATCTGGAACTGGTTGAGAATAAATTGTTTTTAAAAGCCTGTGGTGTCACATAAAAGCTCAGAGACTTCTTCTGATGCAATGATGGAAAGCTTTTAACTGGAAAAAAGAGAAAGGGAAAAAATACGAGTCCTCCCTCCAGACTTGGAGTTTTCCATTAGACTTGGGAAATTACTGCAGATGCCTCAAATTAAAATGATTTAAAAATATATATATGCCGATTATAATTTTTTTTATCCATTAAGGATTTTTCTATGCTTATTGAAAGCAACACAGAGGACATATTATCAAGCCAGTTATGTCACTAGTAAGAATTACACACTCAACACGCCAGATGAATCTCCTCTGGAGACACCACTTTTTACTTTTTGATGCAGAAATCTGTGATTTAAGTCCAGAATACCAAAGCTAAAACCNTGGGAAGAGACAATTTCTGTCCAGTAGAGAAGGCTAATAACAAAGCTCTCAAATGCTTTGATCAAGGCTCGTCGTGTTAATTCAATACTGGTTCACTCTTCACACAAAGGTGGCTGTATTTGTTTCTCTCTGAAGAATGAGTAAAAGATGACTTGACATTGTCAATTCCAACCTATAAACCTATGTTTTTAAAGCATTTAAAAAAAAAATCCTTTTTTTATTAATTCCCAGAAATTAAATTATTTAAATGAATCCTAAAGTAGAATTTCTATTCAACATGATAACATATGAAAAAATGTTTTAACTGCTCAATTTAAAATCTACTACTATGCCAAACTCATTTCTTATGCTTAGACTACACAAATATGTGTTAAAGGCCGTAGTCCTTAGAAGAGTCATTGATTATTCTAAGGGAAAAAAAAAAAGAGCAAAGGGGAGAATGGAGATAAAACTATCAGGAGTAACTGGGAGAGGGAAATGGGCAGGAAGAAAAGGAGAAGCATCCAGTTTGGCACCTCTGAGGGCTTACATCTGGAACTGGTTGAGAATAAATTGTTTTTAAAAGCCTGTGGTGTCACATAAAAGCTCAGAGACTTCTTCTGATGCAATGATGGAAAGCTTTTAACTGGAAAAAAGAGAAAGGGAAAAAATACGAGTCCTCCCTCCAGACTTGGAGTTTTCCATTAGACTTGGGAAATTACTGCAGATGCCTCAAATTAAAATGATTTAAAAATATATATATGCCGATTATAATTTTTTTTATCCATTAAGGATTTTTCTATGCTTATTGAAAGCAACACAGAGGACATATTATCAAGCCAGTTATGTCACTAGTAAGAATTACACACTCAACACGCCAGATGAATCTCCTCTGGAGACACCACTTTTTACTTTTTGATGCAGAAATCTGTGATTTAAGTCCAGAATACCAAAGCTAAAACCCAACATCCAAGGCCTGTGTAAAAATTCCTTTTGTTTTAGGAAGAGCAATTATTCTCTGATTCAAATTACAGAACTGTATTGGAATGGCAAAAAGGCTAAACTAAGATCAAAATGCTATTCTAAACTAATTGAGCTGAGAAGAGGCATTAAGAAATAATTACCATAAACAATCTTCAATTATTATATTTGAATAGTACTTTTTATTGCAGCTTCATGCAAATACATTTGTTTATTCCAGTAGCATATCACTGTGCTAAGAGTTTTCATACTATGATTCACAAATTTGGAACCGTTAAAAAGTCAACAAACTACTGGGGATCACATGCATATAATTGCAAATCTGAATATTCATGATTGCAAGTGTAATACTTCACCCTGACTTCTGTTGACATAGAAGAAGGGATTGATGCTCGCTAGGAGAGTTCTTTCTCGATTTTATGGCTTTGTATCAAGGCAGAGAAATCATGTTTTGTACTTTAGTTTAACATCCATAATCTAGCATGCAGATGATCTCTTTTGATAACAGCATTTTGCTTCTGTTTGCTCAAACCTGCTTTAACAGATAGGTATAGATCAAGGAAATAAATATCCATCGCTAAAACTAAATTCTATTAGCAGCATATTGTTTTATCTGAACTCCTAACGAGGACCACTAGATCTCGTGCTTTAATAAGAATGTGAAGTGTATGTGTAAGGTAAGTCATCATTTAACAGCAGAAACGTACAATCAGGGAAGAGAAATTAGTCATTTGAATCCAGACTGCATTCTTTGAGTCAGAAATTGTTTTTCTTCTTTTGGTTAAAAATAAGACAGCATATTACAAAATGTAATCAATATTCCAGGGAAGATTTCTTTTTAATAAATAAGAAAGTATTGACAGCTCAAGTTCTGATTATGCAACTGAAGGACTTTACACTAGATCCTAAAAGAGAATCTACCTAACTTGGCTTCAACAGAAGTCAATGTACATTTGTCAGTCTAAAAATCTCAGATGGTGTCTGGAGGCTGAATTCTATTCTTTAGATGTATTTAATAAAATAAAATTCCTCATGGGAATTCAGAGGCCTTCAAAAGAAAAATATTTCTGCTGTTTGATGACCAGTTGGCATCTGTCTGAGAATAAGACTGATGATAATTCAATGTAAAATAACCTCCTGTCCAATCTCCTAATTTTCTTGTGTCCACTGTACTTTTAACATGTCAAATTATTATTTCTTTATTTAAGCTTATTGTCCTAAATATAAATTTTACACATTAGTGAAAAGAAATGCTTAAGTGCGAGTCTTTGTGCAAAGGGAAGGATGGCACACCAATACATTATGTTTTATATGACTACATAGAAAAACGACAGTGCTTCGGAAGGCAGAACAAATATAACTTGTCTCTGACAGGAGATGCAAGATGCCGGCATTGAGAACTGTAAAGGAGTAGAGTTTTGAACTACCAGTATGACAATGCCACAGTTTATCAGATATTCTCTACCCTTCATTCCTAGACTTAGTTCTGGGGTTTTTGTAATTCATGTTGTCACGGCCATAGTCTCTAGATAACACTCTTAGAGAACAGCAAGAGGGCATATAGGAAGCCTTCTGTCTAGATAAGGAGAGCGCTGCATTAGTCTTATTCGGACTTTAATTTCATTTTACATACACCAAACATTGTATTTAAGATAAAATATACAACCATTTCAATTATCACTGTTATTTTGCAGAATTCAAATTTTTCCTTTCTTTAGAAAAAAAGCTGTCCAACAGGTTTCTACCAGTGCTACGAATTGACTTAGGCTCCCTTTATTATTTATAGATAAATATAAAAGAACATAACTGACTATATCTTGTTTTTTTTAAAGACTTATCAATAAATGATATTGTTGCTATGAAAAGCATACTGTGAAAATGCATTTTCTGCTAGCTGTACATTAAAATATTGTAAGGGCATGGGGAATTGAAACTGTCTTTCTAATGGACCATAAATCTTAAAAATTATTTGAATTCATGGATTAAATGTCAGCTGTGAGAGCTTTCAGTGATTTATTTTAGATCTTAGAAGAACGAACATTTCTACTGCAAATCAAATTTTTGCATTTTTAAATTCTATATTAGTTATTTCCAGAAAATATTCTTCAAAGGAATAACCTGGGAATGCTTTTTTCCCCTCTCTTTGAAAGCTTCTAGCATTCCATGTTGGAATAATCCAGTATTCCAAGTAACTAATACAATTGCCAAGACCAAAAGTGGAAAGGGGTTAGGGAGAGTGCTTGATGTGAATAATGTGCACCATATGTTGAAGAGGTGAAACTAGCTGAATGTACTTGTATGGTTTCTCAGGTGCTAGTACATAGAACCCAGAGTTTAGCATGCTAAAGGAAGGGAAATATAAAAAGTGTTTATTAACTGATGTGAACATGTTCCTATGTGACCTGATCTAGGTAAACCTGCTTCTGTAGAGGAGTTGGACTAGATGATCTCTAAAGGTCCCTTCTAACCCTTACCATTCTATGATTCTATGATCATTCCAAATGGGGTAGAGAGAAGCCTGTCCCTCCACCCTCCAGGCAAAGTGAGAAGTATTGACAGAGAGATGATCGACAATCAGTAAAAGCAATAGAAGGATCCTTTGGCTTTTTCACAATTTAAATCAGATTTGGAAACATTAAATACAATAAACTTCAGTCATTTAATTGTAATGTCCGATTTAAGAGCTGAGTTACTTGAAGCACTGCGGTAACTGAAAAAGATTGATAGACATTTCTGAAGGCAATCCAGCCTACTTATTATCTGGATTGTCCGTCTGGTATTATTCCATTGCCTCCTCTGTGATATTGGGTTTCCAGACTGACATTCCTCAGCTAAGTGGCCAAAACAAGACAGAATTAATACAAGTTTAAGAAGGTAAAATATTTATGTGCTGATGAAGAAAAGCAGAGACAAAAGTATTTATGAAGCTACCTTTACAGGGACTGAACATAGTGTAGCTCTGTTTATTTGTCTTAGTTTACCTGTAGTTTGATAACATTTGTTGCTGCGGTTTCTAAGGAATTTTCTCTCAACTGATTTCTTCATGAAAAATGTAAAGGGGACTGATCTATTCTTCAAGTGCCTGCAAAATTATCCTAGAACATGAGCTAGTAGGTGAAGATGCACTCTTCCTATTCCAGTAAGCAGGAAAAGCATCAATATGGCCACATGCAGTGATCCTTTTTCCTTGTTGAACGTGAAGGTATTGCATCTCACATGTCCTTTAAATGTACCTCTGAGAAAGTGCTGAGAAGACTGTAAACTAAGCTTCAGATGTAATAAGTGCAGAGTTAAGAGAGAGATCATACAAGAGTTAAATTTAGGTTTTTAGTGGAAAAAAGTAATTATTAAATATTTCTGAATGTTACAAGGAGAACTTATGGAGAACTTCAAGATCTTCATGAAACACTAAGAGGATGGTGGACTACATTTTAATGAATTAAGCAGTATGAATAATTTCAGGAAAGGATTGACAAACAAGGAAGGAACACTTTAAGAGAAATAGAGCTTTTGAATACTGTGGGTTCAGTCTTCCAAGAAAGATTTATGGAGAGAGAGTTGATCTAAATATAGGAGATAAAAATGATTGAGACACAGGGAAATAGATTGTAAAAATAAAATAAAAATATCTGGACTATAGTCAAGAGAAAGGACCAAAATGAAAGGATGTGAAAGAAACTGGTGAATGAAAAAAATAGATAATTTGGGTATTCCCTTTTCATTATATTCATTATATTTTCAAAAGAAATTTAGCTGAATTGAAAGTAAAGCATATAAATCTGATAGGAGGTTGTTTCAAGTTTCTGTTTTCAGTTGCTGTCCACTATATTACCTGCTTGTGCTTTTCTTTTACACTGATGCTGTTCCTACTGGTAGAAGCCCTGTTCTGATCTGGTAGAGCATTTTAATTCAACAGTAGAGACACGAATTTCAATTACTATAATAACATGTCAGTGTTACTTGACAGCTGTTGACTTAGACTGTGTGACATGAGTTAATGCTTTCTAGCTATTTTGCACAGGACAGAGGACTGCACTACAACTCTTACCATTCTTCATAGTCTTGAGGGGAGGCTAAAAACTACTGAAATTCCTGATGGCAACAGCGCTAGTCTTTTTCTTTGGCCTAGGAATGCATTCCTTTGCTATAGGACAGAATCCTCTTGTAGATACCAGTTTCCAGGGTAGCCACCCAACTAAATTCATGCTGATCACATCCAATGGGGATAAAAAAAAAAAAAAAAAAAAAAAGGTTAAAGTTAAAACCGAATGAAAACACAGATCTGCTGGTCAGAATAGCTGCAATTTTTTATTTTTTTTTTTCCTTCCGTGGAGCGGAGCCTCCATTTGGTGTCATTGAACTAAACAGTTTTGTTAAACATAGACGAAACAGATTATGTGACACATACATGGCGCAAAATATCAGTGGTTTCTTGCCTTTAAAATATTCAAAGCGACGGCACTTCACTGGAAAACTGCAGCAAGTCTGAGGAAGATATTTACAATTAGAAAGGAGGATATAGGAAAATATAAGGATGTGGAAAAACACAACAGCAATTAAAAGCACTTCCATCCTCTTTTAAAATGCACTGTAGGATGTTTAAAATGCTGTGTGCAAAGTATTCCTGAAAACTAGGGGCCACGGACTGCCACTGTGTAGCAGGTAGATCAAAAAAGTCTACAGCTAAGTAGGAAATGGGTTTCTTAGACACATAGATGAATAAGAACTCTGAAGTCTGTGAACCATAAATGAAAAAGATTCTATATATGGTCAGCATAAATAATATTCAGAGTGTTTATACATGCTGGCTTGTTTTGTTAATGACTAGTTATTGTACTATACATAGTGCTGCTAGAAAAGATAACCAGCTGAAATTGAAGTATTCTTCTGTGTCTTGAGTTTCAGAGATACTTAGAAACAGCAATAGAACATGTTTAAACCAAGATTTTCTATAACTTCATATTTATACAACTTCTTTGAAAGACACAATTTTTCTCTCCTTGGGAAAAGTGAAATTTGAAAACCTGGTTCAAATTATTCTGCGGATATAGTTAATCCAGAGATGAATATTCTGAAATGTTGCTGAAATAGCCATCATGGGTGAAAATTCATTAAAGATTACCAAGCTTCACTCTTGCCAGAAAGCAGGATGGAGGAGGGAGAAGGAAAAGATTTTTTTCTGGGTGAAAAAGGAAGACAGGAATTGCGGTGAATAGCTTTTTTAAAAACTTTGATGACTGAAAGATGTATTTTCAGGTACAAAAGCACCATTTAAATGAGATGAGTATTAGTTATAGCTATTTTAGGATGAACTAATGCAGTCCTGAGTTTCTGAAGTGAGACAGGACTGCTGTTTGCATGTTGCTTTTTACAGAGGCAGGAACATGAAAGGGAGTTTCAATGCCTACCTCAATGGGGAATGCTTAGGACCATGCTGTGTGTGAGAACTCTGCCTTCTCCATTGTTTGTCTGAAAGTCAAGTGCTTTCTTCAAATTTTAGTCTGAATGATATGACTACAGAAGGTATAAAAATGCATGGTTGCTGGTAAGTGAACGATGTTCTTCCCAAGGTAAGGTGAAAGATTAGTTGTACATGTTTTTCTCTACCAGTCCCTGCCTACCTTTCATGGTTTGACATGACAGCCTTTTCTGGTAAGGGGGAAGGGGCTTTAAAGATGGCTTCTGTAAGAAGTTGTTTGCAACTCTCCCCAGCTCTGAGCCAGACCTACTTCTGGGGCTGAGCCAATTAGATGCCTCCACAATCACTTTTTAAGAAGAAGCTGGAAGAGGAGGTTTCTTGCTCCATCTTTTTCCTGTTTCTTCCTTCTTCTGTCCTTTCTTCTTCTTCTTCTGGCTGGTGATGTTGCAAGGAGTAGGAACAGGGAGAGAAACAACCATGCGGACTCCAAGGTCAGTGATGAAAGAGAGGAGATGTACCAGAGCAGACTCCCCTGCATTCTATGGAGAGAACTGGTGAAGCTGAGATTTATTTTCA